>VZSC01003369.1:272411-358965 GCA_013398225.1 Steatornis caripensis | reverse complement strand
CCCCAGGCTGAACAGCCCCAGGGGTCTCAGCCTCTCCTCACAGCACAGATGCCCCAGTGCCCTCATCATCCTTGTAGCCCTCCGCTGGGCTGTCTCCAGTCGTTCCCCGTCTCTCTTGAACTGGGGAGCCCAGAACTCCAGATGTGGCCTCTCCAGGGCAGAGCAGAGGGGGAGGATCCCCTCTCTCGACCTGCTGGCCACGCTCTTCTGATTTCAGATGCTTATATGACAGCAGTGTCTGCCGTCTTTACATCTGTCCTGCAGAAGGGCTTGATGCCATCATAACCTGATGAGATGCAACCTGGAGGACAAACTGTGTCGTACACATTGTTCTTAAAAATATTGAAAGCATTTTCATGTTTTCTACAAGTATCATTTCCCATTATATTCTGATTTCACTCCAGCTTCACTTGTCTCTCAGTCTGTTAGCACTAAATCAGCCTGACATGTACACTACCCGCATACAGGTTAATTTTACCTCTAAGTAAAACAATCCAGTTCCTCCAACCTATTGGTTTGCCACTTCTCTGGTATCTTTAGCAGGAACTTTTTGGAGTCTTATGGAAATGCAATAAAGACTACTTCATCCCCTGTCCCTCAAGGCAGGTAATTATTTTTATGCATATGACCGGAGATTAAAATGCAAAGAATGACTTATAGCAATTTGAGAACATGTGGACTTTGATGTAGGCAAAGGAGGAAAACTCTTCCCACCTGATCAGATTCTCACAAACATATGAATTTTTATGACAGAGGAACTAAAAAATTACTTTGGAATAAACATGACCTGAAGATCTCAGTCAATTCATTCCCTGATTCACTTCTTTGATCTATTTGAGATTTGACAGTTGCTGTTAACCGCAATATTCTTCTCTATAAATCACATGTGATGCAGTAAGGTTTAAGAAAGGTGGTGTTTCCATTAGGTGTTTAGAGGATAACAGCTATGGAAAAAACAGAAATCTGTAAGTCAATATAACATAGCAGTGGCGTCTGTTGGCATAGAAGTCATCTTGTGGCAAGACCACCTCAGTCCTCTGACGTGATTTCTTGACTGCAAGGCCTTTCTGGAGCACAGTGGAAAAGAGATCAAGGAAGAGCAGTGAAGCAGTTCTGAAGACAGAATCTGAAACAGACTGAAACAAAGCAACTACAAGTACTTTCTTGGTGATTGCAGCTGCTGAGAGCACAGGACCTTGAATTTTGGCTGTTATAAATGGCTTTGCAGCAGAAAGCATGCCTGCGGCAGGAAAGAGAGCCCAGAGCAAGTGTCACAGTGCAGGCAGCATGCTAAAGAAGTTCCTTCCACTCTAGAGGACTCTTGCTGCTCAAAACCTTCCTGCCTCATCTCTGAAATCCCCTCTGTTCCCTGAGGCACCTCTTCTCAGCAGCCAGCTCTGGAGAGGAGCACAGCTAAGTCAGCGGTGTTTTGTCCCCGTTCTTGTTTTCAGAAGTCTGGTCTCCATTTTGACATTTCAAGTGTTTAATTGTATTTCTACAAAGAAGAAAGTCTAGGAGAGGTCAGGAGCAGATGTCTACCGTATCCGAGTCGAGCACACATCCGGATGTACTGCAGTAACTTTCATGCAGTGATGTAGCCACAGTGTGGTGAGACCTTGCTGAGGTTTGGCTGCTGTTAGTATTCGTCACCAGCCGTGTGGAAGAAGGACCCTCTTTGGCTCCATGTGCTGTGATCCTTCCTCGAGGTGTAGTGTGCATAATCTGAGATTCACCTGAAAATGGCAAGGTGGCCCAGTAGCTTGCGTAGTTGAGCCAGTGCACAGACAGTGAGGAAATGTTACAGCTGTGCTTTCTTTCTTTGGATTCACATGGAGTGATGTCCCTGGAAGGGACTGAGGCTCTCCTCTGTGGTCACATTTCATAAGTTGGTTCAGGAATCATAAACCAAACTCAGAGGCGTTACTGCTTTTTGGCATAGGCTTTGAGCAGACAAGATTTTTGTGGTTCTGTGTACCATAGGCTGTCATCCAACCTGCCACTCCATAGCTCTTTTCTCCACCTCACCAGTCTGAGCTGTCACTGAAGACCTGTGCTTGTCACCAGGACTGGCATCAATAACTTGGCAATATGAGGCCGGGTTTGAGGATAAAAAGCTGCATTAAAATACTAATCCAGTTCAAGAGTCGTGCTTTGGAGTTGTTCCTCTGCTTACATTGGCGTGATCCAAATCCCCGGTCTGGGTTCAAGAGTATCACAGAGTGGGAAATACAGTGCATGACTGCCTGGACCTTATTTCTTATTCCAGCAGCTTTCTCTGCCATGCAGTTTGTCTCCCCATGTTGTTTATGGAGTGTTCCCTGGTACCTTTGAAGAGCACTAGCATTTTTACTGCAATGATGAGCAGTACATTTTCAAATTTCAAAATATGTTTTCAAAAGCCACTGGCAAATCTACTTGGCAGATAATGCATCACCCTCTTCTATAGGGGTAAAAACTTTGGCTTGGTCACTGTGTTCTTGGTAAGACCCAACAAGCAGCTTCACTGCGCCCCCTCTGCAACCCCCAAAGAACAGCAGCAGGATCAGCCGCGCTGGCATCTGGCCTTACAGCAGAGCGGCCTGGGCCAGATTTGTAGTTGGGAAGTCGAGTGGCTGGGACCAGGGGGCTGGTGTCTTCATGCCTCTGCTATGACCGGAGTGCTACATCCTTCTCTCATGGAGGGACATCCTAAGATATCACCAGGAAGGAAATCAAATTCTTCTGAATCATCCTCCATGGCCTCTCTACAAGACCTTCCTCCCCATCAGCTAAACTTCTGCTGTGCTCACTTCTCGCTTGGGCAGACCAGGTGGATTTGTCTCCTCTGACGGTAGCCATCTCTATCTTATTCATCTCAGCCAGTCAGCAGTGGAAAGTGATCAGTGTCCCTAGAGGGTGAATCACCTCTGTTATCTCACAGCCCTGTCTGAGGGAATGAATCACTCTCTGGAGGACTCTGGGTTTCTCTTCTGGCTATGGAAAGACACTATAACTGGTTTCAAGTTCTGTGTGAATAAGATTGAGTGAGATGTGATTTTCCTACCCTTGGAGAGCAAAGCAATGCTCCTCACACCACCACTTTTATCGGGCAAAGACAGATCACCAAGCTAACGCACACCATCATAGCTTGGGTACCAAAGCAGAGCTGAGCGTCTCTGCTCCACCGTGGCCCCATGCACATGAGCAAGCTCACACTTGTGTAGCTCACAGAGAAAGCTATCAGAGGAGATTATTTTGCCCAAAAATAAAAGTGCAAGGAGCAGCTTAACCATTAACCAGAGAGGAATTTCTCTGCACTCCAGAGATGGAGGGATTTGAATTTGTAACCGTTGTTCTGGGGGCAAGCCAAAATGAGGAAGGCTTCTGACATGGGCACTGAGTACATCACAGACACGATTTTTCCCTGTCAGTAGGAGGAACTCAGCTGGTCAGATGAGAGCCTTTTCTGCTTAGGACTAAAAAAACATTGAATGCAATGCGATATCCCACTACCATGACCTCAACAGCTTTTTCTGAGAAGAAGATTTAGAGACAACACACAAGCTGTTGAACATATCCTCCTCAAGAATCAGTTCTCTTTAGCAGTGCCCCAGTAAAACCTTGCCTCCATTTGTCCTTCATCCTTTACTCCCTGGCTTTGTGCAATGAGATGTTAAGTTTATTTAAAGGAAATGTCCATATGGCTCATGCTTGTGAGTTTCCATGCTGTGAAGGACCCCTGGATTCATCTCCCAGGAAGATGAGAGTGCCGCGTTGTTTATCAGACTAACAGCTAAAAGTTTAGTGAACTTCAGTTACCCTAACTTATTTTATAGTGTGGCAGAACTGGCAAATAATACAGAAAGATAAGCACATAAATTGCTATCTCCTCCCAGGAACGATGTCAGCAGATATAGAAACTCTGCCCATGACTGCATCAGATACCTTACCTGTGTGTAAAAGCAGCAGTTTCATCTCTTTACGGCTTTTGAAATTCTTTGCTGGAACATGTAGTCTTCATCTCCCAGTGATCTTGAGTTGGACCATCATGTTCATGATCCCCTGCATCAATTCCTCTCTTGAGACTTCACTTTCTAATTTTCCCATTCTTTCAATTGGGGTTGGCAACACCTGGGAGTGATGATGAGTGACAACCTTGTAGTGCCCCAGCACCTCCAGGATTCACCAGCTGTGCTCCCAAGTGAAGACACCAGAGCACAGGTTGGATGGCTTGAACTGTATTTCTCTAGCAGCTTGGCAGAGTTTATACCTACATGTCTATGCCCATCACATCCTGTAGTCACCTCCAAACTTTTCTATATTGACTGCTAGCAATCCAATGTGGCAACCAGGAACTCCATTTGGATAAACATTCAAGGGGTCATTCACACCAAGCTGACTCTGATGGTCGCTTGTCTATCTGTATTGTTTCTACCTTTCTCGGCCCATACTGCAATGACTGCAGTACCCACCTTTCAATAAGCAAACGTCCCTCAGAAGACACTCTGACAAATGCAGAACCTTAATTCCACCTTCATGCCCTTCTCACATGCACTGTCAGTTCCCATCTCAGGCCGTAATAGCTTTCAGGAAGAGGCACATGCTATCCTGACTGCCCTCCCAGTGCCTAGAACATTGTAGACACTAAAGAAATAATCACAGCTCACATTCACAATCCACACACACACACTCTTGCATATGAGTCATATCGTGAGTTCCCATGTGTTTTCCATTGACCTTTATTATGGGGACTCATGAACCTTAACTCACTCGCTTATACGCATAAGTATCCAGGGCATGCTGCGTTTCCCTAGTGACAACTCAATAGAGAAGATGGACAATAGGTCCCAGATGTTACATACAGTAGATACAGACGCATAGCAGGGACGATGGCTCCCAGATGTTACATGCAGTACATGTGTCAGTGCAAAAGGAAGATGGGTCCCAGATGTTACGTGCATTGAATATGTAAGCACTCCTGATGAACCCCA
Source organism: Steatornis caripensis (assembly GCA_013398225.1). Taxonomy (NCBI): domain Eukaryota; kingdom Metazoa; phylum Chordata; class Aves; order Caprimulgiformes; family Steatornithidae; genus Steatornis; species Steatornis caripensis. Next base: position 353,995 of record VZSC01003369.1, on the reverse strand, counting down.
GAGAAGCTTCAGGTAAACTGGAGATAGGAAGGCGAGCAAGAAATGAACAACATATTTAAACTGGTCCCCATCTATGCAGCATTTAGTCCTCTATGCAAGACAGATTAGTTTGCTCTCATCTTTAACTCTCTGCCTCTTTCACAACCCTGTGGACTTTATGAAGTTCCTCCCACAGCAAGGTAAATGGGAGCACAGTCAACCCAGTGAGACTCAGAGATTAAAAGCATGGAACTGTCTCACCTTATGAAGTAAGGCATAGGAATCACTAGATGTGTTGGTAGGATAAACATCAAGTTAATTTTTAGCCAAGCGATGTGATGCACATAAACAAAATTTTAGGAGCAGCAGGACCATCCCTGTGCATGACAGGCCCTATCAGACCTGGTATCTTTGGCAGTAGGAGCTCGGTGTCGTGATCTGTGAGGTCTCTGCTAGCCCAGGCTGCAGATGGTCCACCCAATCTGTCTCCTAACAGGCATCTGCAGCACTAACCGCTCTTGAACGGAGGCAGCTTCCTTTGTAGCCCCTTGCAGTGCAGGGCAAAGCCACTGTTCCCCTCGCAAAACTGCTGTTCCCTTTGCACAGAGGAAGGAGGAGGCGAAGAAAAGCCAAGAAACTTATCCAGGGTCACAAGGAGCCCCCATCAGAGCAGGGACACTGGACAGCTAGCTCCAAATCCCAGCCAAGCAGACTATGCCCTGTTTTCACGACTCAGTGTTACACCCAGAAAGTAGCCTCAGCTGCCAGAAAGAGCAGAGGAGCTTTCCAGTGTCCTGCAGCTGTGGTGTGGCTCAAAAACTACTGTGCCTGGCCCATGGAGGATGCCCGTAGCCAGGGAGGGTCAGGGACCAGTGCCACAGACCCCTGTGTTGACTCCAGCAGGCTCCTGTCCGCTATGCTGTTTAAAACAGCCTGGTAACTGATGGAGGGGGCCTTGGGCCCTGGTGAGATGAAGAGCTGTTGTGCACTCCTCTCCAGGAACAACATCTGGCCAGCTGTGGGTCACAAGTGTTCAGGGAGAAGTGTTGCAACACATGCATGACCATCAAGGCTCAAGGCTCTCGGCAAAGGCCAGTCCTTCTCAGGATAGTCCATGAGCTATAATGGTGAGGGTTATTGAATTTCTAAAACAAAGCTTGCTGCATTGGAAGGTCACAGAGGACCCTATGGGTGCTCCCCCAGCACAAGGAGGCACTCAAACACAGCAGGGTACAATCCGGCACCTCAACAGGAGGAGGACCCCACCCAAGTGTCCATCAAAACAAAAGTAACCACCAGTCCAGCAATGATTGCCCAAGTCAAACACCACAGACTGGACATCTAGAGCCCTATCTCCATGTCAGCTCACAAGTGGACAGTAGATGGAGAAAGGTAGTCATGAACCCAGCTGTGACAGCCCTGCAGGTCCCCACTGCCAGACAGGGACCTTGTGATACATCTGGTCTGGCCGTAGTCCCCATTCATTCAATGGGTGAGCTGGGTCTTATATCCCAGTACATGCTTCGCCCTGGGGATCTCTCGGGGTGCCATGACTTGTTCAGAGCCCCTCTCCCAGAGAGCAATGTGTCCTGTTCCTTCTGTCCCCGAGAGCTGATCTCCCTTCTCTTTTCCATCTAGCTGGTGTGCTTGACAAACACTGTGTTTCCCAGCAAATATGCGGGACCCACATGCTTGGTGGGCCTTTGAGACACTCTGCTTAGCCTCTGGCTGCTTTCTGTACCTTCTCCATTTCCCTGTGCCAGGCACCAAGGAGAAGGGGGGCAATGCCCAGAGAGAAGGCTGGTTGGGGAGACGGCGCAGCGCTGGAGTGCAGCTGCCCAACTGTCAGCAGTTTCTATAGCTGCACAGAGATTTTGGCAATCCTTCTTGCACGGTTCTGACCTGAGGGGTTTTGGAGGTGCCTGCAATTGGGGATAACAAAGCCCTCTTGTCTGTACCAAAGGCACTGTGTGGAGTCTGGGTATTGCTCTGATTTCATTTCCTGAGCATCCCTCATGGAGGGCTTCCCAGAGGTACATGTCCCATTAAGTCAGGAGTGAAGACTCATTGAAATCCAAATAGAGCCCTGCAAACTTTTCCACCAGGTCCTGTTCCACAGCCAGCTGGGAACATGTTTGCATCTTGAACCTTCATTCACTGCCTAGGATGGTTTTCACAGGAGATTTTCACCTGGAAATGGAGCTAGGGAACTCTTGTGAGTCTTACTAGAGGGCCGTCAGCAGTTCTGTAGCAGGGGCAGAGAGCCCAGGTGTTGGAGCAGGCCTACAAGGCAATGTTTTACCTATTCAATAAAGTGTCATTCATAGAAACAAAGAATCGTGGAATCATAGAACGGTTTGGGGGAAACCCAATGAAGGGACATTTAAAGGCCATCTCGTCCAACCTCTCCTGCAGTGAGCAGGGACATCTTCAACTCGATCAGGTAGCTCAGAGCCCCGTCCAACCTGGCCTTGAATGTTTCCAGGGTTGGGGCATCGACCACCTCTCTGGGCAACTTCTGCCGGTGTCTCACCACCCTCATCATAAATAATTTTGTCCTTACATCTAGTCTGAATCGCCCCTCTTTTAGTTTAAAACCATTAGCCCTTGTCCTGTCGCTACAGGCCCTACTAAAAATTCTGTCCTCATCTTTCTTATAGGCCCCCTGTAAGTACTGAAAGGCTGCAGAGAGGTCTCTCCAGGCCCTTCTCTTCTCCAGGGTGATCAACCCCAACTCTTCCAGCCTGTCCTCGCAGCAGAGCTGTTCCATCCCTCTGGTCATTTTTGTGGTCTCCTCTGGACCCGCTCCAACAGGTCCTTTCTCCCACTGTACCTGCAGTCTGTTAGGACCACAAGGACATGACAGGCAGAGCAAAAATGGAGCCCAGTTTCCCACCTTCCAGGCTTGCGTTGCAGTCCCTGGCTGGCTTTCTCCTACCCCATTTGGTATCAGTTGATAGAATAAGACCTTGCTCCTCACCTAGATTATTTGGGCAGGTTTAGGGACCCAGAACCTCCTGCCTCTGTGTGTCTGGGCCCCACCGAGTGCTGTGCCTGATAGAAAGGGCAGCACATGTGGAGGTGGCTTGCATGGGAGTGTAGCAGAGGGGGACAAGTGCCTTCGTGCAGGATGGTTTGCAGGGCTCCGGAGCTGTCCTCCCTCGCTGCACCCTCAGCTCCTTGCACGGTGAGTTCCCCAGGGAGCTCGCAAGCCAGATACTGACTCAGTGCGCCTGGGAGTTTTGCCTGAGAAAGGAGCTGAGGTGTTGGCCTCAGTCAATAGTAACTTATCCGAGAATTTTAGCTGCAGTTACATCATCTCCTTCTTATGTTACTACAAGGAACTTAGATCCTATTATGGGATAGGAGGTAACTCAGTCGAGCCTTTCAAGATAAACTCAGACAGGAAGAGAGACGTGATTGCCTGAAGGCACCAATTAGACGTTCTGGTGAGATCAGCTCTGCTCAGCCAGCACACATGCACACTGGGGCCAGGGAGAAGACAGCATGCACCTCGCTCGCTAGAAAGGGGTGGTCTCAGGGAGGGGTGGGCAACCAGCTCTTCCTCCCACTGCTGCCAGATCAGTCCTCGCTCCTTCGATGGTTGCAGCTCTCTCTCCAGACCATCCTTTCTTTATGTCCAATATTCTGCTCTTGATAGATAATCAAGATGCAGACGAGTTCCTCGGTTTGGAGAGAGAACAGCCCAGCCCAGTACCACCCAATGCTCATATATCTTTGATGCCAAGTTTTCTCCAACTTCATCAACGGAAATAATAGCCCAATATATTGCAAAAACTACTGGGAGGATGGATGGGAGTTTGAGGCCCCACTGTCCTGTTGTGGCCGGGCTGTGGGCCGTGGAGGAACATCACAGAGTCTATACTGCAGACTGGTTACTGAATATAGTTTGTCTAGCGCATCCAGACAGCCAGTTATTGTGGGCTCTACTGTGTGCAAGGAAGGAATAACAGCAGCAAAAGTGGGCTATTTCCTGGCACCATGGCATTGTGCGTTTTTGTTGGTTTCCAGGCTGCAGCTCCCCCTGTAAATGCTCCACAGCCAGAAGGAACTGAAAAGATCTGGGCAAAGTTGCTTCTGCCAGCCATAGTCTGAGATTTGCACCAGATTTGTTAGGGAACAAAGAGACTGTTTCTGGTTATCCTCTACTGCCAGTCATGTTACAGACAGCAGGATGCATGTGCTTACAGATATCTAAGACATGCGCTTGTACGTCCTCTGAAATGCTCTGGAAGCAGTTCTTGAAACAAGACAGTTCTTAGAAACTGCTGTGTCGGTGGCACAGGAAACCAAAGATCTCAGATTATAGCTGGATCTGTCAGAATTAATACAAATCTTACTACATTCTTGCTGCACTGGCAAGTGCACATAGCCCCACCACCACCTGAACCTCCTGAATGGCTTCACTGATTGCATTGGCTTATCTTTTCCATACTGGGAAGGAGGAATCTCCCACTCTTGACCTTTTCTCACTAGAAAAGGACTTTCCTACCTGCTTGGCTCCTTCTAGGAATGTTTTTGATCCTAGCTTCATCTCTGGACTGTTCCTGGCAAGAAGGCAGGCAATTCCTCCTCAAGCCTTTATCAAATACAGACAATGCTCAAAGCAATGAAGTGGCTCTTCAAAGCCATGCTGCATTCTTAACGGTGTACCCACACAAAACCTACCAGACACTGTCCTGCCCAAGGAAAGGCTTCCGTTTCCTACCCCACATTGCTTCCTTTGGTTCCCCAGAGCTTCCAGTGGCTACAGCAGCAGAAAAGGCGCTAGCTGGTGGCGCTCAGACACATTTGCATTTCGTGCTGCCCTGCTCCTCTCACCATGGCTCAGCGCAGACGTGATCATCTGCTCAGGGAGCAAAGATGACATAGGCAATGCCTCAGACCAAAAATAGAGGAATTTTTTATGTTCTTCCCAGGCACCTCCCTCTCTCCCTATCCTTGTAGTCCTTTAACAGGAAACAGAGAAAAATCTGAAGTTATTCCAGCCACTTTTAGGACTTTTGACTGAGTGGCATGCTGAAGTCGTATAAATGCCCTGTAACTATCAGCAGGAGATGCAGATCTAAAGCCAGAAGGTGAGACTTTCAAGCAGCTGGTGATTTTCACATGCTGCTGTTCTTAAATGTCCCGCTTGAAATCAGCTCCTTTTGCCTGCAATGGACTGGACAATGCTCAGCAGTGCCTTGCAGAGCATTGTGAAGCCTGTGAAGTCACTTGGAAATCTTGTCCATGCAGACGTCCGGAGACCGCTGTGTGTCATCCACTCCCCAGACCTACAGCACTGCTCGACAGCAAGCATGAGATTAAGTCCCACTTCTAAGCCATCCAGCAGCTCTGTGAAAAAGACATCTTCCTCTGTCAGTAGCAAATGGGTTAATGCTTGCAAGGAAAACCAACTGAGTGATTTGGTGAAATAAAGATTAAAACATCTCCGTGGAAGGTGTGGAGCCAGCCCCAGCCTGCGCTGTCCCATTTACCCACTAATCGGCTCAATTATCTTAGGTATAAATCATAACACAAAACACTTACGGAGCCAGAGTCACACACTGAAGAAAGGAGACAACTGTTGGGTTGGTTTTTGTTTAGTATAATTGATATAATTACTAACAACTCTGTGCCAAGAACTTCAGCTTTCCTCCTTCCAGAAGAGAGTGGAGAGCTGTCTGAAAGCCATAGCAATTAGCAATCCCCACATGCACAGCTTTTATTAGAAAGAATGCACCTCTATTCCAGAAAGAGCCAGCAACTCCCTGAGGAGCGATTAAACAACCCAGAGACGTTTTGGGACCAGGAACGCAGCCATCGCTTAGTCTATGTTCCCCGTTCCCTTGTCAATGCTGCAGAGGCACATAAGGAATCCTGCCCGTCACGCTGCACGTGAAACGCCTTCACCTGGACACTTCCTTGTTCCTAATTTTAACTTCACTAGCTCCCGATAGGTGCGTCTTGTTGTGCTGTAGTCCAAACAAGATGCTGTCCCTAAGGTTGCTCAGGCCCTTGTCCAGCTCACTGCAACCAGCAGAACGTCTCACTTCCACTCCACCGGGGAATCTAGCTGGGGTCTGATTTTCACACTCTGGAGCAGATCAAGGCAGCAATTAGGTGTCTGGAGCTCAGCAACGCTCCCCGAGCATGCTGCTCTCCAGAGAGTGTCTCATGGGCAGCGGCCACGCTCATCACAACACGCCACATTGACACCAGGCAGCCCCTGCGGAGATGAGGACATAAGACTTGGGGTTCGTTTGAGTCTTGCACAGGTGACCTCTCACTGATGGCAGGCTGTGGAGTCACGGAGCAGAGCCTGGCTTGGAGCTGCAGCATGCCCAAAGCTAGCGACCTTCCAGGAGTGTTAACAAACTCCTTAGACGGATCTCAGTTATCGCCCCTGTGCTCACTGGGGGTTGCCCAAGTACCTCAATAAATCCACCAAGGACCCATGCTACCTCACTGACACTTCCCTCGTACCTATGGGCCATGGATGTAAAAAAGTGCCTTTCCTGAGCATATGCTAAATAGCCATGGACCAAATCCATCAACATTAATGGTTTCCCCAACACCTGGGGCACCGTCACACTGAAGCCAAACTCCCTTGTGGCTCATGTCTGTGGCTTCACCCAGGAGTTCATGACCAAAGCGGGACATAAATCTAAAGAGTGAAGGGGTCCACCTCGCTCCCTTGCCAGAAACCATCCCTGACTTGGGCAGCTCAGCCTGGTGTACCAGCCCTTGGCTCTGTTTTAGCATCTCAATTTCTGAAAGCTTAATTTGGTTTTGAAAAATGATAACTATTCTCGGCAGATATTTTCATTGTCTGTTCTTTAATTAATTGAAACAGAGCATTCACTTTAAAACAACTTTCAGTAAACATATAGGGATTTGGGTGAAAGAATGTCTCTGAGAAAAGTAAGCAGTACTTTTTTTAAAAAAAAAAAAGACTATGATGCCAAAAACTAACAGAATTCTTATGCTGAAGAAGGAATGGAAAAACTAAGCAAAGATTAACATTTCCCACACAAGTTTTGATTTTGGTCAGAAAATTCTTGTTTGTCCCAAAACATTTTGACGAAAAATTTCAAATAGAGTCTTTAGTCTTGCTCTGAGCTGCTTCAGGGTTTGCTCTTCAGCTCTTTATTCTTTGGATTTGTCTTCTCAGGAAGACAAATGATGCCATGCTCTGATTTGTTTGAAACCTTGGTGAGAGGAGGTAAATTGAGGCAGAGCTTGCAACATGCCCACCCTCTTCAAGAGGGAAATACACACTGTCTTGCGTCAGCCCTCCAAGAAAAGATGGAAATCCTGTGACAACTGAGCTGAACTTGGGGTGTGATGGGCGTTCGTCATCCACAGAGGAGTCGGCAGACCTGGATGAAAAACTCTCAGCTGAACAGCCTTGCACCAGAAAATGCCGCTTTGCAGCAATGCAAGTGTATTGTAATTTGGAAAAATACATTAATATGGCAAAATGAGAGTCATGAAATGGTTATTTAATCCAANGGCGTTCGTCATCCACAGAGGAGTCGGCAGACCTGGATGAAAAACTCTCAGCTGAACAGCCTTGCACCAGAAAATGCCGCTTTGCAGCAATGCAAGTGTATTGTAATTTGGAAAAATACATTAATATGGCAAAATGAGAGTAATGAAATGGTTATTTAATCCAACTTGGGTATCATTTCAGTTTTAGGTCATGTCTTATCAGGACTTGTACACTGCATTTAAAGGACAGCTGTCCAAGGGAGATCTCAGGGAGGTCTGAGTGCACTTCTCAACCGGGTGCAAATCTCCAGCTTCGTCCGTTCAGGTCAGGCCAGCCAGTGCAGGAAGGGCTTCTCTCTGTGGCATAGGAAAAGGCCTGTTTCCCAGGATCATCTGCGAATTTCACCCAGGAAATACCACCCACTGCAGAGGCCATAGCTTGCACCCGGCATCTTCCCTGCTCCGTGCACATGATGGGGCATTTGGTCTCCTCCTGCAGACTAGAAGTTTATTGCAGGATCCTGGGAAGTGGTTTGTGCCTGTGCTCTTTGGACAAGGGTCTGGTGCTGAGGGGGAACAGTGTCTGGGACTCTGCTCCGGTGCCCAATTTTCATCAAAAATATTACTTTATGTAGTCAAAAATACTAATTTCTGTGCCACATTCCTGTATGGAGGATCGTTGATTTGAGGGCTGGGCCATGACAGTTTTGTTAACTTCCTTACTCATGCTTTGATAAGAAACAAAGTGCTTTCTCTTTGCCATTTGAATTCAGAGATCTTTGCTTCAGATATCTTGGAAAAATAAAATAAGGTTTGTTGGCCGTGGATGGAAATCAGAATTTGCTTTCTCCTTGGTATAATTGGTTCCTGGTATTTCATCCAAAACCGAGGTGTTTTCTTCTTATATTTTTATTTAAAATCTATAGATAACACAATGTATCCTGCTCACCATTGTTGAAATAAGAGATCTTTCAGTGAGATGATTCCCAAACCTAGTATTTTAACCTTTTCTTTCATAATAAGCTTAGTATTTTTTGGCTTCTCTTTCTATTTTGGAACAAAAGCAAGTCTTAAAAATTAAAGTTTCTCACCAAATTATACCTCAAATTCAACTGCCTTGAGGTTTCCATGAGGATAAAAAAAAAAACAATTGGCAAGTCAAGGAGAAAGGCCTGAACATGTGCGATAGAGAGAGCACAGGCTTAATTCCTGTGCCATGACATATGGTCTGACTCGTTCATGGCACTTTTGCAGGTAGCTCTGGCTGTTCAGATCAAACGCAGGACCCCAAGCAGGGCTGCCACATATTTTGCATTTCCAGACAAACAGTTTTCTTCTGGAATGGGGCTTTGGCCACACATTTAGCTGTCCTGCACATCCCGCAGCAGTGGGTCTGAGCGGCCGTGGGGCACCTCAAAGAGGGCCGTGCCTCCACAGATCAGCTGAGGCAGATCCACGGCAAGCCCAGCCCTGGGGCATGCACCTTTGATGGTCGTTTGTAAGAGGGGTGCCTGCACGCCACAGCCGGCCAGTGTCCGTCTGGTGGGTTCACGTGAAAGGACTCAGCCCAGGCACTTTGTTTAAGAAGCTGCCGTCAGCTGGCGGCACAAAATGGCCGTCAGGAAGGGATCACCCTTGGCGGCAGTCAGACATCTCCGAGCACAGGCAGGAGCCTTGCATCGAGACCTCCTTATGCTGATCACTAATCCAATCTCCCTGCCCATCAATCCATCCCGCCTCAACATCAAAACTCCCTTTGCATAACACTGTGGGCACGTAAAGCAATGCTAGATCCATCTCTCACTTATCCCACCCTGTTTCTTTCCCACTCAGACGCCTGGATGCAAACCTTATCTCTGTGGTGCCTGAGAAGAGCTTTGAGGGGCTACTCTCCTTGCGTCACCTGTGGCTGGACGATAATGCCCTGACGGAGATCCCTGTCCAAGCTCTGAACCACCTGCCAGCGCTGCAAGCCATGACCCTGGCTCTCAACCAGATCTGGCACATCCCCGATTACGCCTTCCAGAACCTCAGCAGCCTCGTGGTGCTGTAAGCCTTCTCCGCTTGTTACTCCCTCACAGCCACGGCATCCTCCGGCTGGAACAAGGTGCTGACTGTGCCTGGCAAACGGGGTCCTCCTCTCCTGGGAAGACCTGGTGATCGCTGCCCAGGAGCAGCTTTTTGCTGCAGGGGTGGCAGGCACAGGTTTTGTTCACGAGAGTTAAGGAATCCTCACCGTTCGATATGAAATTCTAAAACAGCCTCTTTCGATTTTTTTCATATTTTCCCCACTTTTCACTGAAAAGCCAAAAAGCTCCCTGATATTCAAAAAATGCTTTGCATTTTAAAAAATCAGTATCTGAAAACAAAAGGCCGGTTTTTCCCCTGAAAATTCAAGCAACAAAAAGCTTCTCATTTCTATTTCCCCCTCCAATCCTTGTGTTAAAACTACAGGAATTTCTATCAATCAACATGAAAAAAAAATAAAATTGCAGCAACTTGCAGTCAGGTCAAAAAGCAGTATTTTTTTTTTTCTTGGAAAATATGCCAAGAAAACTTTTTGACCAAAGATGATTTTGAAAAAAAGGTCTGATCTCAACACCTTGTCCAAGCCTGTGCGTGCTTATTTGCATGACTGTGTTGTATATGCAGATCAACTATTCTCCGCGGTGATCACAACCCCATGGTGCATGTTGTTGTCCAGTCTGCATTATAAACATTTCACTGACAGCATTCAGAGCAATGCAGGGAACAGTGCTGTTCTCAGAACATACCTGGTCCAGGAGGGAAACTTTTACTCCATGGGCAGTTCATTTTTTTTTTTACGCCACTAAAACACTCTGCAGCCTGTAATCAAAAAGCAAAGTGATGTCTTTGGCAGTTAATCATAGAATCATAGAATCATAGAATGGTAGGGGTTGGAAGGGACCTCTAGAGATCATCTAGTCCAACCCCCCTGCTAAAGCAGGTTAGCCTAGAGCAGGTTGCACAGGAATGCGTCCAGGCGGGTTTTGAATATCTCCAGAGAAGGAGACTCCACAACCTCCCTGGGCAGCCTGTTCCAGTGCTCTGTCACCCTCACAGTAAAGAAGTTCCTCCTCATGTTCAGGTGGAACTGCCTGTGCTCCAGTTTGTGCCCATTGCCCCTTGTCCTGTCGCTGGGCACCACTGAGAAGAGTCTGACCCTAATGTCAGGAGGTGCATGCTTTCTATCCACAGAAGCTTGTATATTACCTAGTTTTTAAAAGGAAGCTTACATATGCAAATTAACTAGTCATTTTTGGTGTTGATTAGCAAGTTCAAGTATGATTGCCACCTACTTTAGAGCTCCTGTATCTACATGGAATGCTACTTTTTAGTTTGGTGATATGTACTGATAGCAGGGTATTAAGTAACCTCAGTATGTGGTGCCGTAGTGAAAGTTTAGCAATTATTTCGCTTTCAAAATTTAAAGTGTTTACTGAAGCCATCTAGCATAGAAAGTGCTTGGACCAAGCACAGTCCTGAGTTTTATTAAGGACCAACTTCATCTGTTTAGATGAAGCATAAAGGCTTATTTAGGAGAAATGCTAAAAGCAACTTGAGAAATTACAAATAAGTAGTTTTTACCCACAATAGTGCTCATTCTACAAGGCATCCCATGACCATCATAACAGAACCACTTCATTCAGCTTTAATAGCTACTACGGTGGGCGAGCTGACATTCGGAGTTTTATTTCAGTCTCAAAAGCAGACTGCTTTCATTCTGGCTTATCCCATACTTTGGGTGAGAAGCAACTCCTTAATTAAACAGGCAAGCTCAAGAAATAAAAGTCATTGACCATTGGGTCACAAGGGAGAGAACACTGTCCCACCACAGACAATTGGAAGGGAACGCATGTGTGATCCTGCCAGGCGCTGTGGTACACTATACTAAATTTTTGCGGGATCACAAGTGTTTGGCAGAAATGGCCCCATAAATCTCTCCCATGCTTCCATGCATACCCTTGTCAGCGCGCAGCCAGTGGAAAGTCACCCAGCGTTGTTCCTGCGCCCCTACCACGGATGTTTCCCTGCTTCAGACTCACCCACCAAGCTGAGAAGCAAACACTCCCAAAAGGCAACCGAGCCAGGCACAAGTTTGCGAGGAGACTTTCCCTACCAGGATGCAGACGATGATAGCTATGCGCATTCCTCTGCAAGTGTCTGAATTTGCGTGTAGATGGAGAAGAGCTGGCTGCTACCATAAACATCGGGGAAACTTCTAGTCTGGAAGGTATTAAGGTGAACACCTAGGGGAGGGGAACCAAGGGCAGATGTTGAGGAGCACAGGGGAATGTCTCCTGTGCAGCCTGATCAATGCTCGTGGACATGACTGACTGCGGCTGAGGCCATGACCTTCCCACGTGCAGAGATGTGCCTTTCCTCCTCCACACACCTTGGGCCTTTGGGAGAGATGTGGGTGATCGTTCTGCACTGACACAAAGCACCAACATCAGAATATAAAAGCCTGAATCTGGAATAAGTTAAGGGGCTCGGTCTCTGCTAATAAATTACACCTCTGTTGAGGAATTCCCTGATCTTATTCCCATCTATTGCTGCTGCAAGTTTCTAACTAGGGCTGCAGGGTGTTCAGTAAGTAGAGCCTCGTGTAAATCACTCGTCACGAAATCTATGAATCTTGGTCACTGGCGCCATCCTTTCCCCAGCTTTGATAGCAAGAGTTTCATGTGCTGTGACGTTGGCACTGTGCTGCTGATGGCAGAAGGGAATTGGCTTGTTTGATCAGGGAGGCTCAGAGGAATAGGACACTGAAGATGTTACCTCCAAGACTGATCTTTTCAGGACAGAATGTGTCTTAGCATCTACAAGCAGAAATAGCCCTGAATATTTCTCAGCTAATGATTTGTATGAAGCAAGGGGTTTTTTTACAAAAAGCATCTTCTTTCTCAGGCAAAATGTTTTTTTCATTTAGGAGCGAGCATCTGAAACCCGCATGCTGCTGTGCTGACAGGCTAACAAAGTGCACGACAGCAGTTATCTTTAGTGTCCCTCATCTCCTCTGTCAGCTGAATTCAGCAGAAAGTCAGCTCTCAAACCAGGAATCACAGCACCTCTTTCAGGCCCGGTCCCCAGAGGGGTCCGCTAGTCCTGCAGTAAAATCTCACACGGCTGAATTTGGGAACCGTAGCCAGGAATTCCCCCAATGCCGCAGATGTGTCCTAGCTGCCACATTGCTGCAATGGCTGCAGTTCCTTTCTTTCCTGGTGTCACCAAAGGAGCTGTGAGCGCTCTCAGCAGAGACGCTAGGATGTGGATGGGACATGGAGTTGGAGTGACCTCTCCTAAACAGGCCGGAGTTTTGCTCTGCAGCCCTGTAACGATGGACCTCGCTAGAGAAAGTCTTTGGGTAGTTGTACTTTCACCACATGGCAGGGAATCCTTCAGTTAGAGTAAATGAGGTCAAAACCCAGATCCTTCTCTGTTTGGGTCCACAGGGAGCCTTAGCTCTTGGAAAGCCCGCTGGCTCAAACATTCCTGCAATGCTGAACATCCTGCTGTCAAAAGGACCCAGCTTTTGCTGCCTCACACCCAGTGAGCTTGGAGCCAGTGAGTTAACTTGGCCCCATAATCCAGAAAAGATGCTCTGCTCCTCTTACCTGGGCCTGACCCTTGTCTACCCGCACGGAAGTCTTTCGAAAACAAGGACTCTGGGAAAGTCATTTTCGTGCCGCTACCAGTTAGTGTTGCTTAATGCCCTCTAATTCTTGCACTCGGTCTCTACCTCCTCTGTGCCATCTCCGTATTTGTCTGTCGTACCCTCCCCTCATCGTGGCTTTTCCAGACCCCATCCAGGTAGCTGTTTTGCAGTCAGAAGTTTCTCTACATATCACACTTGTTTGTTCCTCCACACCTTTGAGATGGAGAGACCAGAATCGCACACTGTAGCAAAGACAACAGTGAATGCCAGTTTATACAATGGCATAATGCTGTTCTGTACCCCCTTTTCTCTTTTCTAGCCATCCTTATCATTTGATTTGCTTTCTTGACATCTACTAAACACCAAGACCTCCTTCCCATAGATTTTTAAAAGGCTGTTACTGCATGTGCTCATATAAGACTGGTTTCCCCCTACCTGCAGCACTTTGCATTCATGCAACCTGAATTTCAGCTCATGTTTCGTTGTCAAGGACAAGCCACTCACCTGCAAGTGTAGGGGTCACCCAGCAAGGCCTTCCAGCTGAATGTGTTGAGATCTGAAGACAGAAAATGAAGGATATTTAGTAGAACTTCTCTTCCTTACAGTTTTTGTCACATAAGAACATGTCTCTAACAGAAAGACATGTTTAGCTGCTAGAGGAGAAAAGCAGTTTCCAAGACTCCTGGGTTCCCATTCCCATTTTGGTCCTTGTTCTGGTGTTACTCTGGCCAAAACTTTTAAAAGGGCCCACTGATTTCCAGTGCCCTCCCTGCCTGGGAGCAAACATCAAACATCTCATCCCTGCTTTCCAGAGGAGCTGAGAGCCAGTAATTTCAGCTGACACCTGTGGGACTCAGAGCTCCCCAGCATGACAAACCCGAGTCTGTTAGATGAGCGTCAGGATAAACCTGTGCATCCCTACCTTCACCTGTACAAGGGAGTTCGCTAATTCCGCTCTGAGAAGTTCTTGGGAACCTCGGTGTTGTCGGAGAGTGCCAGGCATGTGCAATTCATTATTACTAAGAACAATATCGCCTGGAACATCTGGGTCCCATTCATAGGACTTTTAATTTGCAAAAGTGCCTTTTCTCTCTGAGGACCGAGCATGCTGCCTCGGCAAAAGTGAGTTTTCCTCTGCAGCACTTGAGGAAGAAGCGAATAGCACTCCGACACACCCCTCACAATGTCGCTCCTGATCAAGCTTTGTTCTTCACTAGACAAGTCCCATGCTGGTCTTTCAGTGCCGGAAATAATCCATGGGAATTTGCCCCATTTATGATTTAGGTTTCTCTACTTATCCATGGCCGAATTGAGGAAAAGGACAATTTTGCCACAATAGAGCTGGAAATTCATCATGACAAAGTCCGGTCCAGTGGGAGAATTCATATCATGTCAGATTCGAACTTAGTTCAAATCATCTAATGCAAATAACTCATGGAAAATGTTTGCATTTGTCCTTTCTGAGAAGAAAAAATGAAGTCATTAAAAATGAAAGCGATGGAGAATCCACCACTTCTCTTTGTAGTTTGTTCCAGTGGTTAATCATCCTTAGTGTTAAGGAAAAAAAAAAGCTCATATTTCCCATTTGAATTTTCTTTGGCTTTGACTTCAGACATTTGTTCTTATTATTCTTTTCTCCACTCAATCACAGAACAATTTTAGTACCCATTTTCTAACCAGGAAGAATCCTGTACACTATGCTGCACTCATCCCCTTGATCTTATTTTTAATAAGCTGAACAGATTGAGTTCTCTAAGTCTCCGTTCTAGTTTTTTCCAGCCCTTGGATCATTTTTGTCACTCTTCTCTGCACCCATTCCAAATTGTCAACATTTAGTTAACAGTGTGGGTACCAGAAATACATTCAGCCTTCCAGAGCCAGTTTCACCAGTGCACTATGCAGATGCAATATAATTTCCCTTTCCTTACAGTCTACTCTCTCCTTCATCCAGACAACCACCTTTACTGAAACAGTATTTAGCACATAGCTCAACCTGCTTTCCCTTGCGTGTAAGACAAATGACGGAGGTGCCCTGTCCCCTTGGAGGTCGCATTTCCAGACTTCGAGCTCGCAGTGCTAATGCCCATGTTGGCCTGTCTCTCGCTTCAGTACAAGACTGTTCTCCAGGATCTTTTTTCCACTGGAAAAAATAAATGGAAAAGGGAGTGAAATGAAAATGAAACAAATTCTACTAGGAGTGCTGCAGGGATGATGTGGAAAAATCTGCCTTATGCCAAATTTGATAAATTGTTGGCAAGGACAGAAAATCTTCCTTCTAGAAAGCGTTGCGCATTTTTTTGCAGGGCACAAATGAATCTTTTAAGATTGCTTTTTTTCTGGTGGTCTTCTGAAGTCTCATCACCTGAGATATCAACCGAGATGAATTGTCTCTCCCTAGCCTGTCTGGGGGATTGTGGCCATCTGGTACTCTGCAGGCACTGTAGTTTACACTGCCTTTCAGCAAGGCACGGCATGGGTTCACCTGAGACAGCAGAGGAGCTAGCCTGTCTCATGACACGTGGTGGCACCCTCGCTGCTGCAGGAGCACATGGGGCAAATTGTCTGCCATCCTGCCAGAGGTCAGTCATGAAAATTGCTTTTGCAAAGAGACCACTCTTTTCTAATGCAGGTGCAGAACTGACAAAGAGTCTAGATGCTAGCACACAAAAAAGCAATGACTGTCCTGCTCCTTCCTGGGCAAAACTGCTCTTACGCATGATTGCCCAAAACCAACCTCACTCCACGGCACTGACCTGCAAAGTGGGATACACAAATCTTAAAGCTCATTGATCTTACTGAGGACAGTGGTGGATACTAGCTCTAATAACGAGAGCTTAAAGACTTCTCATGTTTTTGAATCGCAAGAGTTTTTTATAACCCAGAACCAAGCATCTTGAGCTGGTATCAAACCAGCTGTAATTTCCAGGGCAGAATATAACGTCGTGTGGGCTGAGCTCAAATTGACATATACTGGAGATGTTGCAATTCCACTTGTTAAAATTTGTTTACCCGGGGGAAAAAAAATGCAGGATAGAAGAAAGGAACGTCTTTTCAAGTGTTTACCTTTCCAGCTCTCATGTTTCTATTACTGCCATGTGGTTGGGTAACAACTCTAGAGTTCAGCTTGGACAGCAAACTTTTTCTAAAATTTTCTCACCAACAAAGAACATCCTTCTGATTATTTTCATTACTCTGCCTCCAAACAAAGCACTTCAGAGCCAAATATAACCACAGCAGGTGATTGCTCTTCTATTCTGTCTCCTTACCTGACTTCAGCGATAGAAGTCAGCTGCTCAGCATGTCCGAGCTTAGATAAGGTGTCCTCTTGTACCACCCCAACAAATCTCCAAGGAGCTCACATCTTCCCCAGCATTCAGCGTTTCCTTTCTCCCCATGCCGTCCCCTTGCAAGAGACAGAGGTTTGGTGCAAGGTGTTCCTGTGGTACCTCTTGCTGCGATTACAGAGCAACTCCAGATCCAAACCCTCCATTTGCCAAATGCAGTATCCACTGCTCCAAAGCACCCAAAATTGTTGGCGCCATCTTGCACTGGAAGTACCGAGTGAAGGGCAACATGATCTGAAGCTGCCCCATAGCGTTTCATAGAGGAAACCACCTGGGCTCGAACTTCTTTTCTCGTGATGAAGAGAAATTTCTCCTGTAAGATTCTGATTTTGATCTCAGCTTCTTTTCTCCTCTAAGAGTCACAATCAAACCAAGTTTTCTTGCAGGCAACTTCCTTTTCTTTTTTCCCCATTTGCTCAAAGGAGCAAACATATTTTATCACAAATCTTTTCCCTCCCTTCCCCTTCCTCTGAAATGTTTGTATGTTCTCATCCCAAAGACAAACATCCGTCTTGGGCTGGTTTCTGTTTTGCAAGCCCCTACCAAACTGCCCTAGAGCCTGGCTGTTCCTCCGCTCCCAGCTCCCTCTTGTTTTACCCTAGAATATTTGGCAGTGGGAGCTGCCTGTGCTCAGCCAAACAGCTCACGCTTGAATCCAGGTGGAGTGAGAGATTATTCAAGCCAAGACAGATTTAGATCAAGCAGCAAATAACGAAAAAGTCATTGATCCACCTGCCAATGTGCAGTCTCCCCCGGGCTCTTGGAAGGAGCAGCAGTGTTGGACAGAGGCTGGTGCATCCCTGAGCACGGGCAAGGGAGGAAAGGACCCCAAAGGCAAGTGGTTTGGCAGCAGATTAACCACATGGCACTCTGTGTTAAAGGAGAACCTGGAATGTAAAATGAACTGATGAGGAAACCTACCCTGACAGAGAGCAAAGTGGGTATCCTGCCCCGGAGGACCTTACCTCCTCGATGGACATTTCTCTGCACAGACAACCCCAGTGCAAGCATGGACATCAACAACGTGCTTAAGCACAGGCTGGTAGAAGTGCAGGCTGGGTAGCAGTGGGTCGTCTGCTCCTGGTTTTCAGCCGACTTTCCTCAGGCTGCTCCAAGGTCTCTCTCTATGAACTTCAAGGTGCCCTTAGAGTGGATTTCAGAGGGAGAGGCACAATGAGCCGTGCGGCTCCCACCAGCCGTAAAGTAGGCCAGATGGCAAAAATACTCAGATGTGCACACACACACAGTCTGACAACCTGAGAGGAAGAATCCAGGAATTAAGGTCTGGGGTTTCCAAAAAAACTGAGACATGGGAGTAAGGGACCCATGGAAACAGAGAACTCAGCAGGTGGGACTCCAGGGGAGCTCATCAGCTTTGGAGCTTCCAAGGCAAAAATACCCCAGGTGGCTTTGCAGGCCAGAGGGCCCCGAACACATGGCTCTCCAGCACCAGCATTAAGGCTGGGAGGTCCAGAGCCCTTAAGCACTAGATGTTCACGGCACCAGGATGAAGGGGCACAGGGGAAAAATTCTTCCTTTAGTGTAGAGAATGTGCATCAGCCTGTCGCATGGCCCCTGCACTTCAGCCAGCCACTCTGAAGCATTAAACTGAAGACAAATTTCATTGCAATCAAACTGGAGCTAAGCCAGGAACTGGCAGCATTTCCATTTTTTTGCAAGATAATAAACTGTGACTAACAGGATGATTTTGAACTCAAAGCCTTCTTGCTGCTGCTAAGGCTCTGAGGTGTCCAAGTATGACTGTGTCCTTAGATAGCACCCTGTGCTCATGAACAACTGTTGAATCCACACAGCACTTTGTAGGATTGGGCCTAATGTACGGTGAGATCTAGGGTGTTTCGTGGAGCTTCTTGCTTAGGCATGTTCATCCAAAGTCACGCAGCAGCTGCGAAAGTGGAGTTGTCAGGGAAACTCTTATGTCAACCTGGATTTAATGGAAGAAATAGGAGCTCTGCAGCTTCTCCGCAAGGACTGTTACACTTAGCGTGTGTCTCTTGGGGCAAGAGAGAACACCTTGTAATACCTCTTGTCATCCCAGCACAGGCTATGCTCAGCTTGCAGGTTGTCCCTGGGCCGTGGCTCAGACCGGCAGGTCAGCTCACACCTCCACTGACCATCTCTGCTTTGTCCACAGGCACCTGCACAACAACCGGATCCAAAGCCTGGGAGCCAACGGCTTTGATGGGCTGCACAGCTTGGAAACCCTGTGAGTCATCTGTTTTCTTCACTGTCTAAAGAGCTTGCATGTGTTCATCCCCTTCAGCACAGCCTGCAGGAAAGATCTGGTGTCTCTGGGTCAGCCCCACTGCATGTTCACTCGTCACCACGCTCTGAGGGTAGCAGCACGGCTGGCTCTAGGCACCAGCCCAGCAAGTAGATGCCCAGGGCATGATGCTTCCCAGGTGGTGGCAGGCTGAACTTTCTCCCGGCAACTGTGCAAGCTGGTCTGGCTGTGCTGCTGCTGCAGAGGGGTCTGAGCATGTGGGTAGAGTGGCTGGGAGGGGGCTCTGAGGCCCTGGACGCAAGTCTAGTCCTGATGCAATCCAAAGAGCTTGTATGCTTGTCCTGCTCAAGGAGTGTCCCCACCTCCTCGCCACCTGCACGTGGTCCCCAAGCCTCCTAAACACCTGACTCCACCAAAATGAGGGACTGGCTTGAGTTCAAGGCTGGTAAAATCCTCAGAGATCTGTGGAATATCTCTCTTCAAGACGACCTCATGTCACCTGGAATTACCCATAGCCAGCTGCCTTCATCTAGCACCATGTTCTTGGTATGACTGGGTAGGCAATTTGGCAGGAGATCTCAGGGGAAGACGGGAAGCAAGAGCAAACTCTCGCCTAGCACACATCTTCATTAGCAGCAGATGGGTCACCCTGAGCTCAGAGAGACTTAAATCTGACAGCCTTGCCTTGTGCACGCCGCATCTTTAACAGCAGCATGAATTGCTTGGGTCTCATGTGCCATGCATTGGCCTAGGAGGAAACATAAACAAGCAGGCAAATAAATCAAGGCTCTGAAATACTGGAAGAGGTGCCTTTTGCCTTCATTGTGCAGAAACATGTCCCTCCATTCAGGCCTTGGTGTCAGGGTCGGGCCCTCACTCCTTGCCAGGGAGACCTAGGGGGTCTGGGTCATGGCAAAAAGAGGGGATGCTTCCCAGCATTCAAGTGCCACTCAAGGAGACAAAGCCTCTCTGTGCCCAGCACGGTGCCAGCAGCAGCAAACGGACGAGAGTGGAAGCAGCAGGCAAGCCCTTGGTCCCTAGACACACTCCTCAGGGGCAGGACCATGACACACATTGTCTCTTACTTTCAGACTGGCACATCCTGGGGCCACCCAGAAGGGCTCAGCTGGGGAGAGGTTGAACTGTGTCAGGGGTGGTGCGGGAAGGGAGGCTCTAGATGATCTTCTCTGGTGACCCATGGATCTCCCCTGTCACTGTGCCAGCTTGGCTTTCTCCCCAGTTATTCCTAGTGGGCACAGGCAAATACGTGAGGGCAGAGTCGTGGCATCCAGGCAGCACAAAGGGCAGGCAGGTTGCAGGAGGGAGTGGAGGACTTGCTCATGGAAGAAAACCCTGTTTGCGCTATAACCCAGGCAGATTATGCAGCAACATCACAAGGCAACCTTATTCTGCAGCCAAGGTAGTTAAAGCCACCCTGGTGCCCATCCCAAGCGGGATGGAGCTGCAGAGAAGAAACTGGCCCCTTCTTTACTGTGGGAAAGACTAAAGGGCTTCCATTGCCCTGGGAGAGAATTCAATCTCCACAGACACTTGTGCTGAAAGCTCATTTTCCCTCTCTTCCCCTCTGCTCCTGCTCTACCACTTCCTTTGTCTTTTGTTGCCCATCTGAGATGCCTCCTGCATTCAGGGGAACTCAGATCTCCCTACCTTGCTCTCAGTCTCTGCAGGGACAGGACTGCATAGCGCTGCAGCGACACAGCTCTTTGCAGGGCTGCGGCAGTGGAACTCTTGTCCAGGCAGTCCTGGGTGCACTTGACCTCCAGCGGTTGTCCCTCTGGAGCAGGGCTCTGCCTGGCTACTGCCTGTGCCCAGGCTCTGACGGTCCAGGCTCGTGCCTGTGAGTATCCCACAGCCCCATCCTCCATGAGCTGCCTGCAGCTGCAAGGACAGCACTGCGGGCATGAACTCCGTGCTCTCCTCCACATCTGACCGCACAGGAGTATCCTTAAGAGAGGGTGAGTTGGCTTTTGCTCCTCTTGGCCTGAGCATCTAATTCTCACCTCCAGGTCACCAAGTATTTCAAGTCACTGATCTCTGAGGAATGCATTGTTCCTCAGGTGGAGCTATCCCACTCCTGTTGATCTCATCTGCCCCGCTGACCAAAGCTGGCTGGCCACAAGCTTTGTGGCAAAAAACAGCCCTGTCAAGCCGCTAGACCTCCATCTACCTACCACCTCTCAGCTCCTGTGCATGTGGAGACTATTACAGTCTCTGCACATACCCTTTAATTCAAATTATGATTACATTCTGTTGACAGCACTTAGCACATTTTCTTGGCTTATAGAGGCCAAACTGTGCTCTCAGTTACCCTGCAGGCGTTACCTCCTGGAAGGCAGCAAGCTGGTAAGAGTTGGTGAAGACAGAAACTTTTCCAGCATTCCTAAAATGAGTATTTGTGGCCAGATGCTGATTATAAGCCAGGCACAATAGCTGAAGGACTGTAGAAGTTGAGAGGAAAAAAAAATTGTTTCAGGCTTTTCAGAAAAGCCTAGGAAGTTTTAGGTGCAGAAACTTCTGTTCCCCTTAAGGGAAAAGTTTCTTCTTATATTCAACTAGACAGGGAAACTTCTATTTTTATCAAATGCAGCCAAAACTATAAGAGAAACAGCAGCCACTGCTCCATGCAAGTCTGCGCAGCGTGCAAGCTGCCTGTGCGCAACCACACCGGACACCTACCCCAGGTCCTATCGTTTCTGCAAAAACAGATCTCAGCGGAGCAGAGGGCTTGGCCCTGACATTCTAGGAGGGCAGCAAATCTAGAAAGAGGTAAAGCGAAGCCAGATGAATGACTTCAAGTTTCCCCTGCATTGATCTGCAGCTACTGTGCACAAGTCAGCTCTGCCGAGCTGATGAGGGGGCAGGCAGATGTGCAATACCCGCCAGGTCTCAACCAGTCAAACACCAGCATGCAGCTGGAGAAAGCAGCTCCAAGGAAATTTTCTCTGTCAGGGCAAGATCTGGCTGTTCACCAGCCACCCCAGCCTCCTCTTCCTGGGAAGCAAACCTGGGCAGGCAGGCTGGAAGCAAGTCAGAGCTGCTCTGGCCAGATTCCCAATAGGATTTTGAAATAGCCTTGAAACCTAGCGAGATTCCCTCACAAGTTCCCAGAAGTCTGAGAGATGACACAGAGCCACGCTGCAGGGCTGTGGGAAGAAACTCCAAGCGTGGCTGAGCCATGAGACCAGGTATTAGGTGGTTGAAGTGGGTGATACTTGGCATTTTTTAGTCCTTTCCCAAAGACATGGAGTAAATAAGAGTGTAAATGCCCTTATGTGACACGTTCTTCCTTTATTCCCTTTGGGTAATGGACTAGATCCTTTAAATAAGGTGTAAGTTCATGGGGTGTCCATGGGAGATGCAGAGCAGAGGCAGCACCACCCGGTGAGCGGAGCAGGGCCAGCTGAGCACATAGACTTTAATACCAAGGAAAGGACAACCATAACCCATAGGCATGCCCAGAGGGGAGTACCTATGGCCAAGGGGAGCGTTTGGACCACAAAAAATGGGCTGGTGCAGTGGGGTGGGGAATCCTCAGAGAGCTCTGGGTGAGGAGTGGGGCAGTGAAATGAAGGAGAAAAGTCGAGAGGAAGCATCATCTTTTGCAAGAAGTAGGAGCAAGGCATGCCAAAAGCTGAGAATCCAGCCACACTGCTCTTCACTCCGCTTCATTGCTTCTGCTTTGCCTTGTAAAACCTGCCCTGTAGTGTACTGCTCTTTAGGCTGCTTAATGTGTGCTGTAAAACGTCGAGCAGCATAACCAGCTTCCTGCCATTTGGATGGAAAGATCTTAACTTTTACATTTCCTGATTATGTTGGACTTAACTTCTCAATCTTTAACAGTGCTGGGAGAAGGCAAGGGAGATTAGAGTATACCTGTTCTGTAGCATAAGGCTGGTAAGTAGGGAAGTTTATGGAAAAGTTGATGTAAAGAGAAGTCAGCTGCAGCCAGGAGCATCGCTACAATGACAGGGGTTGATTCTTGGAATCACTCAGACCTTGCACTTGGGGCTGGGAGCACGGTGCTGGGGGAGACAGGGCTGTGTTTTCAGAGGAGCAGCAAGGAAAAAATGCCATCCAAAGGCTTGCATGGTGCTAATACAGGGGCCTAGCTCCCCAGTGCTGTATGACGACAGTATTTCTCATTGGGGGGTTCCTGTTACATGAATTCCCACAGTGACACCAGTCTTGTGCCCAGGTTTCCTCCTTACCATCATCGTTTGGAGAGCTGAATAGTGTCCTAAGGTCCTCGAGCTTTGCAGCCAGTCTGAACGCAATCTAAAGGATGATGAGTAACTGCCTCATGCCTTGTAGTGCTTGACTTTGACCTCATTAGGTAGGTTGTTTTAACACTGAAGTTAGCCCTCTGCTTCCCTGCAATATAAATGTTTCATGGACCAGATCTGGAGGGGAAAGTGAATGCATGAAGTCCCTCCAGATGGCCAAGCCCCAAGTCACTGCTCCCTGCAGGGTGAAGGGATGGAAAGGGTAGGTGACCATGCAGCAAAATACATAGATATAGATATAGATATAGATATAGATGATATAGATAGATATAAATATAGATATAGATATAGAGATAGATATAGATATAGATAGATATAGAGATGTGTGTGTGTGTAGCACTTCACAGATAGCCATGGGGAGGGCATCTAATCATGGAAGATGAATTTCAGAGCTGGACCCCAAGTTCTACCTCCAAACACCAGCACACATAAACCATCATTTAGCATTTCCCAGCTTGACAGCTGTTAGGGAGCCCTCAGCCTTGCCAATGTCCCCATGGCAAAGGAGGGCAGACCCCAGAATGCAAGTGGAGAGTGCTGAAGGAGTGGAGAGAGCTGAAGGAGATTTCTGCATGGATCTTCCCATGTCTTCCACTGAAACAGTAGCACCTCACTGAAAATGCCCTGGGCTGGGAGCTCCACTTTGAAGAAAAGGAGAAAGTGTCTTTTCTCCCATGAGGACTGCTTTGCCCAAGCAGGAGAGGAGGTGGTGTGGCCCTGAGTGCCGTCTGCCACACACATGTGGTGAGAAAACCCATAGAGCCAAGGCCTTGGGGCGTCTGGTATGGGGTAGACGGGTGACAGCAGCGGCTCCAGCAGACCCACGCTCTCACATGGCTCTCAGGCACAGATGGGCTGGCAGTGCTGAGCAGCACCCTGACACGGGTGCATGCAGGGTCCCCCATCACCAAAGCCACCGAGTGTCCCCCAACACCTGCTCAGGGGTTGGTTTTGAGCTGCCGAGGCAAAGGGAGGAACCAAAACTAAGAGCTATGGCCCTCTCAGAGGTCCTGTCCATGGACATGGCCGAGTCCCCTACGTACATGAAGCATGAACTGAGAACAGGCACCAGGGCTCCTGCCTTCCCTGGCACATGGAACCAGACAAGACGCTGACATTGGCAGAGAGCGAAAGCATGTCTTGGCAGTGTCCTGTCTCCCCACGCCGCGGCAGGGCTAAGATGGCTCCTGGGGCAGAGGCAGGGAAGGGAAAGGAACAGCTGCTTCCCAGAATCAGCCTAGAATGTTGAAGGCCTCCAGGGTACAGCCAAAATAGCAACGATCTGCCCCAAAGTGCTGCTCCTCCGATTGTCTGGGCACCTCTGGCCCATCTCCGGCATGGACGTGATGGGGAAGCGGTTCAGAGAGGCCCCGCAGCCCTCGCCCATCCCCTCCGCCTGAGATGACCCCGCTGCTTCCTATCTCTCAGACTTCTCGCTCCCCATCCACATCCCTGCCAGCTCCCTTGCTCGTCAGACAAAGGAGATAAATCACTTGGAAAGAGCAAATCTCCATTCATTTAAAAACATTTTAATTTATTTTTAAAAAATAGCGCTAATAAATTAAAAACGTCTCCCAGAAGGCCTGAATCCAAAACCCTCTGGCTCCAGGCGTTTTATCTGCCTAACCTTGCCTCACAGGAAATGCCCTTACCACAGGCTTTCGCAGCGCGCTGCCCTATTATCCGGGTAATTAGTCGAGTCTGTAAATGCAGAGCAGAGCTGGAACCTACCAACTCCTCCAGAGAGTTGGATTTTCTATGGGCGAAAAAAAAAAAGAAAATTAATATAAAGTGTACCTCGGGCAATGAAAGCAGGAAGAAGGAAACGGGAAATATCTCCACCACAGCTCATACGAGGCTTGTTTAACCCTTTTAGGGCCAGGCAGGCTTTGCTGTTGTCCTGGAATACTGTCTGCCAAGTGCTACCTTGCTCCTCGAGCAGCATTTGTCTCCATCAGCATATTTAATCCGAAACATTTTGTGCAGTCTCTTGATGCTAATCCCAGCCTGTGTAATTCCCAAAGTAGCTTATGGTTTTGACTCCTCCAAGGGTGTCCTGTTTGCTGCATGAGCTGCTCTANGCCAAGTGCTACCTTGCTCCTCGAGCAGCATTTGTCTCCATCAGCATATTTAATCCGAAACATTTTGTGCAGTCTCTTGATGCTAATCCCAGCCTGTGTAATTCCCAAAGTAGCTTATGGTTTTGACTCCTCCAAGGGTGTCCTGTTTGCTGCGTGAGCTGCTCTACTCCTTCCTCAGCGTCCTGATGCTCCAGCTCTGCTGTGTGTCTGCAGGGGTCCCCGGGCAGCTCATCAGAGGCAGCTTGGCTCTACGGTCCCACCTGCCCTGCCAGAGGAGGAAGGGGACTTCAGCAGAGGCTTGAGTACCCAAATTCAGGGGATGGAGAAAGGAAGGGGACAGGTGGCTTTTTGGAAAGAGGGACCACACCTCGGGGCCCTGGTTGCATGGGTCCCTGTGTCTGGTCCAAGAACAGAGCTATGAAGTTCATTGCCTGCTCTGATCATCATGTAAAGGGATGGTGACTTTACCAAACAGAGAAAGCCACCTTTAAAACTGAATTGGCAAATGCACAAAGCACTCTCTGGGAGCACGGGGACCAGACACTTCCCTCCTGCAGTCTCCTTGGGCCAACTGGTCCCATTTTGCTGCATCTTCTCTCCCAAGAGCAGAAGCCTGGACTGGCAGTAATGTGTCCTCACTGATGCAGCTCAGGCTCTGAACCAATTGGGCACCTTCCAACCAGGCTCTGACTTTGGCTGAACATGACCCCAAGCAGCCACGATATTTTGCAAGATTATAACGAAAAAGGAAAGTGAAGGTAGTTCAGGTGAAAAGGCAGTTCTGGAGCCACTGCATTTTCCCATGGGTTATGGCTCCGCTGCAAGGCTCACCTCCTTCACAGGACTCTGCCTATTCTCCCTTTGATCTCCAAATGCTCACACCACCACTCCTGCACCCTGCCAGCTCTCCAGCCCGGCTTCCCCCTCCCTGGACAGGCAGCACTGACCCTCCCCAAACCTCCAACCCCTGGATGTCCGTACAAGCTCGCTATGGCCTGTCAGGGGTCCCCAACTCCTCTGGCTCCTTGGGCTTCATTTTGTTCGAAGCCTTCCGCTTGGACACAGACCCTTTCACAGAGCAGCTGAGTGAGAGCAGCTGCCCATGCTGGAGGAGGGAAGCACTGCCTCCGGAAACATGTGAGAGTGAATTGATTGCCTGTGAAAAGGGGGAACAGACACTGCAGGCAGCAGAAATGGCAGCAGAGGCAAGCTGTGGGCATGTTTTCTCCGTGGACGAGCTGATGCACAGAAGCTCTGCCCCCAGCCCACGCTCCCCCCTTCCAGCAGCAGCATGCTGCAGGGGGCTGGGGGCCGATCACCAGCATCTTGTGCACCTTGGGGGTAGGTAGATGTCCCCAGCTTCCCTCCCACAGTTCGGAAACACTCCGCTGTAGACCTGGCTTCCTCGAGCCTGTCTTCTTCCCCTGCCTGGCAAAGTGCAGCAGCCTTCTCCGTGCCTCCCCTGCCTGAGTCATCAGCTCCATGGTTATTGTCTGTGAATCCCAGCGACCGAGGTCCCCGCTGCTCCGCTTTGCGGTCAGCTCCTTTTGTGTCTCATAAATGATATGCGCATGGCAGTGCCTGTGCTCCCCGGACCCCCCACGAGATCCTGTTCTCAAAGGCTTATTTCAACCTTGTTAAATAAATCAAACTGAATTGAAAACATATTTAATCCCATACCTTCGTCAGTTAGAGAGCAGACAGAAATATTGGTTGGAACAGACACATTCTGGGCAGTGCTGCATTTTTAAATGGAGAACAGAGCTGTGCAAGGAAGGATTGGCAGCTCGAGGTGTCCGAGGCATGACCTACAGACAGGTCCCCCTCACCCCAGCAACAGACCTTTCAGTGCCACATAAGCCCTGTAAAATGGTGAAATGGTAAGTGAAAGGCTGGGATGCTTCCAGGCTGGGCTGTCAGAATGGCTCCTTATACCGTTTGCTACTTGCTTCTGGCAGATACTGGGTGCCATTAGTACCTAACAACCTCCCCATGGCGTGGGGGCCCGCCGCTGCTCCTTTGGGACACCCATGAACTCTGTCACACTCTATCACAGCCTGGCTTCTCCTTATAATTTGCAAAAAATGGGCCTTTCTCGGACATGATTACTTTCCCAAATGAAAACACCAACCCTAGCAGATGAACCCCATGAGAGGTCATTCTCTCTCGCATGCACACTTCAGCATCCCTGTCTTACGTGTCTCCGTTTAGGGGATGGGTGCACGGCTCCAGGCTGGATGGAGTCAGATACGTGCTTTGGGTCCTTTCACATCCCCCTTCCCACATTCACTTATCACAGGCACTTTCTGCATCTCATAATCCGGATCGTGCTGGGGAAGGGCACACACTCATGGCACGTGTTAGTCACTACCAGGAGAGCAAGGTTTATGCTGATGCTACACAACAGAAATACGGCACCTAATGGTACAGTTAGTTTTCATACTCTGGACTAATCAGGCAACTCTTTGCAGCTCAGGCTCAACCACAAGCCACGACCTTGGTATAAGGCATCTTAAAGCTGGCTGGCTGCTGCTGGGCAAGAGGTCAAACTACATGGTCGTGACGGCCCACTTGGGCTTTCAGACTACCAATTAAATCATTTCCAGTGCTTGATTTGGCCACAGTAACCAGCACGACTAGCAGCAGTGGTAACTGCGTTTACTGGCAGCTTGATTAGATGCCAGCACAGGACAGGTGGAAATGCAAGTCCTTATCAGAGGCTGCACAAAGTGTCCCTCCAGGGCACCGCGGTAACGTCTCAAACTATGCTGGGACTGAAATAGTCAGCAAATGTCCCATCTCCAGCTTCTAATCTTACTGCATCTTCAGGTTTATTAGCTGCAAATTTGTGGTGTTTTGTGGCTTATGGAAGAATTTATAGTACTATATAATTTTTTTTTGGCTTCCTGTGTGGAACCACTAATAGTCCCTAACAGGCAGAAAATTGACCTGAGACTCTTTCCCCTCCCTCTCTCCTTTTGGCCTGACTGAAGATATTAATAGTTCCAGGCTGCATGTTGTCAGCTTCAAATCACTCTGGCAGTTAAAGCCCAAAATAACTGTGCCTTTGATGTCAATTTACTTTTATTTCTAAATAAACAAGAGGGTTGGTTAAGATCTTCCAAATATGAAGCTATAGGCTCACTCTAGAAATAACAACAATGGAAAGCCAGCCAGTTCATTGTGTCTTGGGCAGGCCGTGTGACCTTTAAGAGGTTCTCATTTTAACTAGAAGAACAGACAAAGCTCCTTTCGACATCCCAGTGTGATGCCTGGAGCTGGTAACTTGGAGCCCAACTAAGGAAAGTGATTTTTTATACTCATTTCTCTTGCGCATCGTTTCTGAACCTCTTTGGCTGAGTGATTTTGCTTCCAAAAGCCCTTGGTAATGGGCAAAACTGTCTTCCTTTTGCCATGCCCATTATTTCTTTTTTTTTTGCTATAAGGCTTCCCTACTGTCTTGGCATAGCTACGGCCATGGTGTGCTGGCACCCTTCCACCAGGTAATGCTGGCATCAGGTCCACTTTCCCAGGTGTGCCAAAAAGGGCAGCACCCCACAGTCGGGAGATGCCATACACAGCATGCAAAGCCTTGGGGCAGACCCCAGAGCTGGGGCAGCTGAGATCTCAGCAGTGCCAGGTCCATCTTCCTTGGGTCAAGAGGCCAGCCCCAGCCACCCCAGCCCATGTGTCACAGCAGTGCAACGGGGACAGTGTCACCTGGCGGCAAGCCTGGCTTTTCACCGCTTTCCCCACATCGTCCAAATCTGGAGGCAGTGGGAAAGTGTCAAGAGCACAGAGCTGGGACCAGCAAAGCGTTGCCCAAGCAGCTTAGGTAAGGCAGGGAGAGAAAGGGGACACTTGAAGGTATTTTCTACGGCACATCCATTTTCTATATCCACTCGGCCCCTGGAAAAGGTTTGTAAATGATGTACAGTTCACTGGCATGCTCAGTGGAGGAAATTCTGTTGCCACTGAAGTCAAAATACAAAATCCTCCCAGACCCACTAAGACTTCTTCCCATCTGCCTTGACCCTACGCTGGGAAAGAAGCTCCAGAGACCCACCACGGGCTGCACAGGCTGGGCCAAATTCATCAGAGGAGAGCAGGTGGAGAGGAGCGATGTCTGCGATGGATGTAGCCCTGCTGATATCAGACATTTGTGGGAAGACCCGAGGACCGAATCTTACTAAATGAGCAGAAACTTCCCCACTGCCACGAACATCCACATCCTCCCTCGTGGTGAAGGTCGGAGTCTGTTTCTGGGTCGCTGATTGAACCAGGGCCTGACTCAAGTTCTGGGAAGGAAGAGGGAAGCCACTCTTGTGTCCTGGTTTGGGTCTGGGCTTCAGGGAAAGCTGTGCCACTGCAGGGAAGAGATGACACCCGGGGGCCATCTCAGGTGCTGGCTTCCTCCAGCCTCCTCCAACAAGATGAAAGCCCTGAAATTGGCAGGGTTTGGCAGAGGGCAGCACCGGAGGCAAGCCAGGGCAGTCGGAGCAGCACACAGATCCAGAGCAGTTGGCTGCAAGCATCACGCAGGGGAGAAGTCAACGAGCACAATTGGGTTTGTTTTCTGGGAGGGAGGCTCACCTCACCGAAAACCAGGAAGCACTGGCAGGAGCGAGCACGGGCACATTGCCTCTCCTGAACAGACTGGGGTGGCTGGCAGCCATGCTGGAGCAGCATGACTACACCTGGTTGCATTTCCACTTTCCAACAAGCCCAGCATATGCCAGCATTCAGAGATGGCTTTTTTACCCAGAGGGAGCTGCTGAACACAATGGTCTTTGTATCTGTCAAGCGCAGGGTGGAGGGAGGCACTGAGATGCTGCCAGGGCTGGGAAAGGTGTGTGTTCACTGAGGAAGAACTGGTCCTGTACATACTTGCACGCACACGGAGGGATAAACAGAATGTTCATCTGCTGATGAAAGGCCAACCTGCCTGGAAGAGACACAGGCTGGAAAGGAAACACATTTTTAGAGAAAGACAGAAGCAAATACTACAGAACACTGGATTATTCCTTGTAAATAATATTGGTTACAGATCTAAGATCCCTATTTCTGTTAGTGAATCACAGGTGAGCCAAGCTTCCTCTCTTCTGGGTAATATTTTCCATCTGTCAGCTACTCACAGACACATCAGGTATTGCTGGGGAGAAACTCAACCCCACACCATCACACAGAGCTTCCCCCAGCATCAGTGACATGACAGCAGTGGACTGAGGGTCTTCTGGGGACGGGGCTCACACGTCCTCCAGGGTGAGTCCCCTGGCATCACGCAGGCTCATCGCAGCCCCTCAGTCTGTCGTACGAGGGAGGGAAGACGCTCAGGCAGACACCCAGCCTTGAGTGACCTCTGCAGCTTCCTGCGCTGCTGTGAAACCTTGCTGTGACCTTGGAAAGTCACTGCAGGGTAAGACTTTTAAAGGTATTAAGCACCTTACACACAGATAGAGATTTGGGACTGTCAGTCAACTTAGGCTGCTAATGCCCTCTGATTCATTCAGTGCAGTGATCTGAAGGTTAATGGGATTTGACTGATGCTTTCAAAATGCCCAGCGGTGTCCTGGCTTCACTTCTATTCTCTCGTTCTCTTTGGAAATCCACATCTGTGCCTCCCTGAGCTCTGGTGAAGGGATGTGCATTGTAAAAGTCCTGACCTGTCTTCCCCCTGCATAACAGAGCCTGTATAGTGTGAGGCACTCAGCCGTGACAGTGACGGACACCTGACAGGTACCATCAACGGAAACTGGCTAAGAGCATCCAAGCAGCTGATAATGAGCTACGTGCATCTTGCAAAGTATGAGCAGTCATGTGTTGGGCTATTTATTCTTAAATAGATCATTTTGGGGCTCAAGCAGAGAAGACTGGGAAAAACCTCTGAACTTCTTGGACCCAGATGAGAACTGAGTGTGTCAGAGCAAGCTCTTTAGGAGGTGCAGAGCTCTCATATCTAATAGACGTGAGCTGGAGTGAGGAGGGGATGCATCGCTCCTGTTTCACTCTGGGGTCCTGAGGATGCACACAGCAGCTTCACATGTGCTGGGACTCTGCCACTGCATTGCAGGTTGGACAGGGTGGGAGGCAGAGCTTGTGGTCTGGTCACCAGCCCCATGCTCCTCTCCTGCTGATTACCAGCACTGGCAATTATTAGGCTATGTGAGCCCTTTCCAGACCTTGAGAGGTAGTTCCTACAGGAGCAGAATTCTATTCCTCACAACCATCCATGTAGTGCAGGCAGTCAGACTCCCTCTGTAACCAGAGGAGAGAAAATAGCCCTTGGTGTGAGAAGACAAGCTCTGCCGCAGCAGAACCTGTCTCATCCCCTGGACTGCAAAGGCAACTCAGCTACAGGGTCTGATACAGAACTTGCCAGGGCTACACAAGACAAAATCCGCCCAAGACAACTTTGTTGCGTATTTTTCTTCTGGTTTTGTCCCCTAGCTTGTAATTCCCTGATAAGTATTCCCTAAGCCATAAGTCCTATAAGCCTGGAGTCCTGGCAGGCACAAGAGAAGACCAATTCGGAGAGGCCCTCTGGGTTGATTTGCTATGTAAATACCCACAGGGCAAAGCCGAGACGGTGCTGTAGAGTAATTCCCAAGCTGGGACGCTGGTAAAGGAGAAGACTATGTAAGAGAGAGGGAGGCCAAGAGAGATCATAATGTAAATACCATGCCTAGGCCCAGAGGATGAGAATTACAAGGTAATTGGGCAGCAGCTCATTGCTGTGTAAATTCACGGTTATTTCTGTTCCATAAACCACAATCCAGGTTAGATGGTAATTACTTTGAGGTCCATTAAGTGTAATTATACAGTAATCTCCAGGAGCCAGTAATTACCCTCATGTTCCAAAGTATCTACCACTTAAAACTCACTGAGTTTCATGCAGGTAGGAAGCAGTCGCATAGTTTTCAGACTTCAGTGTATTGGTCCTTGGGATGGCCAGAACGGGGTCAAATGTTACCGCGTCAGCTGGAACTGCATCTCAAAGGAGAGCGCTGGGCATGCTGGAGGAGGAGTGCTACACATCTAAAGCCCAGTCGGCCTCCACGGGCCCTCTCCAGTCAACAACAGGATTGGTACCTTCAGAGTGCCGTTCTTCCCAGGCTGCCAGCAGTGCCCCATAGCTCAAATAAAACTGTTTCCAGAGGTGCCAGCTCATCCTCGGAGAACAAATAAAGACCACGAGGTTTCATTCAAGCTCGGATGTCTCTTCTGGTTGCCAAGTCAGGGCAGGCAAACTCTACACTTGTCATTATGACCAACATATTATATTTTACTTGATTTATTATACTGCAAATTCAACTTGATGCTCAGCAGTGTCAATACTGCTTGCACATCACTTCCACCTTTGGCTCACAGTTTTCAATGTGGGGTTCACCCCAACCATCAGAAGAAGAGCTAAGACTTAGCCTTTCCCATAGCCCGCTCTTCCCACCAGTCCCGGTCACAGCATGCCCCACTGGCAGGGAGATCCAGCATGCCCAGGACAAGCACCTGGGGGGCCCCCTGATCCCCTCTGCACCATAGTGCAAGGGGGTCCAGGAAGCCCTTTCATGGGGCTCACACTACTGAAGCTGCTCTTGTGTTTCTTGTCCTTGATAAAATCCCATTTTGATGTGGAAAAGCAGGAAAGATGACTCACAACCAAAGCCCCTGGGCATGAGTTCCAGAGACAGGGGGACGTGGCACTCCGGAGATGCGAAGCAGCAGCACGGCCCCATGCCAGGCATGGAGGGACTTGTGGGGAAGGAGTCCAGACGGCAGCAGCCATGGCTTGGAAAGGCTGTTGCCTGACAGTGCTCCTAGCAGGCAATATTCCTGGTGCAGGAACGTGTGAGATTTGGTTTCCAGGCAGTGGCTGGATCAGCACTGTAGGAAAAACCTGTCTCGCATGCTTAACTACCAAGTTTCCATGCCTTCAACGCACAGATACACTCAGTCAAGTTCCTACAGCGATGTTAATGAATGTTTTTCCCTTCTCTGTCTTTCAGGGATCTAAACTACAATGAGCTGCTGGAATTCCCCGGGGCTATCAGGACATTGGGCCGACTGCAGGAGCTGTGAGATTTTCTATTTATTCCTTTTCAAAAGCATTCCCCAACAGACAGTGGCCAATAAAGCATCGTGTGTGCTCTGACTTGAGGAGATCACTAGGTCCAAGCCTTTCTTTTGTCTTTCTCAGCCCTCTTCACCATGCACATAAAAGCAGTTTATCCCCTCGATTTCAATCAGCTCTAATCACCTCACCATCAGGCTCTGCACCACGGCTGGTGCAGGGGAGTCGGAGATCCCCCATTAGGCTTGGAACAGGTTCCTCCTGCAGCTCTTCATTCTCCCATGGCATCTGAGGGACTCCAAGTAGCTCTGATCTCCAGCTGCTTCTAGTGTCCATTCCGCAGTTTGGAACCACAACCATGGAGTTAGTGGTGTTATCATGAGGCCATGGCTTCTGCAGACCTTGTGCCACCTCCTCTGATGTGCAGAAACTGTTCAATCTCCCTTAGGACAAGTTTGTAATAGGGAATTACAAAGTTTATGACCATTTTAGAGGCTAGCTCGCTCTCCTCTAACCGGTTAGCCTGGGAGACACTAAAAATGGGAAACCATCCCACTTAACAACCACAAAGGTAGAAGCCCCAAGATGGGGTCAAGTCAAGTTGCTGTGGACTTTTTTCTTTTACCGGAAGAATTTTCAGGAGATGTCTCCAATCAGAACAGATATCATCATTACTCTGACATTCAAAATGAGAAGATCCTTAATCCACTTTGAGATGGCTTTTGAAATGCCTGTCACTAAATAAGAGGCAAGCTTCATACAGCCAACCAAATAATCACTCATGCAGAATCCTCTGGGATTAACGTGGCTGTCACCCAGAGCCTGGTGTTGGTCCTGGACACAGGATCCTGTGGCTGTCTTTGACGTACAGGAGATCAGACTGTGGCCAGAGCTCTCTTCTGCTGCAAAAGTTTGCTGACAGCAATTTTCTCAAGCTTAAGCAAAAATATCACAGCTAGATCTACAAATACTTTAAAGGCACATGGGCCAATAATTCATGGTAGGCTGCACTCTGGTTAACAGCCGTGGAGCTATAATGGAGACCATCCATTAAAAATGTAATTCCTGGAGGGTATAAAATAAGTGCATTTTGTTTGCTTCTGTTTCTTCACCTGTAAAATGTTAAACCTTAAGTCCTTGTATTCTTGTTGGGTTCAGTGGAGTGGCATATGGAGCATCAAGCTATACACAGAGTAAATACAGCAGAATGAGGGCTTTGTCCTGCCAAACGACAGACCTTGTTCTGGTTGCTGGGATGATGCTACAGCTGGAACAGAGCCTACACTTCCTATTTCATGTGTGTTTTGAAGGCTCTCTGCCTTCAAAATTGTTGAGGAAAGAAAGTGTCTCCAAGCCTTTCTCATCCATTAATATCAAGATATTTGTTTCTCCCAACAGTGGTTTTCATAACAACAACATCAAAGCTATTCCAGAGAACGCATTTGTTGGGAATCCTCTCCTCCAAACAATGTAAGAAAATTAAACAGCGTTTCCTAAATCTTTATGTCCTCCAGAAAGGGGCATTTCCTGATGTCTTTGGTTGGGATTTCTGGCAGTTGTCAGCATGACCACAATTTGACATTTGGTGTACATGGGCCAACGCAAGCTGAAATTAGCTTCTTCTCAGCTACGCCTCAGGTGTTTTACCATGGGTTCTCCTTTCCCCGCAGCTGAACTTTGCTGCAGGACAGGCTGATAAGAATAAAGTAACAATATATGGGTGGTCTGCAAGGAAATCTTGCTGTGCATAACAGGATTTTCTAAGTCCTGGTTGACATCTGCCTGTGTTTATTCCTTGTGTTTAGAAAAGCTGCTAGTCTGCTACAGCCGCAGCTGTATGTGTCAGGGAGCTGGGACATCCGATCATTGTGTGTCTACCCCAGACCCGTGAACACAAAGCTCTGCAGATAAATACACCCAGCTGTCAGCTCATTTCCTCTCTGACCCAGTCACAGGTAGAGATTTTTGGACAGTTCTTCCGTGAACCACACTGATATTGGAAATCACGGCAAGTGACAAAAGCTTTGCTTCACTAGTCTGGGACTTAAGTTACAGAAATACCAACATCTGGAAAGCCACGGTGACGTTGGGTGAAAACAGTCACTTCTCCAGTCAAAACAAACCAGCCTTATCCTCATCTTCCTTGGGCACCATCCTTGGAGTGATGTGGGGCTGGGATATATCCAGAATATTCATGAGTCCATTGGATCTGTCCATCTAAAAAGACTCAGAGTTGGTGGAGGGAAGTGCTTCTTGCAGGAGATGATTCAACTCTCCCTAAAGCTAGTTGGACCCTAGAAGAGTTCACTTCTCTCCATTGACTGTGGCAAGTAGGAAAGGTGTTGGTGCTGCGGACGTGTAAGATCAGAGGAAGTGTCATCAAATGCAAGGTGTTTCCCAGCAGCGTGACAGCACTATAGCAGGGTTGAAGGAGTGCTTTGCATCTTTCTAAACTGCCTGGTTCAGCAGGGAGCAGCAGGAGACCTCAGTTGTACCAATGTTCAGCCAAAACAGGCTACTGGGAGAGCCTGGGTTATCTGGAAAACAAGGGTTCCTCACAGAACATCCAGCACCTCCTACTTAACTTACCACTAGTTGCTCCAAGGCTCTTGACCTGTAATAACATCGTCCCCTCTTGCACAGCAGAATCTGACCAGTTACTCCTTTCTTTTGCAGCCATTTTTATGACAATCCCATCCAGTTTGTTGGACAGTCTGCTTTCCAGTATTTGCCAAAGCTCCACACTCTGTAAGTTCACCAAGCACATCGTCAGAGAGGTAGCACATCGAAGTTCCAAGCCCTGTGAGCTGGACACCTTAGAGGCCTTCTCCCTTCCTCTTTTCTAGAGCTCTTGTGCCAATATGGCACACCATAAAGGCACTCTTCTGGACAGCCCCAGAGAGAGTGAGCCGAGGAGTAGACACTGCAGATGCTTTCTGCTGAGAAAGAATAATTTTGAGAAGGGCATTTTGGAGGGAGTAATTCATTCCTCTTGCCCACCCAGGTGACAGGCACTGGAGTCTTCTAGGGTCTCCATATCTACATCAGCATCAGCACAGACCACGCTCACAAGTGTCGCAACTTTTGCTGCATGCTGCTCAAGCAAACTCTGCACTGTTGTGTAGTTGCCCAAACACAAGGATGCTGAAGGCATCTGCCTTCCTCCGCAAGATGGAGGAATATGTGTCCCATAACACCGACACCATGGCACAAATAATCTTACTGGGCAGCCAGCAGTGGCAGTGCTTCCTCTACGTGTATGGCCCTAAGCCTGCTCCAGGGCCACCACAACAGCTGCTCCACACTGGCTGGCCTGGACTGACTGGCTTTTCAGCTAATCTATTGTGGTACAGCACTAAATATTGAGGCAGAGGCAACCTCAAAATCTCTATTTATAAGCCTCACCCAGCTTCTTGCTGTAGGAACACACGCTCCAGCAAATAAAATAAATCCTTCAAATACCCATGTATCCTTTAGATCCAAATGTATAGACTCAGGGAGGCTTGGGTGGGATGCCATGCTTACATTCCCCATGGTAATTGTTTGGGGTTTTTTATTTAATTTGGGTAGAGATCGTGCCAAGAATGTCAGTGGTTGGGGGAAGGTCTGAGCTTGCCAAGCCTCCTTGCATAGAAATGCTCAGCTCTGGCTCACTGCATCTGCACTCTGTGAGACATCTGCTCCACCGCCCAGTCAGCAGCGGCACACTGATGGGGGGGCACCTTTGGATCTGGGCCTCTGATCACCACATTTGGACGTGAGGAAGCAGATTTGCCACCACGGCTGACGGGGCTGGGATCTTGGGCAGCTGCACTTGCTTACAGGTCCTCTGTCCACATCACTTCACCCTCATTTCTCCGCAGATCGCTCAATGGTGCAACGGACATCAGAGAATTCCCAGACCTTAAAGGCACCACCAGCCTAGAAGTTTTGTGAGTGGCAACTCTCTCCCTTTTGCCCTGCTATTTGTGCTCTTCCTCCTTCAAGGCGGTCCAGGCTGTTTCAGCGAGGACAACTTTCACAGTGCTGTGCAGTTGGTTGTCTTCAGCTCTGCCTCTCCCTGGTCACTCACCTCTCTGCTTCGTTTCACCCCTGTGGCTCCTGAAAGCAGCTTTCCTCTCCGTGAGTTGCTGTCTCGATACTGTTGAGTGTGTTCCAATCTTTTTTTGATTTTTTTTCTTCCTTCCCTTCTGCATCTGTGAAGGAACGAGCCTTCGGGTGCAGTGCTTCAACGTGGTGTGCTGAGACCCAGTGACTCTGCCCGTCCTGGGACCAGCACTGGCGGTGCAGTGCAGTGCAGGAAACATCTGAACCCAGGCTGGGGGTTCCTGGAACTGGCCTGGTCCCATCCTCACTCCACCAGACTCAGGAGAGCAGGAGCCTGGAGGACATGCTCTCTCTGGCCACCCACGGTTCTCCTCTCTAGGGCACTGGTCCACACACTGTGCCCAAACTGGGAGCACAGCCGAGCACGCCAGCACAGGAGTGTGACCTGGCCGTGCCTTGCCTCAGGGACACAAGGACACCATCCATATCCCATACTCAGGTTTCTGAGGCAGTCATAGCTCCAGCAGGATCACCAGTCTGGACAATGGGGTAACTGGGATGGCAGAGCATGCCACAAAGGTCACTGCCACCTGCTCTTGACATGGCCGAGGACAGCAGTACTCAGCAGTATCCCAGAAATTCTTACGGGCACATTCACCTTTACCAGGTCCAGCAGCAGTGCCCATTTCCAAGTCAGTTTTTGTTTCTCTCCAAGTATTTCATTATCCCATTGATACTGACTCTCCTGCGACCATCTGGGACCAGCAGCTGGGCTTGTGGGTCACAGAGTCTGTGCACCGGCTCTCAGCAATGCCATTTCTTCTCTCTCCTCCACTCCTGCAGGACGCTGACCCGGGCAGGCATCCATTTACTCCCCAGAGGGATGTGCCAGCAGCTGCCCAGCCTCCGAGTCCTGTGAGTAACATGTTTCGTTGTCCTGCCTGGTCTTTAGAAGTGTGCTGTCAGAAACTAGGCTTCCTTCTTGTCCAGCTCAGGGAGGGGAACAGCTATGGAAGACCATCCCGTTGTTCTTGTTCCCATTATCTTTTCCATGCAGAAAACACCACTTTCTTAGGCACTACCCTGAGCTCTGCATGTTCTTGAACGTGCTTGCTTCATCCCGGTGTGACGCTCTGGACTCAGGGCTGCCAGCAATAATGCACATCCACATTTGCCTCCTCCTTGCTCCGCACCAGTGGGAACTGTCTGCCGTATGCAAGGAAAGTAGAAAGGGTGCAAAGGGCAGTGGGTAAGAATGGCAGTAGCATTTCAGAGCTCCTACTACATGCAGCACAAAAGCCGGGGTAAATCACATTCACACAACACTCTGCCCCAGCACTGGCTTACTGCAGTTGGAGCTCCA
Organism: Steatornis caripensis; assembly: GCA_013398225.1. Lineage (NCBI taxonomy): Eukaryota > Metazoa > Chordata > Aves > Caprimulgiformes > Steatornithidae > Steatornis > Steatornis caripensis. The sequence continues at coordinate 315,390 of VZSC01003369.1, read as the reverse complement.
GCAAGTGCCATCGTCTGGAGGAAGGATCCTGTTCCCATCCCGGAGGGGACAGGACTGTCCTGATGGACACCTGCAAGGCCACATGGCCATGGGCCCTCACATGGTGCAGCAGTGGCAGGTCTGTGTTTGGCTCAGAGCCTCTAAGCTTCTCTGGCTCTACCCGCTTGGCAAGGCACTGAATGATGCTGAGTGGAGGAATGTGCTTTCTTCTTTAACTTGGTACAGGATGAAATCAACATCTCAGAAAGACTTCTGTGCCTTCTTGGGAATCACACCGCTCATTCCTGAGATCCCCAACTTTGTCTGCAAAGACATCCTCAGGAAATGAGTCATGAGCCAGATTTATACAAGTTTGCAGCCTTAGGGCAAGCAGGAGGCTTGCCTCTCATCAGTCTTTATACAAGCAAGTTGAAAATGAAAACAAGTTTGTTCCAGGGAAGCAACAGGAGTGAGTTCTTGATCACAGAAATTGGAAACAAGAGAAAAATATAAAAATAAAAGAACACAATTTGTAACTTAGCAGATCACAGCATTTTGGCTCCAGCTGTCCCTGTAGGGAAGATCTCTCATCTTTAGACATCTGGACCAATTCAATGGACATCTTGCCACAAAAGTGTAGCCTTTGGAATGGCCCAGGCTGTAGGGTCCCAAGCACTCTGTTTATGTTTGCAAGTTATCAGATTGTAAACCTTCGCAGCAGAGCCTGTTCTTCATGCCTGCCCCCTCCTTGTGAGAGACTTTTATTGGGACACCCCACCTTGTTCCTTGTTCCTTGTTCCTCTTTCCCAGCTAATTTTACTGACATTAATTGCATTGCTGTCAAGAGTTCAGAGACAGAGGATGTGGGCCAATGTTTGTGCATATTTACATCTCTCTTGCCTTTGAAATGCATTGGCTTTCTGTCCCCACAGAGCTAGTCGTTGTTCTTGCTGCTTTCTGCCACTTTGCCAGCCCCTTGGCAGTTCGTCAAGTTGACGTTAGGACTGTGAAACATCTGAACACAGATGATTCCGTTAACACCGCGTTTCTGGCCTGCTGCTGCTCACACCACACTGCAGATTTTCTGCAGAGATCTTGCACGGGGGCTGTAAGAGGCACCACAGGGGCGTGAGGCTCGTGGCCGTGCTGCGATGACGGTCTGTGCACAGGCACTGAGCCCAGCACACCCAGGCAGGGCAGCCTTGCCGAGCTTGAGCTGCGCGTCAACATGACATCATCCTGCTGGTTTTGACCAGAGCTTCTGCTCAGGCCACAGATCTGTCTGCTCTCAAGCAGAAATAGATGAAACTTCCCTGAGCAGAGATAAAGTCCCTTGATGCCACCAGTACCTTCATCCTGGTGTGTCCACAACACAGCACCAGTGACTGAGGCTGCTCTTCTGGTAGATACTGGGCTGCATCTGGTTACCCTTGCTCTGAACGAACCAGAAATAACTCCTGGGGCTGCATTCTCTCTCCACCACTGTCTAGCTAAGCCAATGCCCTGTCAAACCCAATGGGTTGACACAGGGACAAGGGAAACACGACTGATGCTATAGCTCTTTGTCCATACTGGGTGACAGTCTCCAGAGCCAAGCACAAAACTTTTGCCTTCTTTTCCCTCCCTCCTCCTCCCCACCATGTAAAACCCGTGGAGAGGGGGTTGGCAAAAAAATAAATAATTGAAATGTTTTAGCAGAAACTTATTGGCAGAAAGATGGAAACTGAATTTGGAAAGTCGGTGGAGAGGCCACATACAAAACTTTACCCTGGAGCAAATTTCCCTTGAACAACCACAAATCCAACCTCTGCTGGTGGTGTGGCAGAGCTGATTTTAAGCATTACTCCTCACCCAGCCCATTTCATTTTTATTAAATTCACATCAAGCTGTGCCGGGATAGGTTTTCCTCTGACTACCAAGCCACTCTACCCTGAACACTGACATGCCACCGGGCCATGAAGCAGTGAGAACAGGAGTTTGCTGGGAATTACTTTCAAACGACACTTGAAAGAACGGGGACCAGAGGTTTTCACAGCCTGTAACATCCTATACCAAATCCCTGCCAGTGCCACAGTCCCTTCCCTAACCCTGGGGAGAAGCCAGGAAAGGCTGAATGGAGAGCAGGAGATGGGCAGTTGGGTTTGCTGTGCCAGGAAGGAGGCAAAGCAGCTGGCTGGCTGCTCTGCTGGCCGAAACCTCCCCAGGTTCTGCAAGCACACCTGCAGCTTTTGCGAGCTCCCCCATCCACAACAGCAGGACGGGAGCTCTGGCACAAACACCTCTCTGCTTTGTCCACAGAAAAGCGGGGCCGTGCACAGCAGAAGCTGGCATGGATGCATTTCACAGCTGACTTGGGTTTGGGGAGGAAAAGCCCACCCCAGCTGTAGAAGCAGCTCCATCAGTCCGCAGCTTGTGCGAGGGAGCTGGGCTGGGGCTGGATGAGTAGGTATACCACCGAGCAATCCTTGCCTTGCACAGATGCTCACAGCAAGCATCAGGCATGTGTAGAGTCGAGATCCACCTCGCCTGGGGTTACTGCTCTCTACAGCTGTGCAAAATGGAACTCGGGTCATCCCCCTCTCCAGCAATGCCTGCTTTCCGAAGGAGGGCTCAGGGGCACTTGCTTTTGATCTCCTAACGTTACTGTACTGGTCTTTCCCCTGCAGAGAACTGTCACACAACCAAATCGAAGACCTGCCCAGTTTCCACCGGTGTCAGCGTCTCGAGGAGCTGTGAGTAAAGAGATGCCCTTGCTTGCACCATGCTCTGGGGAAAAAGGGCTGTTTCGGAGAGAGAGGTTGTTCCCACACACAACACTCAACCTTCACCAAGCACTGGGAAAGCTGAGTGTTATAGCTCACTCTTTGGCCTGCAAATGGACCAGAGCTCCATTCTTTTACCCTATGCAAATACAGAATAAAAATACATCCTCTGTGCATAGGAGCTCAACTCATTCAGGTCTTTTCAGGGGTCCCAGCCACAGCAAACGGAAGTAGGATGTGACAGCACTGAATTTTACTTCACTGGTTCAAGTCAGAGCCTGAGCTAATCAATAATGGGCTTTATCTGTACCATAAATGTCTTCTGCTTCAAGGAGGGGTCCCATGCCACGGGCACAAAGCTGCTTTTATCCACACTGCTCAGGGCTAGCCCCTCTGTAGCGAAGGCTGATGCTTTGCTCGTGCGTAGCACTTGAATTGGGTCTCCTTTGGCCCTGGGAGGCATCTTCGCTGCTCTGAGACAGAGTTATTCACATGCAGTTCCAAGTGTCTGGAGATCTTGCCCTACACTTCACATCTGACAGAAGTGTTTGGCTTTTTTGGAGAAAAAAAGTAAAAATAATGGACTCTATGATTTTTATAGAATTCTGCAACCTGGAAGAACAGATGTGTGGGAGCAGCATCACCACAAAAACACACTGGAAAGGTTGTCCTTGCTCTCTGCAGCACCCCAGCCTGGATGGCCAGCCCAGTTCATCCAGCCTTAGCAAAACCAGACATTAGGACACTCTGTGAAATCACATGAAAACGAGATTACATAGCCCTTGCTGTGTCTTCGGGAGCTCTGAGGACAGCGTTAGAGCTTGATGTATTTTTATCTACAGTACCCTCAGGAAAATGTTTGAAAAAATAGAAAAGACATTTAAAAAAGGACAAATCTTCAGAATTCCAAACCTGTAGTTTCACACATTGTGCCTAAATTTCTTCTTACAATATTTTATAATACACCAAACTCAGACTTAACATTTGTATAAAAGCACAGTAAATCCCTCTTTCAGACTACGTAAGGCAGGCAGACTGTGTCTTAACGTTTTCTTCCAAAAGGAGTATTTGGTCCCTTAAGCCCAGAGTTATCATCCTGTAAGCCCCACACCCACCAGCCATCAGCATTCCTGCTGGGAAATACGTTGGAAACAAGTCTGGGGGTGCGTGGTGGTACAGCCTGGCACGCAAACAACTTAGGTGTGCCAGTCGCTCTGCTGCAAGTGCCAATGCGCAGGTTTTTACCTGCAACACACAGGTGGTCCCTCGCGGCTAAACATCCCTGAATTATTTTTCACCAGCTTGCTCCAATACCCCTTTTCCCAGGCTCCTCTCTCACTCAGCGAGACCCTCAAATGTGTGCACAGAGCTCCCCATGGCCCTCTCCTGAAATCTTAGCTAGATGTAGGAGCGATGCCTTCCTGGCTACACGAGGCACTGGGAAGGCAGCAGTAGGGCAGATGGGAGAGCCTCAAGCCTCTGTCTCTGAAACATGCATGTGTGGCCGAATACCAGCTGAGATGTTACAGCCGGCACGTGCAGGTCCTTGTGTGAGATGAGTCAAGATCATTGCTGAGTCTAAAGGCGGGTTAGCTGGCCAACAAACACCCTGGGGAGCTGTTCAGGTAGAGGTCTCCCCTTGCAGAAGGTCACACATCAAGGAGATCACTTCTACAGGTCTGGGAACTCATGGTGGGCATTTTTCAGGAATTTTTAAAAATATTCACCATTGTTCCACACTAGGGAAAAGAAAACTGAAAAGCTGTGAATTTTTCCCACAAAGCGGATGCTTGGATCGCTCCAGATGCCTCTCAAGGGGCATGGGGAGTGTATAGGTCAGTCAGCTCCCTTTCCTACCCCGGGGATTGCAGGAGGCTGCTGGTGTGCAGGGGATGAAAACACACTCAGAGTGTGGGTGGTGGGTTCTGCAAGACATCGGGATACTTCTTCATGAAAAGCTGAGATGCCTTCACCCTCAAATAACCTTCATCATCACCAAGGCAAAGGGCAGCACTGTATAGTCCTCCCTGAAGGGGCACACAGAGCTGTTTACTGACTCACCAGATCCAAGCTCTTCTCTTTTGCTCTGGACGAAGCGTTTGCAGGCTCACAGTGGACCAGAGTGGGAAATCAGTGTGGCTTTGGAGATAACGGTGCACCTTTAACCACTGCACATCAATGGCACTTACCGTGCCATGGCGGCATCAAAAGGAGAGGTTGTCTGAGCCCTGGCGCTGCCCGTAGCAGAGGATGGCTTTGAGCTGTTTTGTTGTTCATCCTGTCTACCCCTTGAAATAAGAGCATTCCCAAGCTCAAATGACAACTTACACTGTGACAGTTTGTGTCTGCGGCCCTGGGACAAAGATCTCTACAAAGTAATAATGCTGCCCTCAGCTATTTTATCAAACCAGTTTCTGTTTTTTCAGTGGTCTCCAGCACAACAGGATCCATGAAATCAGAGTAGACACCTTTGTGCAGCTGATGGCCCTGCGCTCCATGTAAGTCTTCTCTGGCAGGGGGAATGACTGGGCTTTTCGCTGGTAGGAGAGGAACCGCGAGCACCCAGCCAGGCTGATGTGGAGTTTCCCAACCCCACTCTCTCTGCCTCGGCTGGAAGGCTTTGCTGTTCAATCCCTCTTCCACTTCCCCTTACAAGACAACAGGGCACAAACCTCCCTGGCTTTCCTTCTGCATGCAGACACCCTCTGTAAATAAACGCACTACCTGCCGGGCACGCAGACACTCCACACTGCATCCTCTAACCACACGCTGCAACTGGCATGTTGCACAGCGCACGTTACGGGCATCTGCCTCCTAAATGCCCATGCAGCCATGAACTCATGGCAGGGATCTACCACGGCGTGCATGAGCTCTAGCACCCCTTTCCTTACACATGCTAGTCCTGGGCCATGCACTCCTGGAACATCCATGCAGAACACCCCATTGCATTCAGGACGGTCTCCCTACAACTCAAATCATGTTAGACTTGTTAAGTGCACACAAGCATGCATGTATCATACACACATAGTGGTCTTGCAGCAGACAGCCCACTTAAGTGCTCACCACTTTTGAGAAGCTAGTAAGGCTCCATGGGGCATGATTCTCCTCGTGATGTGTAGGAAGAGCCGTCCAAGTGGTGATGATCTTTACTTACTGTTCTGTTAGGAAGTGAACTGAATCACATGAAAGCCTTTTCCCATGGGGCAGCAACTTGAGCATCATGTAATAGGCCAGCGTTCCTAGAGATCCCGTGAGCGTCACGCGCACCATGTTTATAACTGCACAGAAACGCTCACGTATTACATGTAACACCAGAGACAAGCATGCTGCTGCCACACTGAAGTCACACAAACGTACAGCTGAGCATGTAAGCTCTAGCATTTGCCTTTGGGTACGTTCCGGGCCCCTGTGGGAAGGATTCCACTCATCCAGCTTTAGCCTTCTGCAGTGAGACACGCACATACCTGGGCAGGCACCCCTGGCTCCCTTCAGAGCTGGAGAGGTGTGGGTATATCTAGGACATTGCTCATGTAAATGGCTTAAGGAGAACAAACACTTCTTGATATGCAGGTTCCTCTGCTGATGACAGAGGGAGATGAGCCCTCTAGCTCAGATGGAAGCAGAGGTTATTGAGGAGCCACACGGAATCATCCCCAAAATCAAGCCGACTGTACATGACAGGAGGCACCATAACATGGCCTTGGTTCACCTTCCACACAGCTCCTGACCCTATTTGCCCTTGCCTGGGCACCCAGCAGTGTGACCACCTCAGGGATGCTCTGGCACTAAGGCATAACCTGTCTAATGCTCTGAGGTTTAGCATGTTAGCATTAAAGCTGCAAATCTACAGCAATGAACCCAAAAGGCAACCTTTCCCATTGGTCACAGTAGAGGAGCTCCTGGGAGGCAAACTCTTGTGGCCTATGTTAGAAACTACTCGTATGTAGACCCAAACATGTTTGCCTCCGGGGACCTGCAATGAAACAGAACTTGCTGCCCACCAAGGGGCTTCTAATCCTACATTTGCTCACATCAAACCCCTTGACCATGCTGGTGACAGCAGCTTCACTGCCCTGCTCTGCACCCCTCTTACCGGCATGCCCTTGCCTTGCAGAGACCTGAGCTGGAATTACATCCAGTTTATTCACCCTGAAGCCTTTGTGACCCTGCACTCGCTCACCAAGCTGTAAGTTGCAGTGATATTTCTTTCACAGTGGGTCATGGACAGCAGGTACCTTAAGGACCTCAGACTGACTCCCCGAGCTACCAGGACACCTGGTAGATACCCGAGGGCTGCAGTGCTGAGGTGCATGTCTCAGCACTGATACGGGTAGACCAAATCCCAACGTCTTCTATCGATATCAAAGGGACGATGAAAGCGCAGAAGGGGCTGGCTGTCTTCAAGATGCTCTCACCCTGAACACTTAAACCTCCACTTTCTGATGCTTTCATTCCTGCCTTAGATGGCTTTATGAAAGATCAGCATGATAGAAGTCACTGCAGACCATGTTTGCTGGCTCTGGATGGGTCCCCAGTCCTCAGCCCCCTCTCTAAGACTCAGGAATTTTATGGGCTGGGAGCTGCAGTCATACCTGACCTATTACGGGGGAAGTGGTGGGGGAGGAGATGCGTGGGGCAGATATGTGTACAGGGAGGTAGATACCACCCAGAGCTTTCAGCATGGGCGTTAACCCTGCCTCTCATTTTCCCCAGAGATTGCAGTGTCAATCTGTTTATCACCAGAGGATCCTGGTCCCCGTGCAGCACCCAGCCCCATTTCAGCATCACATTTGAGGGAGCAATCAAGGCAGGCAGCACGACTCTCCAAGCCTCTGCTTGGCTGAGATACCACTTGCAGCAAAACCCTGACAGTGGTCTCCTTCTCTGTTTTCCCTTCATCAGGGACTTGACTGATAACCGGTTGGTCACGCTGCCTCTGGATGGTTTGGGCGGACTGACCCATCTGAAGCTCCAAGGCAACCCAGCTCTCTCTGAGCCCTTCACCAAGGAGAGCTTCCCCAAAATGAGGTACTGGTGGTGTTGGCTCTTTCACTTCTGGCGCTCAGCACAGCCTGTATTTGCTTACAGAAATCAGCCTCCTGCTTTCCTTGTTTATCTCATGCTTTCCTCCATCCTTTCAGGCCAACAGGTTGAGGAAGCTTCATCTGCTGCTAGCATGCCTCATCTTTTAAAGTCTTCCACGGGAGAGTGGTGATGTGCTCCCGGGCCCGCCACCCCCACCCCAAACACACACAAGTGGAAAGCATGGAGCGAGCCCAGCTCAGGGCTCCTCTCAATGGAAAACATCCCCAGAAGCCAGTCCTAGCTAATGACATCCAGCTTTCCTTCAGTAAACTCTGTTTGTGTGGCCATGTCTTGTCTGCTATGGATTAATGAGGAGCCTGAAGGGGTCAAACCGAGCAAGACGAGGCTGCAAAAGGCTCAGAGTGCAGTGCTGCGCTGCAGGCTCTGGCTCTCCTGACTCTCCCTTAGTGGTAGGTCTCCAGTGCGGCACCTGCCCTGAGGCTGAGGGGCCCATGGCCCAGATGACTCAAATTCCCCTGAGGCAAAGCTGTCTTTCACTTTGGTCTCCCAGGTAGTTCCCTTGGAGCAAAGGATGCATGAGCTGATGCTCCCACTCATCCAGTATGGGTTTCCAAGGCTGGAGCTTCTCAAATTTAGGCACCCGCTGCTGGGGGTTGGGCTTAACAGCTCAGGTCCAACGAAAAGTGTGGAGATCTCACTTTGGTCTGCCTCAGCAGTGGTGTCTGCACGGCTTTCCCTTCTGACTTTTTTGACTCATCATAGCTGGGATCTGCTGCATGACTGGTTTCCAAACAGCAGGAGATCTCAGAAGATCGTGGGGGACTTTCCACACCCAAGATGGCAGTCCCTTGTGCAGAGCGGGTCAAGTTCAGCACTTCCAGAGGCGTTCCTCCTCTGAACTAATTCCATTGTCATCCGTGGAGCTGGTTTGGATTTGTAGCGGAGAGACTGAGTTGGCAGGAGTGGTTCATTGACCCACACCAGGCCATGGACCCATTAACATTTCCTAAATTTTGGGATACTGGCATTTAGTACTCTTATTCTCGGTGCATATGTCTGGAGGAATCATCTGACAACAGTTCTTAGCCATCCTGGGAGGACCTGTACCTCCCTACCACCTTTCAGTAATAGGTTTCAGTTTGGAGCTTACAACAGGAAGCGAGCTTGTATACAGAGTTTCCATCGCCTCCCGGGGCTCAGCCAGAAATGTTTGGGAACTTAAAACAAAAGCATATTTTTAGAATATAGAGTTTCACCGTATTTACTGATCTTGTCAGAAGACCTTAATTGTCTGGAAAACCTGAGGTTCCTTTGCCTTCATCAGCAGCCTTCCTGACTTCCAGCAAAGAAGCAGGAGCTTGCTGTCTTTGAAGAAAACGCAGCTGCTGACTGATAGCCTGGTGTTTCACCCAGATGATGTTCAGCTGCTGTTTAATTAACCTTGTAATATGTGCTATAATTAACAACCAACAGTCCTACTTTCAAGTAGAAATCAGACATATTAAAATAACTTGTTCCTCTTAGAGACCTGAGATTCCCCTGCCTGAGCTGGCAGGGGTGAGCCACGCTCATGCAACAGGATTTCGGAGGTGTCTCTCTGACCTACAGCAACAAGCAAGGGGAACCTTGCACTTGCTCAAACTTTCAGGAAGCTTCTCACCTTGAACGAAAGAAAGCATGCCAGGCAAAAAATGGCCTTGAGGTTAAAACTGAAGACTCCACGTGCACATGGCGTATTGCCAGAAGGCATGGAAAAGAGAGGTTAATTCAGTCTTGGGAGAACTGCAGAAAGGTTTTTAGGAATTATCTAGGAACTTTAGTGCAGCTTCTAAACTGGTGTTTGACAACACCCTGTTGACAGACAGCGTCTTGAGCACCAAAGGTGAGGCAGTGCAGAGACACCGTGGGGTGACTTGGGTCCACACTCTGTCCTACATGGAGTCCTTCACCAGAGCAAAGTCCTGCTCCAACATAGCCACCACCTGATCGACTGGCTTTTGTCACATGTGGAAATTAAGCAAAAAGTGCAAAGCGATGGAGAGTCAGGTCATGGAGGTGACACACCTGATTGATAGTTCTGCTTTCTCCCTTACAGAGTCCTTGAGGTACCTTATGCCTACCAGTGCTGTGCCTATGGAAGCTGCAGCAGCTTCTTCAAGATGTCCAACCAATGGGACACAGAAGACATGAGCCCTGAGGAGGAGGATGCCCACAAGAGGACCATGGAATTGTTTCCAGGTCATGCTGATAATCACTGTGAGTAAACTGGGCTGAATGGTGATCAATCCGTGGACAGGGCCATGCTGCAAGCCAGGATGCGATCCTGCATTTGCAGGAGTCGTCCCACTGCCAGCCATGGAATTACGCCTGCCTGAGGGACGGCAGACTAATCCTTCTCCAGCTCTGGTGGCCAGTTGCTGTGAACAGGCTTCAATTAGCGTCACTGCATTGGAGAAAGAGCTGATCTGAACCTTCACAATCTAAGAGAAAGATCTGGTGGTCCTCAACAGCATGGACACGTTTGCTAATTTGGCCTTGCTGACTACAGAGGGAGGCTACCCGAGCCACTGAAAGGTGGCTGAGGTTACATGGGACAGCTTCTGGGCTTGGTCATTAGACTTCTGGGCAGTACAGAGCCTTTGGCAGGACATCAGTCTTTGCTGCTACAACATCAGAGGACGGACACTAGGATTAATCTGAATAAGGGAATGAACTCAAAAGAACTGGAATGTGCAGCTGGCTGGAGGTAGAGAGACCTGTGTCTGTGCTACTTTTGTGCACATACCCTGATGCGACAGCAAAGGTCAGGGTAGGTATGAACAAAAAGACATGTTTGGGGAATGTGATGAGCCCAGCACACGGGCTAGCTAGCCTGTGCAGGGCAGAAGTGGCTCCGCTGTTAAAGATGAGCAGCACTTTCTGTTCAAGTCAATTTATTCTGTGCTCCAAAATGCCCTTCTGCATAGACCTCCACGAAAGCCGTTGCACGAGGCCAGCAGAGGAGTGTGCAAAGCACAACTCTGGCACCCACAGACTCAGCACAACAGCAGCTCCGGGCAGAAGGCTGGTGTGATCCCTTTGCAAGGGAATATCAGAATAACGTGAAGTAAAGCATGAGCAACTTTGCTTCCTCTGTAACTGCTGGAGAGTGGAAATAGCGTTTCAGGACACAACTTGGATGCTGCAGTTGTTTATATGTTTATGTAAATACAGAGGCCACATGCACTTCTGAGGTCTGAAACGCCCTGCAGGCAAAACCACATCGTGCTGTAGGGGATGGGGAGGGGGCTGAGTCCCTGGGGAGCACTTGACTCACCTGCTGCCGGCCATAATCAAGGGCTCTGCAGAATCCCCTCCTGCATCCCAAGCAGGCAGGACTAGATCTGGAGAGACAGTGACCCAGAGCAGTTGGGTTCTTTGTTACAGCAGTGATGGGAGGCAGGGTGACCCAGACACTTCACGACACAGCCAGTGAGGGAGTCCTGAGCCCTGCATCCCTGCTCCTGCCATCCGCCCTGCCCCGGTCCTTCACCGGAAGGACTAAAGCTTAAGGATAAGCTTTAGCAACGTAAAAAGTTGTCGCGGTTTGAGCCCGGCTGGCCGCTTGCTCACTGCTCGCCCCACACCGGGATGAGGAGAAAACGTGACGGAACCCAGTAGGTCGGGACACGGACAGGGAGGGTTCACTCACCAGTTATGGTCACGGGCAAAAACAGACTCAGCTTGGGGGAAAAATTAAATTTAATCAGTTATCAATCAAAGCAGAGTAGGATAAGGAGACACAAAAAGCCAGATCTTAAAAACAAATAAACACCCTCCCTCCTCACCCCTCCCTGCTTCCCCGGTTCGAGTCCCCTGTTCCTGATGTCTCTCCCTCTCTCCTTCCCCTCACAGCACAGGGGGACGGGCAGTGGGGGTGCCGTCGGTTCCAGACATTGTCCCTGCCGCTCCTTCCTCCTCAGGCGGGGAGGGCTCCTCACACGCTTCCCCTGCTCCAGCGCGGGGTCTGTCCCACGGCACACGGTCCCTCACGAACCCCTCCAGCGGGAACGCTTCTTCCCGCACAGTGCAGTCCCTCGGGAACGCACCGACCCAGCGCAGGCTGCCCACAGAGTCACGGTCTGCTCCGGGAGCGGGCACCTCCCCTGGCATGGGGCCCTCCACGGGCTGCAGGTCCCTCTCTGCCTTGCCATCGTCCTTTACGGACTGCTCCACCGCGATGCTCTGAGGGCTGCAGGGGCACAGCCTGCCCTCTCCTCGCGGGCTGCAGGGGAATCTCCACTCCAGCCGCCCCCTCCCTCCCTCCCTCCATCTGCACAGGGGTTTCTCTCGCATCCCCCTCCTTCCTCTGCTGCAGGTCCCAATGACCATTGTCCCCAAACAGCCCGGCCTCAGCCCCAAGCGGGACTGATTCGGAGCCAGGGGAGCTTCGAGCAGCTTCTGACAGGGGCCACCCACCCGTGCAGCCCCTTCCCCTGCTACCAAAGCCCCCCCGCCCAGACCCCACACAAAAGTGCAGCCAGAGGCTAGCAAGTGTGGTTCCTACCAGCACGATGTGGCTCCTGGAAGCATGGCAGACTTGGTGGTTACCCTGGGCAGACAGTACAGAGGAGCCATATGTTACGGTCATTGCCACAGGAATTTCTTCTCAGCTGGGTCAGTTTTTCCGTCATTAATGCAACCCATACTTTAACAGTCCTTGTGCATATAGTTGGGGTGTTTGCCCAGCAAATTACAGCATCTGTGAAAAGACCTGGTTTGCAGCCGGGGCCCATAGTACTGCTTACAGCCCTGCTCTTGCTGGGCACCAACGCACTCTCACCTGGCCGTGCCAGCAGACCTACACCTACCACAGGCTCCCAGGCCTCCCGGCCAGTCTCAGCCTCATGGATTATATGTGTGTTCACGAGATATTAGGACCAGAGGGGGAATGCTGACCAATTCTAAGATGTGCCGGATGAGACTATTAGCAGCTCATAAAGGCTCACATTTTCAGATGTTAAAGCACTGGGATTGTCTTGAAATACCAAACCACAGAGGTGCAAACATGAAACGCACTAGAACGTCCTTCCCTACTACGTGCAGCTTTTGCAGATGACTCTCCTTACCATCCAGCAATGCATGGTCTACTGGTGACGATGAGGGGGTTGTCATATCGCTATTTTACTTCATTGTTGCTTTATTTCTGTTCCCAGTTCTTCCTTTCTGATGGCCGCCGGTAGTATTTAGCTGTGTTATATGAATCTTGTAACACTTCCTCGTTAAAGAGGAAAAAAGCTCCCAAACATTCCTTCCATGCAAGAGATAAAGTGGTCTCGTTAAGAGAAAATAACTCGGGGCTCTGTCCCTGCAGTGTACAGCCAGGCTCGTCAGGGCACTCGGATGCTGTGGGAGAACTTGTGAGAGGGATGAGGCACGGTCCCACGTAGCCGTGTCCTGTCAGACTTGTGCAGTGCTTCCAGCAGGGGACTGAGGAGCCCTTTACAAACAACTCCGAGAACATCACCGGCAGGTGGTGAAAGGCAACTTGTCCCAGGCAGGCGTGTAGGGGCGAGAAATGGGTCCCCAGTGGCACCGCCCTGCTCCAGCAGCCAAGCAGTGCTGCCTCCCACAGCGTGTCCCACTGCCACATCCAGCACCCATCCCTCAGCCGAGCCCAGCACCCAAGGGACTGTCTGACTCCAGCCACAGAGTGCACATGGTGCCACAGACCCCCGGGCCAGCTCAGCTCCTTGCCATCCTCCCGGAGGCCCTGATGTCTGGGAAACCCCCGGACACCACCCAAATGTGTCCATTCACATCCGAGTAAAAGCCACCCGAGCGGTGTGCACATCTTATCTCTCTGTTGCCTTGTCACGACAGATCTCTAAGGTCTCGTTTCTAAAACTTTTGGTGCTGGGGATATGCCTCTTTGGATTATAATTGGCGGTGTTTAGCAGATACCTCCTGCCCCGAGCCTGTCCCGCGTGGCTGAGCAGCAGCCCAAAGATGGCTGGGGGGCTTGTGACACAGGACACCCACCCAACACTCCCCGGCAGCTCGCTCCTGCCACCCTCCCAAAACTGTCTGCAAAGGGAGGGCAGGCAAAGTGCAAGTACGACCACTGCCACGGGGCTCTTCCATCACAGCCCCAGCAGCCCGCTTCGGGACCACTGGTTTGAGGGTAGAAAGGGATGTATTTGCTTACAAGCATATGTTTGCAATAATGGAACTAAGCTATAGAAAGTGAGAAGAGAACACATTTGTATGGTTATCCTTGACAATAGGACGCTGCTTCACCCACTCCAGCACCTCCATTAGCTTGTAAAGCTAATTATCTTTTGCAACCATCCAGCAAACCCTGGAGGGTCCTTAGAGCTACACTCTTCCTGCTTCCGTCATACAAAAAGGCTCCTCGAGTCCCCAAGAAGGCACCCGCCCAGGCCCTAACTCTGAGGGAGAGAGCAGTTATTGGCAAACCCCTCGCAGGGACTGCCCTGGCTAAGGCAGACAATACAAAAGGGGAAGAAGCATACAATGTTTTTTGTTCTACCCCTTCTCCAGCAATTCTTCTCCTCTTCCNCCCAGGCCCTAACTCTGAGGCAGAGAGCAGTTATTGGCAAACCCCTCGCAGGGACTGCCCTGGCTAAGGCAGACAATACAAAAGGGGAAGAAGCATACAATGTTTTTTGTTCTACCCCTTCTCCAGCAATTCTTGTCCTCTTCCACTTTGGTGATGGTACAGCAGGCTGGGAACCATTTTCCATGGAAAGGGCACTACTACTAGTAATGCAGTTTTTTCCGTAAGGCCTTAGAAAGTGGAGGCACCTTAGCAAAATTCAAATATATAAGAGCTACCTCAAAAACCATGCAGTCTGCCTTCCCAGGACACAACAGCCGTTTTCTTTTCTCTACAGTTCCCAGGCTGGGAGAAGTACTGGTTTCCAGCAGACAGGGGTACATTTTCTGCTTTGAATCCTGCTGTGCTGGCCAAGGATTGCTTTGCAATTCACAGCTCGCTCAGTAGTCCAGGCAAAACAAAAGACCGCTCCTTCACTTCATGCAAATGTTTAACCTACACGTAAAACCAGCCTTCGTGCATTCTGGCCCTTTGAAGAGAAAAGATTATGCTTTAACATTACCATGGGTTGGGTGGCAGGGGGGTGCAGAAAGGGCAAGCCTCTGCACTGATTTGAGTATCGTGACTGCACATCACAGCCTCCGCACTGTGGATGGAAAAGACACTGGAGATTTATAAGACTATAAAATACAAGGAGGAAATATTTTTCCATCCCACTGTGAGTGTTTTCTTGCCAGACTCCAAAGCAGCAGTAATATTTCAACTCTTATACGGACAGATTTAAAAAATGGCATTTTTTTCCAAAGCTCACTGAAGCAGAGAAAGTCACAATGCTTGTCAGGAGGCACTAAAGATAGCACGTTATTTGTCATCGTTCTTTAATCAAATAATCCCAGTCGTATTTTCAAGCACGGGAAGGGAGCAGGCCTCGTGAGAGGCACCATTTCTAAGCAGATTAGGCAACTAAATCCCCCTTAGCTTAGCCATACCTTCCGCACTGTGGAAACTCACTTTCCTGGCCAGTGTCTCAGCTGCCAGCTGCACACCTGGGCGCCAGCATCAGTCCATAGCATCCAAGGGAGAGTTCATTCCACAGCCACAGCCCCAGGTCCCTGGCTATCGGGCTGTGGCAAGCACAAAACACGTCCTTTCCTCTTCCTTCCACCCGCAGAAAACCCTCTGGAGATCTCCACCGGGAGCAGAAGGCCGTGCTGGAGCCATGGGTGGGGATGGTGCAGCGGGACAGCAGCTGTCCTCACTGTGTCCCAGCGCCATGAATCAGCGGTAGTTGAGACGAGGAACAAGGAACAAAGCAGAAGAGCATGTCTCGGGTTAGATTAAGAGGATGCCTTTCTCTTGGTGATGACCTACACCTACAGGCCATCAAAAACACAGCCGAGCTCTCAGCCTCATTCTCTCCCAGCAGCTTCTCCTTCATCCAGGGGAAGTCTCTGCCCGGACCTGAGAAAGCCCAAGCCTGGCTCAGGGTGCAGCTGCCAGCACAATGGAGATGCTGGCCCGGCAGGCTGGGCTCTGAGGGCAGTGCAGTCTGCTTGCATAACCCCCAGGGATCCAAAGTTTGCAGGCACGAGCGATCAGTGCACCTTTAAGCAAATCAAGGACTGGGAACCTCCGGGGGTAAAAACAAGGCACCGCAGTCCCAAGAAATCATAGGACATAAAACTAGCAATAAATGTTGGGTTCTCTTGTCTTTTTGCTTCTGAGCCATTTGGTGGTGGTGGCTGCTAATGAAGAATTTGTGCTGCAAGTAGAGGCTAACGGCTCTCTCTAAACAAAACTACAAAGTCCTTGTTGATGAACTAACTTCGGACAAGGCCTGCCCAGAACGCTTCCATTTAGAAGATGCATTTGAAGGTTTTATTTTCTGTAACCACGTAGGCCAGAATATTTCTTTCATAAAGCATGCTGGGAGGAGGGATCTGCAGGAACACAACTCTGGGATCCAGCGCTCTTACACTTCAAGTGTTAGGAGTAACCTAACAACAGAGGGGTTAGCCACACTGCAACCCACTAATGTTTACAAGAACTTCTCCCTCTGCAGCAGTGACTGCAGGGGACAAACTGGACACCAGCAGTTACTTTGGACTTGTGGGCTGCCAGCTGGCTGGGAAGGTCTGTGTTGAGGACAGGCAGTGGGAAAAGCTTCTGGCCCAGATAGCCCCGATGGCTCTGCTCATTCCTCTTTGAGCACCATTTCTCTGTCGTTTTCTCCCCAGATGACCTAGATGCAGATGACCTCCAGCTGGACCTTGAGGAATCAAAGCTGCACCCCACTATTCAGTGCACGCCGAGCCCTGGTGAGCAGCCAGGGAAACCCTTTGCTTTGAATACAGCTGGGATCCTTTGAGCTTCTCTAAACCCCCAGAGTCCTATGAGCCTTCCTGCAGTGTCTCACAGATGTGCAGATCAGAAGCCTGAATGGTTGGGCTCTGGCCAGTCTGGGGACAAGTGAGGATCTTCCTTCTCCCACTCGGATGTAGCTGCCCTCCTACGAGGGGAGGACAAGGTCCTGGTACCCCTGACCGGGAATCCCGGCTATCACCAGCTCCCCTATCCACCAACCTGCCCGCAGTCAGGTGCTGGCTCTCATGAAGGTCCAGTTTCCTTGTAAGACTTAGACCTTGCTTTGTCCCAGCCAGCCCAGAATATTGCATGACAAGACCTTGTCCTTGATCTCCTGTTCATACTTGCAGCACTGCAAAGTGCAGGGGTACTTTGTTTCATGAGAAAGGGAGCGAAGGCAGATGCCAGCAGGCACAGGCTGGCTGGGACACGAGGAAGCTGATTTTGATTCTGATTTTGTCCCCATTCACAGCTCAGTGGTGTCCCATGCAAGCACAGCTGGAGGCTGTGCACAGCTGGAGGCTGTCCTCCATCCAGGCAGCTGTAGGACACTGGCAGAGATGGAGTTTTTTCCAGTTGTCCCACTGAGTTTGCTGCAAAGGAGACAAGAAGGAGCAAGACTTAAGCAGAGGGCATGCCCTGCCGCCTGGGTACAGAGGTGCTGGCTCTCCGAGGAAAGCCAGCCAAAGACCTCCACCCTCTTTGAGCTGAACAAAATTTTGTGTTTTCTTTTCTTCCAGGTCCATTCAAGCCTTGTGACAACTTGTTTGAGAGCTGGATCATCCGCCTGGGGGTCTGGGTCATCGTTCTGGTCTCAGTGCTCTGCAACGGGCTGGTCATTCTGGCTGTCTTTGCCTCTCCCGGCTACCTCTCTCCAGTTAAGTTCATCATTGGCTCCATAGCAGGAGCCAACATGCTGACCAGCATTTACTGCAGTATGCTGGCTCTCGTCGATGCCCTGACCTATGGCCAGTTTGCCAAATACGGCGCCAGGTGGGAGACCGGTGCAGGCTGCAGGGTGACGGGGTTCCTGTCGGTGTTTGCCTCCGAGGCTGCCATCTTTCTGCTGACGTTGGCTGCCGTGCAGTGCAGCATTTCAGTCTCCTGTGTGCGGGGCTATGGAAAGTCACCCTCCCTAGGCAAGGTCAAGGCTGCTGCCTTTTGCTGCCTGTTGCTGTCCTCTGTGGCTGCCGTTCTGCCTCTCTTCTCTATTGGGGAATATGGAGCATCCCCTCTCTGTCTCCCGTATCCCATCCCGGATGGGAAACCCGCCACTCTGGGCTTCACTGTGGCCTTGGTGATGACAAACATGCTCTGCTTCCTGACTATCACGGGCACCTACATCCGACTCTACTGCAACCTGCTGAAGGGGGAGTTCAGCGCTGTCTGGGACTGTGCCATGGTCAAGCATGTGGCCTGGCTGATCTTCACCAACTGCCTCCTCTACTGCCCAGTGGCCTTCCTCACCTTCTCCTCCACACTCAACCTCTTCCTCATCACCCCAGAGGTCATCAAATCTGTCCTCCTTGTGGTGCTGCCCCTGCCCGCCTGCCTGAACCCGTTGCTCTACCTGCTCTTCAACCCTCACTTCAGAAATGACCTCCGCCTGCTGAGGCAGAAGGGCCAGGACGAGGGGAGATACCCCCAGTCCTGCGGGGCCGATGACATGGAGAAAAGCTCCTATGACTCCACCCAGGCTCTGGTGAGCTTCTCCGACATCGACCACATATTTGAGACACCTGATTCCCTGGGAGTGCACCCCATCCTCGACAGCTACAGCTTCCCCTCCATGACGCTTGTCCCCTGCCAGCAAAGGGTGGGCACCAGGGGGAAGGAGAGGGGCTTCTCTGAGCACTGCCCCTGCCTCAATGACAGTGAGGTGCTCATCGCTTCAGAGAGCTGCGATCCGGCCGGCAGCAGCCTCCGGATAGCCTTCTTCCCCTCCCCACCCACACCACCCTACGCATCTCACTTATAAACCTCCTCTGAGTAGCCGTGCTGAACAGACCCACACCACGCACTGAGGGCCAGCCCCAGCGCCGGGTGGCCAGCAAGGTGACAGCAGGCTGTTCCATGTAAACCATCAGTACAACCCGTCTACCCTCACCCCCCATCATATCTGCCTGGGCAACCAGCACCGCTCTGCCAGTTGCCGCTCTCCTGGAAGGGCTCTGACTGAGCTCCAGATACGCAGGACTCGCCATGGGAGGAGATAAACCCCCTGCACGGGTGTTTCCCCTGCTAGGGACTGCCTGGGAGAGAACCCCACCAGCTCAGGAGATGGGTCAGACCCTTCTCCTCGTTACCCTACAGCATTGCAAGCCGGAGGAACCTGCAGCAAAGCCAAGCGTGTCTTCTAAAGGCAGAGATGTCTTAGCAAGCAAAAGCCATTGCTCTGTGGCAGAAACACATGGAAATTGCCGACTGCAATGACGTGGCCACCCATAGGGACCTCAAGCCTTGTCCTCCAGGGTTCTCTGCAGGTCCCGCAGACCCCTGGAAATGGGCTTGTGTCTGCCTCACGCCATCAACTGGAAGAGCAGAGGAAGTGGGTTAAAAGCAGCGTATGCTTGTGTGAACCCGAGGTTTGGACCACCTCCATTTTGGGAGGCTCCGCTTCATCCACTGGGAGGCTCATGGGCCAGGCAAGACCCCCACTTTCAGATGATACCAGGAGCTGGGGTTGCTCAGCCCCTCTTTCAGTGTGGCCCACCGTGACTAACAAGGGGTGTCTGAACCCTAAGGCAGCCAAATCCAAATACCTCCCCAGAGAAATGTATGTGCTTTGCCTCGGGTCACTTGGCAGTGCCTGGCCAGGGCAGCCATGGGAACACCGGGCTCCCTCCACCTTCATTGCTCCCTCCACCCTCGCACGCTGCAGCACTCCTGGAGCACTCCTGCCTACAGCCACCCGGTCCCGGGCAGCCTCAGTGAAATGGGGTCTGGCTCCCTTGCGGCCCCCAAGCCTCGCTCCTGGAAGAGGCCGTTTGTTCTTGGGTACATGGACTCCACGCAGAACAGTCGGTTTGGGGCCTGCATTTGCCCTCCCCTATTTTAAAGGTAGCTCGTGTAGAAGGAGGGAACAGAAATCAGCCTTGTGAGATGATGGCATCGGGAGGACACAGGCCACTGGAAAGTCTCAAATTCGCTCCCTGCAGCTCAGGGATCTCCCAAATCCATCGGCTCCATCACAATCCCTCCCACTGCCACCCAATGCAGCAGGGAGCCCACGGTCAGAGCTCGGCCCTGGGCAAAGCTTTGGTTCTGCTGACATTACTGCGGCTGTATAAGTGTCGTTCATTCTTGTGAGATAATAAATGAGCCCCGTTGCTGACCAGTGGCTGGCTTCTGTCCTCTTGCATGTGAAAAGCACCTTGTTGGTTCATTCAGCGGCTGGCTGGCTGGCACTCTCAGCCAAACCAGCCTGCTGCTGCTTGGATGTTGTCTGTATTGCCTGAGTGCCACTGTGTCCACATGAGCTAACACCATCCTCCCCCTCCTTCAGAGGCATGAGCCAAACTGCCTTTATGCAACAGAATTACATCACCTGTGTCCCTCTCCAGATCCCATGGACCAGACACGCCTGGCTGCACCCCTGGTCTGCTGCTCGGCTGCGTCCAGTGTCTGGGTTCATGAGCAGGACAGAGTCTGCTGCACAAAATTTGGGGACATCATGTAATAGAGTCTCCCACGCAAAGACAGGCACCCAGCAAGCTCTGCGTCCCTCCTCTTCACATGAGCCCCGTAGTCTTATTTCAAGACGAAAAACTTGAAAGATCAGCAGGAAATCAGAGCAATGAGATCCAAAGATTAGAGAAAAAGATGGGAACTCCAAATTTCATGACAAATCCAAAGCTCTGCTATGCATTCTGTGTGGGAACTATGAAAAAAAAGCACTGTTGTAATACTCGAATCCTGATCTAGACTTCTGGTATCCTACAGATGCTCAAAATCAGTAGTCATGCTTGGTTCATTAAAAACACTGAGCCATTTTCTTCCATTTCCTTAGGGCTGCTCATGTGCACGTGACTGGGAAAGACTCATACTAGTTCCATTTGCAGAAATAAAATGCTCCTTCAGAAGTGGGATTATACATCCCCAGCACAAATCCAAATTCTCCAGCATGTATCCTAACTCCATAAGGAAATCTCTAATTATAAGGCACCTCGAAATAAGCCCCACTGACACTGATACAACAAGAATCATTGCAAGTCACAGAGTAACCACAACACTCTCTTGCCTGGAATCCCCTGCACTGTACTGCTGCCGGGAGTATTCATGCCACACTAGTGGGCATTACGGTACCCAAATGAATACTCGACAGACAGCTGTCCCCAAGGGACGGAGTGCATGAGCTCTCTGTGGGCACTGGGCCACCAGGGAACAGTCACACAACATGAGGGTAACAGGAGCTGAACAGCACTTGGGACAGCAAAACCAGGATGCTGCATGGCCGTGTAGCAGTGATTGAGTTCCCAGTCATCCCAGCTGGTAGATAGGGTTCCCAAAACGTATGGATGTTATGCACACTCCCTACACACACGTCAGTGTGCGTGGACAGGCTGCTGTGGCTGGAGAGACTGTGGTGTAGGGCCAACAGCTGCTTCTTGGGATTACACGAATTACAGCTCTCACCCAACCTGCCTGTCCCTTGTACAGTCTCAGAGGGGCACATCCTGCTGTGATGTTGTCATCAGTGTCTCAGGTGGTGACCATCACGGGGTAGATCAACTAGAAAACAGTGTTACAGACATCCTTCATTGTACTGGACACAGAGGAACAGGTGAGTCTGAGTTCAAGACCAGTAGAGTCCGGCACAGGTAGCTTTCCAGGGCTCATGCTCATCACCTCTGGAGCTCGATGAAGAGGAGGAAGAGCATCTGAGAGTGCCCAACCCAGGAAGAGCCTTCTGGGGAAGGAGCGACTGAGAGAGGACCAGGCCACCCTAAGGGTCTTTGAGCCCAGAAAGCAGACAAACTGTAAAGCACAGAAGCACCTCATTGCTGTTCACTGTGGAACCTTTTTGCGTCAAGGGTCTGTAGGCTGCGTCCAGGGCAGCTCTGGTGAAATGGTCACCCCTCAAAGCCAGTGTCCCTCTCATGGCAACCCAGGAACTGTCTACCCCAAAGAGAACGAAGCTACTGGGTACAGAGCCTGCGCAATGCACCAGCCAGCACCCTCTTTGCTACCCCGCCGAGCCAGCTCTCGTCAGGCTCAGAGCCCTTCCTCACAGTACTTCTGCACAGGCCAGTCTCCTTGCTTAACCGAGTATAAGCTTGCCATGGAGCAGGGATGAGATCTCTTCCCTCTGCTTCCCCGGGGCTCTGTGGAGCCCCTCAGAGCTCATTTAGAGCAAATGAACCCTGAAGCCCTCTCTGAGCTGTGGCCCTGGAAAGATTAGTAAGAGGAAAGGAGGGAGCATAACATGGAGCATGTTCTGTCCCGGCCCAC
Source organism: Steatornis caripensis (assembly GCA_013398225.1). Taxonomy (NCBI): domain Eukaryota; kingdom Metazoa; phylum Chordata; class Aves; order Caprimulgiformes; family Steatornithidae; genus Steatornis; species Steatornis caripensis. Next base: position 293,229 of record VZSC01003369.1, on the reverse strand, counting down.
GGAGGTGCCTGAGAAACAGTGAGAGCTTACGGATCTGCAGAGGTGTAGGAAACAGAAACCAGCATCCTTCCCTCTGCTACTGTGGGACATAAGTCCAGAGTATGAACTCTCTGGCAAATGCTCATTAAAGTGCCTTTCATCACATCTCTAACAGTGTACATGTGAGCACCCCACCAAACACTAAACTCAATAATTATAAAAAACAAAAGTAAGAGCAATCCTACACCACTCCATCTCCTTCTTAGCAGCCAGTTGGCCCTTACTGGTGCCAGGATGACCACCTCCTGGCAGCTCAGCCCTGGACTATGTAAACCATTGCTGGTCAACCAAGAGAGGTGTGAAATGATCTCATCAAGCCCAGAACAGAGGGAAGTTCTTGCCCACCATCCTCCACCAGCAAGGACTCATGAGGCTGCTCTTCTGTCTCCCGGACTAAGCTTTGGTAGTGAGATACCACACTGTCTGGATACCTCCCATCCAGATGATCCTCTGCAAGGCCACCAAATGTCAGCATGGGCCTCCCAACAGCAAACAGAGGTTCTTGAGGCATCATGAGCTCTTTTCATTGGAGACAGGGCTCCCTTGGATTGCAGCCTTTGGAAAGAGATGTATGCAACGAAGGGAGCAAGAGAGAGGTTTTAAATCTGGGCGCCCTTGCTGTAGCAAGATTGCTCCTGGCTGGAAGAGGTCTGGCTGCCAAACAGCCCCAGACAGCAGCCAGTGAGTTGCACCTTGTGCTTGGACAAGCAGAGAGTCCCAACGTGGTAAGGCTGCAGCTCTGCCAGTGTGATAGACTGCACTGGCAATCCCCCCTGCTCAGGGGGTGGTGCTGGGCCCCCCCACCCCGACACATCAGAGGTCTCCAGGAGCTGATGGCAGCACGCTTCACGGGCGCTGCCTGCAACAGCCTAGAAGGGGACACAGAGGTGGTGGGACACGTTGGAATGGAGGAGAACAAGGCCACGCTGCCCTGTGGGTTACGTCTTGGCTGATGTGGCCTATTCCAAGCAAAGGCCCTCTGGGTAGCTGGACGACATGCAGAGCTGCTCTGGAAGCCATTGTCAGGGCTGGGCACCTTTGAGGTTTCCGCTGCACGTCAGCAAGGCACTGTCAGGACACCCTGAAGGGGAGACACAGCATGTTTCAGGGAGGATTTTGGCCCTGAGGGACCCGGAAGCATTGTCTAGCAGGACAATGTAGACACAGTTTGTAGGCACTCTCAGATGTCAATTTTTCACTTGTCCAGCCCTCATGGCTGTAGATGTGCAACTCCTCTGAAATAAAGCCAGTGAAGCAAGCACCCTATGGTATTATTTTTTCAATCTCATTGTTTTTTCCACCAATGTTGTGATTTCTGGAAGCCTGGGCCGTGATTCAGAACACGTGGGATGGTGGCCATGGGAACGTAAATGATGAGGAGCGATCTCTGCATGGGATTGCAATATCTGGTACTAGCCAAGGAGGTCAGAGAAAAGCAGAGTCATTTTGGAGACTGCAAGCCCATTTTCAAGGCCAAGACAGACCACACGTCAGGTCTGGCAGCTGATCTCAGCAGTTTCAGGTTATATCCTGAGCTACCAAAGGGTTAATGTCTTTTCCCTACTCTCCAATGGCACAAAACCATATCCACATTTTCAGACAATCTCAATCAAACATGCTCCAAGAACCATTACTTTTCAAGACCTGATTGGGAACTTCCAGGCTATCTCATTCCCTCAAAATTTTCTATTTTGAGCTCCTGGAAGCAAAATCGTGGCATTTCATCTCAACTTTTTGTCTGTGAATATTTTGTTACCTCTAATTCCTGCTAGGATCTTTCCCCTGCCATCCAGACCCAGCATTTCTTCATATGGACACTGCGCTCCCAGCCCTGCATCCCCACGCACCTCTTCCTTCCACCACAGACCTCAGGAAAGGGATGTTGACTGGTGTAGGCACAAACAGGCCAGAGCCGCAGCATCAGTGGCACGAAACATTATTGGCTTTTGCTCTCAAAGTGAAAGATCTTGTAATCTTTGATCTCCACTGGCCATGCTGTAGGTTTCCCTTGTATCTGCTGCATTCTATCGTGTCTGTCAGAGTTTCAGGGTGGAGTGGTCAAAGATGGGCAGACTGGCACAGAAAAAGCTGAGATCTGATGGATGACCTCACAGAGGACTCTCAAGTACAAGAGACGCTGGGTTTGACCCCAACAACAGCAGGGAGCCAGGGCAGAGCATGGAGCAACGGCCTCGTGGCATCCTGTGTCGCCAAGGAAATGGCAGAGCACACTTCACTCCTCCTCTGCTGGGTGAAGGCCACACTGCTTCCATGCAGCAGAGAGCTGGCTGTCCTGCACACTTACAGCCTTCAGGCATGAGTCTGGTAACTGGGCGTTCCTAGGAATGCAGTCAAAGCCACAGATCTGTCTGCAATCTACCTTGCTTCCAGCTGTATGCTGCCCATTCCTGGATGAGGGAGAGGCACCACTTTGAACGGTGATAGGCAGGAATATGGTGCAGAGGAGGCAGGCTTACAAGGGGTTGAGGAGTTAACAGTTTGTTCTGTTTCCTCTGGGAATGCCAGTACACTCACCCACTACTGTGCTGGGAAGTATTCTGCTGGGAAGCAGAAGTCTTCTGGGAAGTATCCTGCTAGCAGATTTCTTAAACCTTGGATGAAGGTGAAGTATGTGAAAAGTCTCTCCAGTTATGTTTCAAGATACACCAGTACACTCGAGATCCTTGCTCATCGTCTTCTCTTCACATGTATCTAGGATGTCATTGTACAAACAAGTGTCAAGTTGACCCTTGGGAAAAATCACAGGAAAAGCTGAGTTCCCAATGCGAAAAGCCAACCTGGAATAAAGGAAAAAGCTCCAGCTTCCCAAATGCCTCAAAACTGGAGTAACTCCCTTGAAACTAGTGAGGAAGAAGAATCACACTCAAACACTGGCCAGTCCAAACACTGAGTCAAACACCTTGACCTATTCCTTGACTGAGACCCACAGGACTTAAGGAATTCAGGCTTGGCTGGGGCAGACGGTCTCTAAGTAATGGTCACTATCTCGTATCCTGAAGGGCTCCCAAGGTACAGATAGTAACAATGCACAAGTGTTTAAACATGCAGAAAGACATGTTTTCTGAAGCACTTTGGTATCTACTTATGATTGGAAATAAACATCTAGGATTTGTACGACTGCTAGTAAGGCCTCAATGTGGAGTGAATGATGGAGGTGGTCAGGGAATGCTGCAGATGGCTCGTTTCTTTCCCTTATGATCACTGGCATATACTTTTTTTGCAGCTCCACAGGGAATAAAGCACCAGTCCCCACTTGGGATTGGAGTTCTCTTTCTCTTTGTCTACTCAAGACAGCTGATGTGTATGTAAAAATGCAGACAGCACTCTAATACAAGAACTACTATAGCCAGGGCATTCTGCCCTTNTTTTTTTGCAGCTCCACAGGGAATAAAGCACCAGTCCCCACTTGGGATTGGAGTTCCCTTTCTCTTTGTCTACTCAAGACAGCTGATGTGTATGTAAAAATGCAGACAGCACTCTAATACAAGAACTACTATAGCCAGGGCACTCTGCCCTTTAAATAGGGGGTGCAGGTAGATGCAGCTCCTGCTGCATCCACACCCAGGACACGGAGCAAGTAATACGTCCCCACACATGGTCTAGCCAGCTTCCTCATGCCAGAGTCACAGAGCTCTTGAAATGCTGGTCACTTGATGGGCGATAGGACTATGTGCATCTTTGAGAGTTCCCACCTCTCAGCCTTGATCTGGTTCTCAGGCACAAGGATGCAAAGAGTGCATTGCATTAGCTACCTGTGGCAAGAATTGCTCAGAAGTAGCAGATGATGTCTCGTTCCCTCCAGAAGTCATTAACAGTAGCTCAAGTGCTTCCTTGAAGAGCCTGAGGGAAAGAGCAAAGCACCGATCTCTTTGCTGGCCCAGCAAGAGCCAAGACTGCAAGCTAGGGGAACATTTTTATTCTCTTTTCTCAGCTTCCAGTGCCATAAACTATTTGTGATAGTAAATGTATCTGAGCGAGATTAATTAGCATGTCTTACACTTCTCCTCCATTGCATCCCATCACAAGAGGCTATCTGTATTCAAATCCACCCAGAAGTTTTTGTATGAGATGTCTTTCTTGGCAAGTACTTCCAAATCATCATCTCCTCTCCCTCTTTATACTCCAAATAAGCTTCTTCTGCCTGCTCAAAGGCTACCTCTCATTTGTCTTCTCCTAAATTTTAAGAATATCACTATTAAATACCATACTTTTTTATATTAGTTGTTCTAGTAGTGGTAAGAACCTATCAGGCATAGTCTTCTTTTAAAGTTATTTATATAATTCTTATCACTTATTCTTAAGAATAATTCCACACTATTCTGGATCTACATCAAGAATAAACACAAAATCACAGAATTGGAACCACTGAAGTTGGAAGGGATTTCTTAAGATCACCTGCCTAGTCAAGCAGGGTCAGGTACAGCAGGTTGCGACCAGTCAGATTTTTAATAACTCCATGGATGGAGACTCAATAATCCCTTTGGACAATCTATTCCAGTGTTTGACCACGCTCACAGTAAAAGAAGTGGGGGTTTATGTTCAGGTGAAATTTTCTGTGCTTCAGGTTGTGCCCATTGCCTCTTGTCCTGTCACTGGGCATCACTGAGAAGAGTCTGACTCTCTCCCTCTTCTTCATTCTCTCCCATCAGGTATTTATGCACATAGACAAGATCCCCCTTAGCATTCTGTTCTCTGGGCTAAAAATCCCAGCTCTCTGAGCTTCTTTTCATATGAGAGATGCTCCAGGCCTTTAATAATTTTTGTGGCCCTTCACTGGACTCTCTCCAGTAAGTTCATGCTTTTCTTGTACTGGGGAGTCCAGGAAAGGTCACGATACACCAGATGTGGCCAGAGCTAAGTAGAGGGGAAGAATCACCTCCCTTCATCTGCTGGTAAGGCTCTTCCAAATGCAGCCGAGGATGCTAGTGGTTTTCCTTGCCACAAGGGTGCAATGCTGGTTCATGGTCAGCTTGTTGTCCACCAAGACCCCCAGGTTCTCCTCTGCAGATCTGCTTCCCAGCCAGTCGGCCTCCAGCTGGTACTGATGCGTGGCATTATTTCTATTCCTACGTAAGCCTATGCACGGTCAAGAAAAGACTCTACATTTGCTGCTCTGTCTTTCTGTACTCTGCAAATGCTATTGTATGTATGTTTTATTTCAGCATGTGCATGCACACACACACAAATGTCCAGTAACCATGAATACGTGCACGTTAGTCACTTGTTTCTATATAAAAACACCTTACCTCACCCCAAAGTCCAGCAACTGCCATCCTAAACTGCCTTGTGCATCATCCTGACAAAAGAAGAAAAGTATCCTCTGCTGTAGTTTGTAGAGCTGGGCTTATTCACATACTGCAGAGCGGTAAACAAGCCTTCTCAGCACAGAACAAGGGGATTAGGGATTTCTTTACAGCATCCAACACTGTCTGTTAGAGAGAGAACACAAAACTAGACTAGCATGGCAGTCTGACGTTCTTTCCAGAGCTGTGGTTCTCACCTCCCAGGTCAACCCACGACACGTGTCTTTCTTTTGCCAAAATGTTGGACTTTTTCTGGCATCCACAGCAGCTCAACAAGCCCAGTTCCACTTGGCCATGACTGTTATCTCAGCACTGTGAAGTATCAAAATCCAATGATGGCAATCTCATTTACAAGTATGCATTAACTTGTAAAGCGAACTTTACAAGTTGTAGAACTTCAGTGTTAGGAAACTGTAAGAAACAGGAAACAGAACGGCCTACTTTAAATTACAGCACACTGTCCTGATTCACTTGATGATAGAATTTTGCCCATAGCCCTCATCCTTTTTTTTTCCTTTGAGACACAAGAGAGCCATAGATGTTCTTTCATTCAGTGTCCAAAGTCAGCTCTGATGTTTATGGAGGAGCACGTGACAAGATGAGGAACATGTAAAGCTTCATTTAACAGCTGAAAGTTTCCAGTTCTGCTGTGAGAACATTAAAAGGAATCAAGTCTATGGCAAGAAGCCTCCTTCTAGGCTTTTCTGGGACTTAATAGCAAGCAATTCAGAAATGTACTCAAGATGCTGAAATAATCTTTGGATTTACAACATCATTATTGGTTGCATGGTGTGGCAATGGCTGGGTACAGGCAGCAGTGCTCTTCACGTATATAATGCAATGAATGACACCTACTCTGAACGATTGCTAATGTCATATAAGGTCACAACTCCAAGAAGGGAAACAAAGCATGCTCTAGACAGGCGTACTGGTGTCCAAAAGATGGAGAGTAATGGGATATCTTTTCCCCGTAAGAAAAAAATCAAACATGCTCTTTCATTGCTCATTGCAGTTTCCATCACCCAAAAATAAAAGGGCAGAAATGCCAGGCTGCCAAAATACTTCCTTTGATAGTACCAAGCAACTGCTCATTCATTTATGACTATCATCACAAATGGATGGCAACAATCGGGACAATCAGAATCCATTTTTTATTTATTCCTTTCCAAAGTGTTCTGAAATAAGATAAAATATAAAATAAGAAGCAAGACACACCAGGGAACACAGGAGGCACGTTCTGCCTAAGGAATAAAGCACTGTGTTTGAAGGTAATGACTAATACCACATCAAAAACAACAACCTAAATACCGAGGGGATTGGCCAACCAGTCAGCATCACACGTAAACATTATAAGATCTATTTTTTTAAACTGATTAGCTGATTTCCAGACATATATATCAAGTTGACAGCAAAGCCATCTACAAAATAACATGCATTTTCCCCTCTTCCTGATGACAGCATTTTCTTTGCTTGGGGAGAGACAGGATTCTTTGCGGTATTGTCTCCCTTCCTTATCCGGCAGCCTGGATAGCCTTAGAGACAAAGAAAACTTCTAGCCTGTAGGACACAACCCATGGTCCTGATTCTCCCATTGTCCAGCTCAGGGACCTCCTTACGCACCACAGCACGCTCCCTGCATGTCCAGGTTTTCCTATCATGTGTGGAGGGACAGGAGGGAAGCAGGGGGGCATGCACCGTTGGTCTCAACATAACACTTGAGCAGAAACATTTGGGGCCCTGTTTCTTGCACATAACCAAACATTCTTTTTTAAATTTATAACTTTCCCAGTCAAGCTGTAGGAGAGAGCAAAGGGCCAGGAACTTTGCGAGCAGAGGCAAAAACTAGCTCCTCCTCTCAAAAACAGCACCCTACATCCATGTTTACACTGCAGTGTGTGGGAATAACTGATCCTGAATTGCTGCCAGCCTAGGGATAAAATCCAGCAGCTGCTCCACACCACCTGGGAACTATTTGAGGTTAATTCTGAACAACAACAACAACAAAAAGGCCAGTTTTATTATGGATGATTTCCTGAACCAGGGGAAGACAGGAGGATGGAGCCAGATGAGTTGTTTTGGTGGCAATGCTACTTTTCCTAACAGCGGCTGTTCAGAACACTACAGTCTTCAGCAACACAGCTAAAGTGACCCTAATCCTCAAGGAAAAAGCAGATGCGAAGCTGGGTCCAAATTTGCCACTGAGGTTAAAGGCGCCCAACAGGAGCCCTTGCTCCTACACAGTGCTTCACAGCCAGGATCTTCCGCTCCTTCGCTTTGCTGCCCCACAATAACGGAGCCAGTTAACAAACAGAAAAACAATTGCACCAAAAAATCTGCAGTTGTTTTAGCTCCAAGCCCTCAGGAAAAAAGCCTTTTATGCTTTTAATTTTTTTGTTTTTCTGCTGCATTTTTTGCCAATTGAATCAATCAATTAAAATAACTGGATTATTTTCCTCTCCCACCTCCTCCAACCCACCTCTTCTCTTCCTTCTTCTCCCACTCTCACATTTAGATCTTTATTTTTCCTCTCTCTATTTTTTTTTTAAACTTCTGGTTTGGAAAAGTTACGTAGCCAGAGTTTCATGTTTCCTCTTGCCACCACATTGAAGGCATTTGAGGAACACAGTGAAGTGAATTTCACCCTGGACACACACATGTTCAATTGCATTAGGGGCAAAGAGAAAAAAGACAGAAGGCAAAGCAGTTTCCAGTCCAGGTTCTATGGCTTGGCTGGCCTTTCCCTGCCTTGCTGACTGGATGGTTGTTCAAACCCCTCACCCACCCCATCGCTCTGTCTCCACTTCACTGCACCACTCCTTCTCTTCCTGGTTTATCTCAATCTTGTTTCTGTTAACTGATTCCTGCTACATACACCTCTTCACCACCCCGTGCAAAATAAAACAAATTACAAGAAAACACAAATAAAACTGCGCTGCAGATCCGAAGCTACCAACCGTAAGTCAGTTGAGTAAAGTTTCAAAGAGTCCAATACCGTCTCTTGACAAGTGCTGGTGGATAATGAACATACCAGAGCCCCCGAGGCTTGCGGGAGACAACGGTCTTGATCTGACTGTAAGGTCTGTCCTGCCAGAGCCTGTCTGAGACAGAAGCATTAGTGGAACCGGTTGAGGAGGTCTGTGCCATAAAGGCACACAGGTTGAGGCCCTGCATGCTTTGCAGAGAGCACGAGCAGTGATGAGGAAATGCTGACAAGGCTGCATCTTGGCCAAAGTGAAGAGAACCTGCAGTTCCTGGGGCAGCACATGTCCCTCACAGGGTCCCATCACTGGCAGTGCTGTCTGTTCCTGTGGCTGACGCAGAGCAATGGTCCTTCAGATTTTACTCCTATCACATAATGGACAGCAGGAGCCCTCGTCTGTCCTCCAGACCTCTGCTGAACCAGTACAGTGAGCTTGGGATTTTGGACAGCCCCTTCTCCTCCTTCATGTTTATCCGCAAATCCCAGCCTTCAAAGACCAGCGAAACACAAAGGCAAGAAGCCGCAGTCAGACATCGGCGCTTGCTGCACCACCGCTTTCTTCATACTCCCACGTGAGCAAGAAACAGTAGAAAGATTTTGCATCAGAGAAGTTGTACTGCACAGACAGTTGGCAATTCAGTATCTCCTCATCTCCCTTATCTGCAGACAGCCTACAGACATCTTCAGCAGTCAGTAACAGGAGAGGGGGGCAGAGAGCAAAGCTGCACAAGTCTGGAGAGGTAACTCGTAGGAAGAGGTGTTTGAGAAGCAGACCTTGTGAGGGCTACGCTCCAGATCACAAGTAAGGGATGTAAACCCTGCCCCAGTCACTCACAGAATCTCACCTCCCTCTACGCACTAACTCCGGCAGGAGGTATTTCCACCTCTGACTTACGTCCCTCAAATGCCTGCAGTCGTCTTCTGAGATTTCACATCGTCAGACACCTTTTTGCCAGTACTTAGCAGCAGCCTCCTCCACCTAAAATATCAGGTATGCCACGGTCTCAGCTGTGACCAGGAGTAAAGATACATCCTCAAAGTCCCTTTTCCTCCTTCACAGCAGTCCTTAATGACTACTGTTACAAAGCCTTGGGCAGTTTATAGTGAAGTGAATTGTATCAAACAAGTGAAAAAAAGGAAAAAATCAGCATATAAAGTTCTTCATCCTAAACTGATGGTTTCTGTTCTAAACACTGTGTCCAGGGAACCAAACCTCATCTCTTAATGCCTCCCACATGCTTAAAAGGAATGCAGATATCACAGCTATCTCAGGACGTGCATACCATAGGGTAAGATGCAATTCACTTCCAGAAACAAATCCTTCCAAGTTGAAAATGCCCTTTTTCACATGACATTTTTGCTCCAGTGAAAATTTCTCGGAAAGAAACCCACAGATCCTACCAGAGGTTAGAGCTCAGTCAGAAGCAGGGAAAGAAAAGGTTAAATAATGGCTGCTGAGCCGGATGAGATTCATCCTACCAGACTTAGTGAGTCTGGGCCATTTCGGTGCAGGCTGAAGACTTTCCAGATTTGAAAGGGAAAGGAAAAAAATAAACCGGACCTCAGCTAACTCAAGGCACCCAGGTAGCTCCCGCTGGGTGCACACGCTTCCCAGCAGGCTCTGTGCAGCTACTCCCTGTCCTCTCCAGTGCGGTTCTGCCTCTCCCCAACCAGAAAACCCTCGAATTGCACCATGGGTCCACTGCTAGTCGAGCCCCGTGCCCCAGTTTGTCCTCCCACCAGCAGAAATATTTGTTGTGTCCGGCACAGTGGATACGACTGCAAAGCATATTGCACGCCCCTTCCCAGACTACACTGCCATCTTCTATGGGTCACTTTGAAGTTTAGGGCCACAGTGATACCCATGAGCACAGCTACCTTTCAAGGTGACAGTAACCTTTCTGGGAGGAGTCTGAGCCTCCTACACCTGTTCTCACTACCTGGCATCAGAGAGGAGACTTTCAGACCTGGTTCAGGCCAACCCCACAAGCAGGAGAGCCGTTAAGGACAGGAATGTTCAACCTGTCTGGCAAAGCTTTGTGGGGCCTCTGGGTGCACACGTACATATGATGGACTTTGAGGACTTAAAAACAAAGGAAAATAAATTCCATTAAATTTCTGGCAGACCATACTATTGGGGAAATTTCATTTTCTGGTGCGTTCGTTTTCCCTCTTCAGCACGATGTCTTATTTACCAGAACTTCAGGGACACGAATTATGGCTTATAGGAACATAGCTTCATAAAACTTTAAAGCACGTTACGACAGCAATCTTTCCTGCATAAAAGGCCTCTTATCCACTTCCCACCCCAACAACTACATCACCCAAAGCACATCAACAGCACCATTGCATTATTACAGTAAAAAGAAAAAGCTTTATGGCTGTCATATTTAAACCTACACTAGACACAGGTGTGTATTAACTTTTTATTCTAGAGGAAAGAGGTGTCCAGAATGCAATATCAACAGAGAAATCGTTACAGGAAAATTTTGCAGATATCTAGGCAAGACTCTCAAAGCATCAGCTTTTTCACCAGTCTATTAAGATCAAGAGTGTATTGGATCTAGAGCTGGCTGAATGGCAGAGCTCGGCAGGCTGTGATCAGTGGCACTGAGTCTGGTTGGAGGCCGGTAACCAGCGGTGTTCCCAGGGGTCAGTGCTGGGTCCAGCCCTGTCCAACACATTCATCAACGTCCTGGGTGAAGGGACAGAGCGCACCCTCAGCCAGTTTGTTGATGATACAAAGCTGGGGGGAGTCATCGACTCCTCCGAAGGCATTGCTGGCATTGAGCGTGACCTGGGCAGGCTGGAGAGCTGGGCAGAGACGAACCTGATGGAGTTCAACAAGGGCAAGGGTAGGGTCCTGCCCCTGGGGAGGAACGGAACCCCACGCACCAGGACAGGTTGGGGCTGAGCTGCTGGGGAGCAGCTCTGTGGAGAAGGACCTGGGGGTGCTGGGGACAGCAGGGTCACTGTGAGCCAGCCATGGCCCTCAGGGCCAGGAAGGCCGAGGGAGTCCTGGGGGGCATTGAGGAGAGCGTGGGCAGCAGTGGAGGGAGGGGATCCTGCCCCTCTGCTCTGCTCTGCCCTGGGGAGGGCACATCTGCGGGGCTGGGTCCAGTGCTGGGCTCCCCAGTTCAGGAGAGACGGGGAACGACTGGGGAGAGCCCAGCGGAGGGCAGCGAGGGTGGTGAGGGCAGTGGGGCATCTGTGCTGTGAGGAGAGGCTGAGAGCCCTGGGGCTGTTCAGCCTGGGGAGGAGAAGGCTGGCAGGGGATCTCCTCAGTGCTCATCGATATCTAAAGGGCGGGTGTCCAGGGGACGGGGCCAGGCTCTTTCCAGTGGTGCCCAGCGCCAGGACGAGGGGCACCGGGCACAAACTGGAGCCCGGGCAGTTCCCCCTGAGCGTGAGGAAGAACTTGTTTGGCGTGAGGGTGCCCGAGCCCTGGCCCAGGCTGCCCAGAGAGGCTGTGGAGTCTCCTTCTGCGGAGAGATTCAACCCCGCCTGGACGCGTCCCTGTGCCCCCTGCGCTGGGGGCACCTGCTTTGGTGGGGGGGTGGGGGATCCCCAGAGGGACCTTCTGAACCCTGCCATGCTGGGATTCTGGGATTCTGTACAGGCATGGAGACATCTGCATTTTCAGTTTTCCTTCACTTTCATCTAGGCCTTTTGGTTAATGAACAAATGAAATGTGAACTGACACAGTTCCATATGCCCTGGACCCTGTTATCTGACATCAAAACACAGACTGGTTTAGAAACAACATTGTAAAGCATTCTGAGTTGCAAAACACAGCTAAAGGAAGTTTCGCCTTGGTCTGATGAACTACATAAAGATTCCGGAGCACTATGCCTACACAAAAAAGCCTGTAAGCAAAACATGAAGACGTGCTAGTAAACACACCACCAAACAGAAAATCTCTTAATGTCAATTTATTATTTTGAAATAATTTATACTATTCCAGATACATTATAACAGCAACCAACCTGTCCACGAAAACTTGGAGTTTCTAAAGAGAGAAAACTTAAATATAAAAAATAACCCTATAACATGGAAAAATTAAAAATAAATGCTGGAGCTTTTATGGTCTTCAATAGGAGGTTTAGATTAAACTAGAATACAGTCCTGTATGCACAGAGATGAAAGAAACCTAAAATAATTTTGGTCAGACCAGCTCTCTGGAAGGCTCCAGTCTGACTCCCTACACAAACCTCGAAGAAAGATCAGGCTGCTCAGCACCTTGTCCAGTTAAGTTCTGAAACCCATCAAGGATGAGGACCCCACCAGCTCCCTGGTATCTGTCGCAGGGCTGCACCACTCAAACAGGGAAAAATTTTGCAGCAGAATTTCCCTTGCTGAAATTTGTGTCCATACCTTTTCAACGTGCACCTCCGAGGTGGCAGCACATTAGGTAGTTGCAGACAGCAACTTCACCTTCTCACCTCCAAGCTGAAACCCAGCTCTATCAGCCTCTCCTCACATGTCCTGTGCTTCAGCCCCCGACAACCTCATCTGGACTCTCCAATATGTCTATGTCCTTCTTATTCTGGGAGACTCCAAAACGGACACAGTACTTCAGGTGTGACCTCCTAAGTACCAAATAGAGATGAACAAATGCTTCCTTCCACGTGCTAGCTGCACTTTTACTAATGCAGCTCAGCATGTTGTTGACCTTCATTGCAGCATCATCGCCGCAAGTATGTATGGGAAACTGTCAGAAAACTTGCAAAAGGCAGGGGAAATAGCACCCACTGATCCTCCATCCACATAGCCAGTCATCTCACTGTGGAAGATAACTGGGAACATTTACCTTTAGTAAAGCCACACTGACAGTTCCCAGTTACCTTCTTGTCCTGTGTGTGTCCTCATGTCCTTGCACATGGTTTCATGGAGGATCTGCTCCAAAACTTTCCCAGGGACTGAGGTGATGCTGATCGGCCTGTCATCTCCTGGATCTTCCTTCTTGCCCTTTTTGAAGATGGGTGTGACATTTGCCTTTTTCATGGCAGTCATCAGGATCCTTCCCCAGCTGCCAAGACTTTTCAAAGATGATGTAGAATGGCCTTCAGTGACATCAGCCAGCTCCCTCAGTGCCCTCAGGTACATCCTGTTTGGTTCCACAGGGCTGTGTACGTCCAGTTGCTTTAAGTGACCTATAATTTTATCTTCTTCTAATGTACCTCTGCCTCCCGAACTCTGCCACTAGACATGAGACCAGGGTGGCCATGCTAGTGAAGCCTGGAGTCTTTTCTATGTCCTTTGTCAACAGGACATCCAGCTCATTCAGCAGAGGGCCAATGTTTCCTAACTCCACTACTGCACATTCAAGCGACATTTCTATGTTCCTCCTGGGCAGCCCAAACCCGCTTTCACTTTCTGTGCACTTCATTATTTTTTATTTAAGCTTAGTCATGAGTTCCCTGTTCATCCATGCTGGCCTCCTGCCATGCTGGCTTGACTTCCTGCAGATCATGCTGGGCCTTTCATGTGTTTGGGGAGGTCATCCTTGAAAATTTAGCAGCTTTCCTGGGTGGCTTTGCCCTCTGAGGGCAGCCTCCACTGCAATCTCACCCAACCCCTGAATATACCAAAGTCCAAGTTCCTGGTGGCAGAGTTGTCACTCTGATGGTTGCCTTCCTCACTTCTCTCAAGTCCACCAAGTCATGATTCCAGCAGCCACAGCTGCCATCACCCGTCACATCCTCAAACAGTTCCTTATGCATAACTAGCAGATCCATCACCTCCCCTAGCTGGCCTGCCCAGCACTTTCACCAAAAATGAAACGATCATTAGACCTCATGGGGAGGCTTTTCTGCTTTTACCCCCTCATCTTCTGGCCTATGAAATCCCTGTCTGAAGCCTCACAAAATCATGGGAACTCTGCATTAAGTGCACAGGGGCCTTCATCATACTGGCTAGCTCTGATACCAGAAGAATGAAACTCAGTAGCAGGGAAAGGGGGGCAAAAAAGCTCCCCACAACCACAGGATCTAATTCTTTTCTGTGTGTCCTCCCATCCGGGGACAGAGATCTCCTCCTGGGCAGCATGAACCAGACGCCTCCAAGGAGTGCTGGGCAAGCTGGGGATGATCTGTGCACTACCCCCACTCTGGTCCTCTTGTTTTAGCCTTTTAGGTACACCATCATCCTTCTCTTTTCATTACTTGTCCCATGTAATCACTTGGACTCCTGGGTCTAGCACTCCAGCCCTCCTCACCAGCAAGGGACATGCAGGGGAAAGAGTGCAGATTACTCACATCACGGTATTTGAAGGGAAGAGGTAAAGACTGAAGGTTGTGCGTGAAACTGAAGGTCTTGATTTGGGGGAAAACCCACTCTATAAACACGAAGGCAAGAGAGAAGCAGAGACGCATTGGGTCCTACAGTCACTTGCCCACAAGCGATCAAGGGCGTGCTCTCCACTCAGTGCCCAAGCACCAGTACTGCAGATGCGAGCAGATGTCCGCTAAGGTACAATTGCACAGCCATCGGGAGCAAAGTCAGGTAAAATGGGTTATGAAACAGGAATAGGGGTTAAATGTGTGGCAGAAGGTGAAAGTCCCAGTTGCAGCAATTCCAGTGCACGCTATGACAGCCAGCAGGCGAGCTCCTCAGTGAGCAGCAAGCGCACCGCGTCAAGCCGTGGGCACAGGAACAGTTTCCAGATCCTGTGCCCACAAGTACTGTTTGGTGCTGTTGGGGGATCACCACACCCTCGCAGCGTGCAGACTTTCTAGTGCTGATGCCTGGGAATTCAGCCTCGGGGAGCAGGTCAGGGACGCAGGACTCTCACAGCACCCCTGCTATACAGCAGAAAGGACGTGCTTCCGCAGACGTCCCACTTAGCGGACGGTGCAGCTTGTGTGCCATACGTGCTCCCATGTACAGATGTCAAAACAGTGACATTTCCTTTGACGTTTCAGATCCAGACTGAATAAAAGTGCTGAGTAACCTTGCATGGGACACGACACGGCAATACTCAAATATTGCCCTGCCTGGATGGCTGGTAGGCTAAGAGGGACCATTAGCTCCTGCTTGGGTGCTTCAGAAGAAATACCAGGGGTCTTTTCCAGCCACTGTCACATGCGCACACAGATGCACAGAGTTTATATAGTTCTCGCAACAGGTGCTGGGAAGATCCTTTCTTTGCAGAGCTGCCAGAGCAGACTTGGAGCTCCTCTGCCCTCGCGTGGTGCGTGGCCGTTTCTGCAGTAACGCATCTCGCTGCACCTTCACGGCTGTCACTGTATCGCACCCTCGCTGTATCATCCTTATCGATGTCTGCGGGAGATGCTGTACTCATTTGCACACGGGCTCACGGACCATTCTGAAAGTACCTGACAGATGACATCCAACAAACATCTAACCCACGCGCCGGAGACACATGCCATTTTGAAGATGAGTGCAAGACGTCATCAGATGCTTTTTAAAGCGCTTCTCAGATCACACTTGTGAGACATTTCTTACAATATTCCTGAACACACTCCCCAATGCTAGAACCTTGATATTCAAAAGTCATTTTAAATTGTCTCAGAGAGTTCACCTAAGGGACAGGGCCAAGAAGAATTTGAAAAATCATCCAAAGCCCCAGCCCAGGAACCATTCTGTGACTCCTCTGCAAGCTAGAAAAAATTCTTAACGACAGATCCAGCACACCAGAAACCACAGCCAAAGGCAGTTTTGAAAATATATAGATCTAAAGCCCCACCAAAGCAATTCATCAAATGCCTCAGTGATCCCTTCGAAGGGACATGTAGAAAATGCCCATAGGGCATTACTGATGAAACAACTGCGAAAATCGTCAAGGCAGTTGTGAAGCTGCCCTAGAGTCAATCCATATGGATTTACTTGGTGATTCTAAAAATGCCCCAAATAACACCACATAGAAGCCATTTTGGAAGTGATCTGTAACGTCAAAGCAAGCCATAAACACCCCATTAAAAGGACCACAAAAAAAAAAAAAAAACACAAACCAAAAAATCCCACAAAGCATCCAGTATTAAAAGTCTTTTGTGTGATTTTTGGGAGCATCCTCATGGGGGCCTTTTGAAGGGATTTATACAACGATCCCTCAATTTTTTATGGTCCTGTTTACAATGGCTCCTTTGTGGGGATTTGGGCTCACTCTTGATAGCTCCTTGGCAGTATTTTTGGTGTCTTAGTGTGTTTTCACAATAGCTCCATGATGGAGGTGGGGTATTTTTACAAAAGGCATTTCATAGATTTTTTTGAGAGAGTTTACATAATGGTTATGTAATGGTGTCTTGAGGGAGAATCAGAGATTTGATTTAAACTGCCTGAGTGATGTCGGATTTGTGAGTATTATTTTCCCTGTTATGTCTACATTCATTGGACCACAGCCCCTATTTTATGGCATGAAAAGCAAAAGAAGACAATCATTATCGCAGGATTTCGACTCCTGACTCCAGTTGCAGGGGAAAGGCTAGAACAGCCTTACTGCAGACAGCTGAAGATAACACCACCCTGCAGTTCACGCACGAAAAAAAATTGAGTCTGCTATGAATCTTTT
This sequence comes from Steatornis caripensis, assembly GCA_013398225.1. Classification (NCBI taxonomy): domain Eukaryota; kingdom Metazoa; phylum Chordata; class Aves; order Caprimulgiformes; family Steatornithidae; genus Steatornis; species Steatornis caripensis. Next base: position 276,356 of record VZSC01003369.1, on the reverse strand, counting down.
CATGCATACAGCCTGCAACAATCCCAAACTGATCATCTGTCATGGTTCATCAGTGAGCCTGGCCAACATTGACTCCCTGTCAACTACTAGTCCCCTACAGAAAAAAATGTCAGCAAAGGAAGATGCGTGGGGTAGCCCCAGAAGAAAGACAGCCGTGACGGGTGAGGTGCAGCTTCTCTTGGAGACGTACCTGATCATGACCCAGCAAAGCAAAGCAGCCAAGGCCCTGCATGTGATGCATCTTGTTGCTAAACTGAAACTCTAGCCATTTTGTGTGGTTCCTTCTTCTAAAAGCAGAAGTGTGCCTGACACAAGCCTTGCCCAGAATTGTTGCTTCTCTCACCAGAGAAGGCAAAGCTCTTGAGATGGCAGTGTGGGGATCTCCACTCAGTCAGGGGATGTGCATCCTTCTGACTCCTTCTCTGGGCTGCAGCGACCATCACCCCCAACAGCATACCTGCCCTTGACTGAGTCATGTTTTCTTGCCCTCTGCCCTCTCTGTTCATGCTGTTACTGCCCACACGCACCCGACCACTCCTCCTAGACCTGTGCATGTCCTTGTGGATGTTTGAAAAGTTCAGGTCATGGAAATCACCCCTGCCTTCACAAAGGCCTTATGTCTGGCTAGTAGGAGGGCTCCTGTTTGAGCCCTCTCAAGACTAAAGCACCAATGACTTTTAAGACCCATGCCTGAGGTTCTTCCTTACCCCCTCTAAGTCTGTCCTGGCTCTACATTTATGAAATATCACCAGAGGCTCATTGGAAGTTTCCCTTGCACAGATTTCACATAGCAGTCATGAAAAGACATGCTGAAGGACAGTTGTAGTCTTGTTACTAACCTTTCTGAGTTGTTTTTATTATTATTATTGTTTATATTTACATTGCCCTCAGGTGTATTCAGCCTGCCCAATACCCAGGGAAGTGACTTTGTGCTGCTGTACTGATGCGTTACCAGCCGGATGGCTCCCAGCTCTCTTCACAGCTCCAGCAAAACTCTTCCACACATGAGAAACAGTGACAAAACTGCTTCCCTGCAAAGAAGAAAATCAGAGTGGGGTTGTAATGTTCTCTTCACAGACTTCTGCAGAGGGATATTGAAACGGAGAGAGCATAAAAGGAAGAGAATAAGGTATTGTGGAATATTTTGGGAGAGCTATGGGTGAACATAGACCACAACAGTGACAGTCACAACCCTGCTACCTCTCGAGGACAGGGCCCAGCCCAGTTCCCTTTTCCACCACTCCCCTGACAACAAGCATGTTTCTCACCCAGGGATATTGTTGCCTTGCTCCACAGTAAAGCCAGATTGTAAATCAACTTGTAAGAATTGGAGGATCAAAGGAGTCTGGGTTCTTCCACAATCACAGCCACAATAATCTTGCCCATCCCAAACTGGTAAACCACTGCTGAAGAAGAATCTGAAGCGGCCTGCTTCTGCTCCAGGCTTGAAGGAGAGCTTGAGTGCCCAAACACTGGCCTGTTTTTCCAGGAATGTCGGTTGCTCTGATATAAGAAATCACCTATTCCTGCAAACCTTGCCGTGTTTTCAACTGAAGAATGTCCATCAGGCAGCCGGACTGGAAAAGAAAAAAAGACGTTTCTTAACCCAGGGCTCGTAATAAGAGCTGAAATGCAGTAACTGACTTTGTCTCCCAGAAACTGCAGCACAAGAATTGAAAACAGACCCACACGTCCTCAGATGAGCCGCTCAAAGCAACGCGGAGCTGAAGCCAGTAGGCACTTTGAGTGCTGTAGCCTTTGAGTGCCTCTAGCTGGTAGGGGATTGTCCTCTAGAGCACATTCCCAAATCTGGTGGTGGCTTTTGTCAGCTTGGACCTAAGTGACTCACAGTCAACCCAGTTCCAACTTTTCTTCCTCTGCCTTCCCCAAACCATTCTTCCTCCCATAACAACAAAACAATTCTGTATGCCCAGCAAGCACAACAAATTGTGGGACCAAAGGCATGAGTCCAGAAAAAAATGGAAGTTCTTAAGAACAAGAATGTTGCATTTGGATTTTATTTTAGGTTGTTGGGTTTTCTTAAGATCTCATATGCAAAACTGGAGAGGGTGTGAGGAATCAAAAGAATGTTTAACGTAAAATATTTTCTCTGAGAATAAACAATGAAAGACATCCATCCAATGTTTAACAGTACATTAGCTCTGTTGCGTTTAAGCCTCCAAAAGACTTTTTGTAATTTAGGAATTATTTCAAATAACATTGGATTGTTCACAAATCGAAATTGGTTTGTACAGGTTTCGCCTGTACTTAGGCTAAAGCTCTTATTGAGCTGTCCTGGGCACATCTATTTTGTCTCTAGAGTTCTTGCACATCTTTGCTCCTCTGACACCACAGACTACTGCCTGCAACTCACACTGACACTGCGAGTTCTTGGGCTATGTGAAGGCAGAGAAGTCTGGCATGGATCTGTCCTGTCTGTCTTTGACGTGCTCTCAGCCCTTTCAAAATCCATTTATCTGTTCCCTGAAATCCTTGTGCCTCCCTATGGTAGAGTAATGCTCGTCTCAGCCACATCAGTTATTTTCCCAAAACACACAGCCAATTGTGGAAGTATCGCATTCCTCAGATTACTCCGATGGCCAATGACAGCTCTGAAAACTTTTATCACTGCGATGTACAGGACAGTAAGGAAGGGACCAGAGACATTTCAACTATGGCCCACAAGAAGCAGTAGATGCAAATTGTCTCAGGCTGGGAATTTGGGCTCTGCACTGTTGGTCCCAAGCAAAATGGCCTGACTTGCCTTCTAAAGAGAAACACTCAGTGCATTTGAGAGAAGAAGGGCTGGAGTACAGCCTGAGATGTTGGGCTTCTCAGTGTGCTTAGCCTACGTGACCTGGAGACACAGTCTCTGTATATCAATTCTGGGGCAAGCCAGATTTGGTTTGCAGCAGGAGTGGCAGTGTAATAGCAGCTTTCCCAGCATGGCTTGTGCAGGAGATACTGGGCTAGGACGTCTTGCAGCTCTGGCGAGCCAAGCCAGTGCATCTGCTGGGTCACTGCTTCCCTGATATCCTAGCACAGGCATGGAAGAACACCTCAGTCACCATGAGAGCTGTGTTTAGGTCAGGCCGTTCTGCAGGGTAGTCCTAGGGGCACAAGGAGCCAGGCCCTGCGTGGCCTGAACAGGTCTGCTGCATGTGAGATTCAGTACCATCTGTCCCAAAAGTCATGCCACGCAGCCCACCAACACTACTTCAGTGTCAGGCCCCATCCCACCACATCCCAACTGCCTCTTCAAATATTCCACGCACAGGCGGCTCCCCCACGCACGGCGCTGGCACTGTCCCAGTGACAAGAGGTCTCTAAGTTTGAGCCAGTCTGAGGGAGCACCCCCAAAGCAAGCTAACAGATGAGGCTCTCCCAAGTTTCTTCCCCATACTCTACCAGCTGGGACCTTTTTATGCAATCCTGGAGGACACTCCAAGGATAGAACAAGTCCTATCAAGTCAAGTCAAGGAATTTAGCTCTGTGGACATTAACATGGACTCAAAGCACCATTTATATTGGAGGTCTAGAGACCTCTGGAGGTCCCTAGTCCCACGCCACTCAAAGCAGAGGCAACACCAACATTACATTGGCTTGCTCAAGGCCTCGTCCAGGTACATTGTGGGTGTCTTTGAGAGCACGGTGCATTGTTGCAGCATGTTCTAGATAGCACCACCATTGTGTGACAGAACCACATTCTGTGGTAAGCTTATTTGTATGTTATTTCTGAGCCCTGTGATGTACTTTTCTCTTGTTTACACATTGACAAAGTTGATGGTTTTTATTTTCTCTGGTTTAATTCCTTTTTCCTGTTTTAAAATACTTATTTAAAAGGACAAAAAATATGAAGAACATTAACATGGAGAGTAACTCAATGTATCTGCCAACATTCAAAAACTAAGAATGTGTACCTATTTCATAAACTTTCTGTGCAGT
>VZSC01003369.1:250788-269892 GCA_013398225.1 Steatornis caripensis | reverse complement strand
GGGCCGTGACATGTGGCCGTGCTGGCTGTGCCCGCAGGTGCCGGGCGCCATGGCCCCCCCCAAGGACATCATGACCAACTCGCACGCCAAGTCCATCCTCAACGCCATGAACGCCCTGCGGAAGAGCAACACGCTCTGCGACGTCACCCTGCGCGTGGAGCACAAGGACTTCCCGGCCCACCGCATCGTCCTGGCCGCCTGCAGCGACTACTNTCTGGGCGAGCCCATAGCCCCAGTCTTGGTGGGTCAGCGAAAGGGTTGCCATGGGCTGGGGAAGGCCATCAAATGCTTTCAGCTGGACGACTCAGGTCTAACAAATCCTCCAAACTCTTGTTCCACATGGAGCTTCAAGACAGACTGATCCCACCTCTCTGAGGAAGTTTTTGAATTAATGATCAGCCTCCGGGCCAGGATAATGCCTTAATCTCCATGCACAGATTTCTTGACTCAGAATTTGTTCTGCATTTAGCTGAGAACTTATCTCATGTCACTAACCGTGACTCTATGCCGACTGCCCGACTACACGTGAAGCTGCGGGGTTCACAACGCATCCCCAGCCGCCCGGCAGAGCTCGAGGGCCGGGGGAGCGCGGAGGCGGCAGCCCCCACGCGCTCAGGGCTGTCAGCTGGAGGCGACCTGTCGGGGACAGCGAGCTGTGTGCGTGGGAAGAGCTCAAACGCAGCACCCGTTTAAAAAACTCTGGGATGTTACAGCAGTGCCCGGGGGCGCCGCTCGCGGTTCGGCTCCGCAGGGCCGGTTCCAGGGCGTTCACNTGGGTGCTGCGCGGGCGGAGGAGGCAGGGCCGCCCAGTGCTCGGGCTGCTCTCTGTCAAGCTGCTCAGCAGCTGGCCCAGGGTCCCCTCGTAGTGGCCCCGGTTCCTGTCATGGTGGCCCCAGGTCCCTCTGAAGACCCTCGTGGTGGCCCAGGATCCCCTCGTGGTGGGCCCGGAGCCCTCTGGATCCTCTGCCGGTGGCCCTGGATCCCCTTGTGGTGGTTCTGGGTCTCCTCATGGTGGCCCCAGAGCCCTTTATCATGGCATGGTGGGAGTTGGAGGCTGCAGCTGGGACCCTGGTCCTGAATCAGTGTCTCCTGCGTGACCAACCTGTGCACCGGAGAGCTGCCGGGCTGAGCTGGCAAACCAGAAGGCTGTGATACGTTTACTGATTTTTGTAGAGGTATTTTGCGATCTTCGTGCTTCTGGGCATCTTTCCTGACGAGGGTGCCAGCCCTAGTGCAAGGCTGTGCGAGCCGTGGTGCGTGCCTTTGGCTGGGTGGTGAATTAAGCCAGCCCTTTGAAACTGAAATGGAGGGGGTGTAACTCGTGCTCTGGTCTCTGTGCAGCGCTGGCTGATCAGCTGGTGCGTGCTGGGTTCTGCTGTTGCTCTGGCAGAGAGGATGTGGCCTCTAGCCCTGGGGCTGGGCGGGAGGCTGTAAGCCCCTGTTGCTGTACTCGGCACATCGCGCATGTGAGGACCTTTGCTCTCACCATACTTACTGTATTGACTACCTGCATGCTGGGTTTTTTAAATCGCTGACAGGTAATATTTGAGCTAAAGCTAGCACTCTTTCATATTGTTAAATATGAAATGCTTCGTCTGCCTTTGTCTTTTATAAGTTTGAATCAGTCTTTGTAGCTTTTTCTTGTAGAAGATGCTTTCGTTATCCTAGCGACTTCCCCATTAGGCAGAAAAATGGCTAAGTAGCTCAAAGGTCCTAAAGACCTCCCTGCTAGCCCAGTAGTCCTTGCAGGAGAGAATCATTTTCTTCTTTGTTTTATCCAGCAATGAACACTGTCGGCAGCGCTGTCTGTGTGCCTACTAATTTCAGTGCTGTGTCAGGTGAGCAGGTGTTTTAATTTTTATAGTCCTGTGCAAAGCAACGGAAAAAAGACAGATGTGGACTGACCACATACCAATATATGATTCCAGCCCTGTCTTCATGAGATTTGTAAATTTGTCCCAGTTTATGCTCTTTCTCTGCATAAAGGAAATGTAATTTGAAAAAAAAAAACTGAGAGCAAATTCTGTCCCTGGAGGCTGAAGTTCTCTGTTTACGAATAGCTTCAAGGTGTGCAGCAGCATAGCAGACTGTCTCTGCTTCTTTGTGTTTGCCCCTACATTCCTGTCAATGCTTTTTTGCCTTCCTGGACTTCTAGGCAATCTACAGAGATCTCATCGCTCTGTGTGCTACAGAACGTTCTTTGTGGCTGCTAACAAAGGCTGAGGATTGGTATACTTTGGATCTAAGCTGACATTTTCTCTCCTTCCTTCTTTAAGCCCTCATTTTAACTGTAACACTGTAGTGACCTTAATTCATAGATTTAATTCTTCCTAGAAAAATAAGTGTGTCCGGTTCCCAGTGGACATGATTGCTCAATCTCTCACGCTGCCAAATTGCTGCTGCTTTAAGGGTTTTACTTCTTTTGCTTAGTTTGTATTTCTTCCAAATTTACTTTTTCGTATGGAAACCCCAAAATGACAAACCTGCCAAGTGGCAGGCACAATTACTGAGTGTTTGTGGGAGAGTGTCCTTTCCAGGAAACGACAGCTTGGTAAGCCTCAAAGTGGACCTGCTTCCTGTGGGTGTCGGTGACGAGTATGTTGGTGCGTGTAAAGGGACAGCACTTGGTTGCTCTCCAGACGCTTGTGGGTACAGTGTGCTTTGGCCATGGCTGTAACTTGAGGGAACTCAAAATGCCAGATTGCACGATGGGCTGACAGTCTCTGTGAGGGCTTCCTGTGCGTTTCATCACTCGTGTCCTGCAGATGCGGGGACTACTTGGCTAGCTGTAATGTCTGGCTTTTGTCAGACCTGGGTGACACAAGGCTTTGTTCAGAACTGATCCCTGCGTTATGCACTGTGCCATCCGTGCTGTTACATCTGTGCATGGCCAGTGTAGCACTGAGACTGTCATCAGAGATTATCATCACAAAGAACCGTGTTTGTGAATCCCCGTGTTTCCAGTTCCCTTCCTTCTCTCACTTCTGTCTTTAACATTTACTTTAAAAAGTTCCCAGTCTTACTTGGTGTTAATTTCTTCCCATTTTCTGTTCCCGTTTTCCCAAATGAGGAGAAGCCACTGGTCACCTGTTGAACCCCTGGCTTTTGACAACACTTTTCTCTGCCCCTGTGCTGAGTAGTGTGGGAAAACTGAAACACCCATTGGTTTTACTTACAAGGTTCTCCTTGTAGTGGAAATTGAAGAGCGGTATTCGCAAATGCTCACCTGGATCCTAGTTTTGCACTGGCATTTCTGTTTTTGTTTAGACAAGTTAGGTAACTTGGGATGTGTTAGGAGCTGATCATTGGCTCTACCTCAGAAAGAAACTAGTCTGTCTTCTCTTGGAGAGTATGTCCTAGAAATTGAAGGGGTTCCCCACCCACACCCCCAAAGGTGGAGAAATCTTACTATTATTCTGAAAATAAACAGCTCTGTTTCCGGGTTCTCACATGGTAGTCCTCACTGTACTGTGAACGCCTTCCAGAATGCAGTGAGCCACCTGTTAGCACTGCCATGCCAGCATTTCTTTTCCCCTGTAAGTGAGAAGGAGTTGGAGGGGTTTATTACAATATACTGTTGTGTGTCTGCATTAGTGCAGGCAAAAACAAGAAGTGGCCTTGGATAGCAAGAAGTGGTTCCAAAACTTTAGGCCCATTCTCCGGTAGGATGAGTTGCGTGATTTACGGATGGAATGGGAGACGGCAACATTATGTTTCACAACAGAGCTATGACCTGCAGCTCCTGCCTTAAGGCTTTCAGCGGCTTAGGCATCCAGGGGTAAAACTCCTGATGTGTCCAAGTGACTCCCCTTAACTACAGGAATGTGTTTCCCGGATGCTCCAGTTGGTTTCTGGATCTGTACTGCTGCATAATTTGTATGACATGTCAGGAATGTGCTTGTATTAGGGAGTATCAATCCCATATTGCTTTACTTCCTGCTGGTTAGCGGAGCTCTGATACTAAACAACAAAGGGGGAAACTAATCTGGAATTCTAACAGCAGAGATATGTCTCATACCACTAAACACCTGCAAAAGGAAAGCTGCTTGTACTGTGCTTTGATTAACATTGTATGACCATAATTTTGCATTGCTTCTGAGTCCAAATATGTGGATCGATAAAAGAGGGACTGTCTCTGTCCCAACAGCACGGCACTGAGCACTGTGTACAGTTTTCTAACACTGCGTATAGAGTCTGGAGCTACAGCTCAGAGTCTTCAGGGGACGTTCAGAATCAAGTTGTCTCAACTCTGAGATCCTTCTTTAAGGTATGATGCTAGGGTTCCAAGTTATTCTGCACCATGTACATTGCGTGAAGTTGTTTGAAATATTTTCTTCCTTGCAAGCTGTACTCGGCACATGAGTAAACTGTGAGCCAAATAATAATGAAGTAGTGGAGTGTAGCAGAAGTACAAGGGAAGCAGGAGGTGACCATCTCTATAGTATTAGAGTTGTCCCCATGGTTTGTGTTTTGGTCAACAGTACAGAGAGTATGTGCACGGCTGGTTATTGATGATTGAATGTTGGTGGTGGGGACAGGAGCTGCTTTACATGCTCCAGGCCAATCTGTGAAGAACAGATGTCTATAGCTTCTTACCTGATGAGGTGTAGTCCATTACCAGCAGGTCTGGTGCCTTTGTAATCTACTGTTAAAAGATGTTTGCAACTTCTCCTTCTTCTGAGTATGTATGGCCTACGTCTCCATTTGCTTGTTGGAATCTTACGAACATCTTGTCTGATCAGTTCTGACCTTTTGTGACATCTGTGTCCTTTATCTGTTGTACCAAACAGCTTAGTCTTGTTTTGGGAATGTTTTGTCTAACCCAAGTTAGGAACTCGTTTTAGCTTCTAAATGCAATGCATGGCCTGCCATACAGCAGGTCAGGCAAGGTCATTTGCTGTCCCTTTCTGACTCTGGATGCCATAAAGTTTGTCCACGGTGGCAACAGACTTGAAAGACCTCTTCCCTCAAATTACTTTGAGTATCACCATTACCTCCTGTGTTTCTCTTCTCTGCTGTGAAGCATGTCTCTGTGCATCACAGAAATGGCTCAGTTGCAGCAGAGGCATTTCTTCCCTTCCCTTTCCTCTGCTGCTGTGTCATCGAATGCCTCTGTAGGAATATCCTCGACTGCTCTTATTTTCTCTGCTTCTGTATCATCTTTTTCCCCAACTGTGGCAGATTCTAAGCCAGGTGATCATGCTTCGATCATGCTTTCTGTTCACCGAGTCTCAGCTCCATCTGTCTGTAACCATCTTCAGTCTCATTCTTGGCAAGAAAAGCCAAGGGCTTTCATCTGAATCATATTTGCACTGATGCTGACTACTTCTTCAAAAGTCATGGGGAAAAAAGGTTGGGTTTGCAGCGTGCTGCATGGAGACATGCTTCTGCTGATGTCCATTCATGCTGACAAGAGCTTGCAGCTATGTGCAGGGAGGGATTAGCGAGTTCCACCTGCTAGCCCATTGTTCATGAATCATCAGATGCTGTGCCAGCAGCTTCACGATGGATGCACTGAACCACAAAGCTGATGCTTTGTGAAATGTAATCTCAGTTTTGTACCTAAAGAGGTGTGCCTTTGGTGGATTTGCAGAATTTACTGTTCCCAAAGATTGTTGAGAGGGTAACGTTCCTTGGAAGAAATAATTATTCCGAAATAGAGTATCTTAGAGGTGATAAAATGATGTGGGGACAAAGCCAGGATTGCACAAGTACCGTCACCATATGTGCTGTCATTTTACTTTCAAATGGTTAAGCTAAACCTACATTTAACCTTTGACTCTGAACTTTCTGGCCTATACATAGTCATTCTTTTTCAGGACCTTCACCATAAGCTTGCAGAGTGGATCAGGAATTGAACAGTTAGGAAAGATGTTTATTTGGTTTGGTTTTAGAGCAGAGTGGGGAGGTGGAGACCCTCTGTAAACTGCAGCGTGTCAGGAGGAACCCCCCCGGGCTGTTCCTTGTAGTAAAGGTCAGAGTTGCTGCATGGACTAGAGAGTTTAGTTGTCTTGCAGAAATGACGCACGTAACTTCTACTGTCTCTAGTCTCAGCTTGCTCATTTTACAACGCAGTTTGACTGTCCTCCTGATCTGTAATGAACTTTGTCTTTTTTACTCACCTTGTAAGTAAACCCTGCTGTAGGGTAACTCCCTCCTCCTCTTATTCTTTCAGTGAGCACAAGACGAGAAAGGACAAATCTCTGTTGAAACCTCTCCAACAGATCACGTTTTAAAAAACTGCTGAGCGTTGCTGTTTTTTTGATCACGTTACTGAAAAATAAACCTTTGTCTCCGTTTTAATTTACAGCTCTCCGAGAAAGATAAACCCTATGTAGATATCCAGGGACTTACAGCCTCTACCATGGAAATCCTGCTAGACTTTGTATATACAGAAACTGTTCACGTGACGGTAGAAAACGTCCAAGAATTGCTCCCAGCGGCATGTCTGCTTCAGCTGAAAGGTAATTGCCAAGTATCAGCTCAAATTGCACAACTGCTGCTGTTCAGAGATTTGGTTAGTCTGACCTTCTGTAAATGGAAGGCAGGTTGTGGGCGGCATGATACTTATAAGTACTTATGTCAAACAACTTCTTTTTTCTTGTGCGCTGTGATCTCATTGGCAGAGGAACTGCCTTGGGTGGAACAAAAGATGACAAACCAGGTTGTTGTTCCATGCTTTGGGCTATTGTATTTCTGCATGAGAACTCCCAGGATGAATTGTGGGCTATATAGCACATAAGGGTCACAGCTCGGTCAGCAAATCCTTGATGTCTTTTGACCTGCCATCATGGTATGTCTGGGTCGTAACAAACTGGTTGATGTCATTGCAGGTGCACCTGTGGGGCTAGCCCAGGCAATTATCCCAAATCCCAGGCAACTATCAAAAAGATATTGGAGAAAACCTAGAACTCTGGTAGCCATATCCACTAGCATATGCATTTTTTGTTTACAATCCGTGAAGCTGAGTACGACTCACATTTGAGTCTTTTCCTAGTATCAGATTTAATTTTTGTGTTTAAATAGAATAGCCAGAAATCAAAACAGCCCAGTGATCTATTGCTTAGTGTTTTCATGTCCCTCCAAAGAAATATTTGCATGTGTGTGTTTCTGTAGTATTTTTAAGCTTGTTGAGTCGGATTTTCGTTACTGTTTAGAACTTTCTTTTCTGAAGGCCTTTCCAAAGCAGTGGATTGATGGTAAGCATGCAGTGCTCATTCACCCCTCCAATTTTCCGTAGGTGTGAAACAAGCTTGCTGTGAGTTTCTAGAAAGCCAGCTGGATCCATCAAATTGTTTGGGCATTCGGGATTTTGCTGAGACACACAATTGTGTTGATCTAATGCAAGCTGCAGAGGTCTTCAGCCAGAAACATTTTCCAGAGGTGGTTCAGCATGAAGAGTTTATCCTCTTAAATCAAGAAGAGGTTGAAAAGCTCATCAAGTGTGATGAAATTCAGGTAAAACCTGAAAAGTACCGTTTCTGTGCAAAGCATTGAAGTAAAAGGTTGAAACCAATCAGAAATTAGTCCATACTCCTGGGGTGGACTTCTCACATGGTTTCCTGAATTTGAAATTTAATTTCCAAGAAGCTTCTTCTAATTTTTTAGCCGTGTAATCCGAAATTGGTCAGTAACATGTAGCCTTTATGTAAGAATTTGTTGTCCCACAAGCGTTTCCTGCAAGTAAGGCAATCACAGTTAGTTACCTCTGCAGTGTTCTTGTTCCCTTGTCTCCTCCTTTCCCTGGAGGAGCTTTCAGGGGTTACAAAGACAAGTTGTCTCAATGCCTACATTTCAGAAATACCCCCAAGACTTTAACTTCTATTTGCAGACCTTAGCATGCTACTCAGCAGCACAAGGAATGCATGCATCACCCCAGGCATTTGGGTGTCCTCTACTTTTACAAGCAGTAGAATGCATGACAGTGCAGGGTAGTCTGACTCTTCAGGGAGTTGCATGTGGATTCTGTTAACTTAAGGTTGGTTTCTGGAGGATTTCCTACTTGGCTGGAACCTGTCAAATACTGTTTCCAGATTTTCTATGAATACTTATGTTCTTGAGAATTGAAATAAGATGAACATTCCTTGATAATGGGAGGGGACTTGGTTATTTTTATGAGTTGGACTTCTTAGAGAGTTGATGTTTTCTTCTGTTTGAAGAGAAGTGATTGAAGCAATCACTATTCAGAGTTCACGGTAACATGAAATCTTAGAAGCAAACCAGTGTAAGTAAGTGATATCTCTGGTGGGATTCCTGAAAAGCCAATACAGGGGTAAGCAGAGGAGAATTCTTTATGTATGCCTTGAAAGTCCACGTTGTAAGTGGCCTCCAGCCAAGCTGACATCCTCTTGTTAATAAGTCTGCTTGACAAAGAGCCTGCAAGATAGCAGTGAAAGACCCTGGCACAGGCTGAGGTCAGCACTGAAGAAAGGCTGAGTGTGTTTGGTGTTTAATAAGTCACAGCTTTAATGCTGTGAGGGTTTGAGCTTACGTGGGTTGTGGCGAGTACTGACATAACGTGTCTGGACAGTGAAGAGGAAATAATGAGGAACTTGAGAACGACCCAGCCAAACTAATCAGATGACCCACACAGGTGAAGTAAAATTCATTGTGGATTGGAAGGATGGATTCAGGCCTTGCAGATACACAGTGAGGTGTGCGTTCATTGTAATACCTTAAGAAAGTGAATGAAGCAAACCTAGGTGTTGCTGTGCCAGTGCAGAGATGATGTGCTGTATCAGAGGGTACCAAGGGAGCACCCTCGGAAACCCCCCGGCTGTTGGAGAAGTATAATGGCAGGTCCTCACTGTGATGCTGTGTTTAATGTTACTCGTCGTTTATCAGAAACCATGAACAACAAAACTGTTCAATATACCAGAGGACAGTCAGTTCGGGAGGGGATAAAATGATGTGGGATTATTGCATTTGAGGAGGAGGTGGGGAAAATTGGAAACAGTAAAGTACTCTGCTCTCCTTTTGTGAGCTCTAATTGTCCTTTCCCTGTAATTCAAATAGAAAGAGGGCATTTCAAATTACACTGTAACAAATACGAATCAATGGCTTGGAAGAATTGCCTTACGTAATTAACCTCTGTGGCTCCCTGCTTCAGAACATTCTGCAATAGACAGCTGCAAACTAAACTTCAAAGCACACCAGTCATATATTGGTGGGAGGCTCGATCCTCTTATTATGGTATCTCCTTTTATCTTCATATTTAATAACAGTTAACAGGCCTCATGATAAAAAATTCACATCTGATTTGCTTTTACATTGGATGATCTGAAGATGTGCAAAAAGGAAACCAAGCTTAAATAATATATTGTAGAGCTTTTTACAGTTCTTTTGTTTTTGGTGATCATAGATGTCCAGAGCACCTGAGGTTCTCTAAAAGCACCAAATGTAGATGGTTTAGTCAGTGTAATCTCTGGAAGCGGTGTAAGCACCAGCATGTGCTGGTCCTAAATGGAGAGAGAAGTAAAGTAGTCGGAATGGTAACATTCATGCCCTGGGCTTCTCCACTCTGAAATGCAGTTGTTTAGTTTCTTAAATGTGGATTGAAATTAAAAAAACCTTAAATGTACCTGGTATGGCTCAGGTATTAAAGGGGCATTGTGTGGGCACGGGGCTGCAGGGGGTTAAGCGAGACGCTGCTCTCTAAAAAGGAAACGTGGTTCTGATCATCTTTATGACGGTACTTTGCATTTTGCAGGACCGTAACTCCTGCTCCACTGAGACGTCAGGGGAGCTGCCCTGCAAGTTACAGCCTGTCACTGGGCTCTCTCAGAAGTGGTGGCTCCCAGCTTCTGGCTCTGCTGCGTACCATAAAGCTTACTTTTATGGCATTTGTAGTGCCGGTGGTTGATCTCAGCTGTAAGGCGGGTGGGGGGGAAATGCAGTTCTAAAGAAAAGAAAATGAGGGAATTTCATACTGCTTGTAAATACAGCTCATGGGAATTTCCACGACAAACTCTTGCTTGAAACGTCCTGCTCTCTTGCTAGCTGTGAAGCGCTGTCAACAGCCTGGAAGTTGTCTGTTCCACAGCAGTTGCTGAAATATTATCCCACAGTCTGATCAGTGCGTGTCTGCTCTTTCCAGGTGGACTCTGAAGAGCCTGTTTTTGAGGCAGTTATAAACTGGGTGAAGCACTCGAAAAAAGAACGGGAAGCATCGCTGCCAGAACTGCTGCAGTACGTGCGCATGCCGCTTCTCACCCCGCGCTACATCACAGATGTCATCGACACCGAGGTATTGGCAGCCCGGGTCCGTGGACACAGAACAGCTGGGAGCCAGTATCTGTGTGTGATTGCTGTGTGCCCCGGTTAGGCTCCTGCTGTTCTAACAGAACATGTTAAAAGCTGCTTTGTCTGCTGATGCTTTTTGATGCTGACACTATGGAGTTGTCCCCATGCAGCCGGAGCGCCCACTGATTTAATCAGAAGTAGTTTGCTGTGCCAGCAGTTACAGCATCCTGCTGTAACAGGACTGTGCCAGCCCTGTCCAGATCAATTACTCAGTTGTCTCCTGATATATGTAGGACCTTTCTGTTGTCATCTGTTACAGTTTTGTAACAAGTGCTTTCTGCCTTCCATTCGTAAGCGCCAGCAGGACTCCTTCTCTAGGCTGAAGGCTGCTGGCATGCAATTCTGGGGAGGATGTGGCTCCTCAGAAGTTGTTTCAGGTGCAGATGGCAAGCAGGTACCTTTGAATGAGAAGGACTGCAGCTGTGTAGGTCCAGGGCCAACACACAGCTAAGAGCCATATCTAATACGGCGTCTTTGTGTGGCTGCGGTGTTGCAGAGGCAAACCCAAATGCAGATGAGCAAAATTAAGCTTTTGCAATGGAGGTTTTAATTCCAAACAGTAAGTGATGCTGACCCCATGCAAGGTTTGACAGGAAGGCGCGGAGAAGTTCTGACTAGCATTCGGGTTTGATGTGATGTGAGGTGGTCACTAGCCCTTGTCGCCTGACAGGAGCTGAATGCTAAATGACAGAGTTTGCTCTACACAGAGAAATAGATGATCCAGCAACATTCGTCTCTAATGTGATACGGCTGCCTTTTACGGATGTTCTTAAATAGGGCAGCTAACAGGCAGTTAAGTTGTGCCAGAGCTAAAATCTGTTTAGACAGATTGTTATGGTCCATGTTAAACTGAAACGGAAGCTAACACGGAAGGGTCTCGTACCAACACAATTAGATCTATTCCAAAAGCAGCCTAAGACAGTGCGTGTACAGGGCCTCAGCTTTCCTACGCACAGGATGGCCTGTGACNCATGTTAAACTGAAACGGAAGCTAACACGGAAGGGTCTCGTACCAACACAATTAGATCTATTCCAAAAGCAGCCTAAGACAGTGCGTGTACAGGGCCTCAGCTTTCCTACACACAGGATGGCCTGTGACACACACTGCTGCGATATCATTATCCTGGGACAGCATGGAGGGTGGAGTGTTGGCCCTGTGTGGCATCGTCTGCTCTGAACACCCTGGCCTTCTTGCACAAGCACCAAGAACTTATGAAATAAATCTTAACTTACTGCAGCAGCATATAGCACCAAACACCCAAAGGGAGCTGAACGCTGCGCATTCAGGGGAGGTTGGTCCAGGCCCTCAGCCAGGGAGGGTAATGACACGGCATTATGCAAGGAGACGAGCCTGTCCTTGGGCTGCAGTGCCCCCCACTTCTTTTAAAAAAGACCTTACTGCTTCTGTAGTCTTTGTAGCTCCATGTCCCGTGTGCACAGGGATGAAGCTAACAGATGCAGCAAAACTGCTTTGCTGTGCTGTGCTCCTTGTTTCTTCTTTGATAGCAGGTGCGTGCTGAGAGTTGCTTATGTGGGGCAGATCCAGCCAAACTGATTTCAAGTGTAGTTTCACCGCCAGTCCCCCTTCTCAGACATACTTCTGCTGGCTTAAATGTAGCAGAAATGTCTTTTCCTTAGTTTTCCAATGTAGCTATTTTCATTATGGAACCTGCAGTGCCAGGCTTTGCGTGAGAACTGAGCCATATCTTTTCAGCTGCAGTCCAGTCTTAAGTTGTCTTTGCATTTCCTTGCGTGCAGTATTTGCACCATGACACTACTAGCCACAGCCTGCACACAACTCATTTTAATGCTGTCTGAGCTGACGAGAGTTGGCTTTAGGACAGTTCTTATGAGGGATCTTAAAATACGTTGCATGTACCAGTGACTCATGTTTTTCCTCAGCCTTTTATACGATGCAGTCTGCAGTGCAGAGACCTTGTAGATGAAGCTAAGAAATTTCACCTTCGGCCTGAGCTCCGGAGTCAGATGCAAGGACCCAGGACAAGAGCACGTCTAGGTGAGCAGCAAAGGAAAGGAGACTGAGAAGGTCTGGGGCATTGGAAGGCATTGTGTTATGCACCATGTCTAGTGCCTGGTAGTTGTACTGAAGGGCTTCACAGCAGTAACTTGTTGGTCCCCAGTGGTACAGAAAGGGGGCTGGAGCAAAGGACAGAGGTACCTTTTTTTCAGAGCACAGTTGGCTAGTGGCAATGTGGGGACTAGTTGGTTGCCTTTAATCCCAGGCCTCTGCTGTAACCATAAAACCAGTTTCCTGAGTTGTTGGTGCCTCCAGATATGTTTGTCTCAGCATACAGCTATGCAAGAAGTGTGGGAAGGGTTTGTTCCTGTCTAAAAATGCAGGTATGAGTGTCAGAAATAGAAAGAGCTGTGAGGTGGGAGACAGTTGTGTTGCAGTGAAGATGAGTTTTCAACAGGGAATGTCAGAGGGGAAGTCACAAGGAGGGAGGTGGAGTGGTCCCTCTTTCCTTTCAGAGGTACTCTTTCCCGCCCCACCCTGCCCAAGTCCTCTTAAGGCAAATAAATTATTATTTCTTCCTCTATTTTAGTAACTCCTACCAAGCAGAGTCACTGAATTGTTGGGAAAATACTTGGCTTAGGGTTGTAAGTGCTTGAGAGCAACATAAACAGTAGGAATGACCTGCGGAAGAAGGAAAAGTATTATACTAGCTTCTTTATGACTCACCTGATGCCCCTTCTCTTATCTTCAGACTCGCTCTCTCTGGACTGTCTCTGCCATGCCTTTATCCCAGGTGTGCTCACAGGGCACTGCCATCGGTGCCAGCATTCACAGCTCTTCCTGCAAGGAAACCTCCCTGCGTGTTCTCCAGTGCCGCTGCTTGTGTAGTGGAGAGGGACCCTGAAAAACCCTTCATGGCCATTTCCTGTTATTAGCTCTTTTTTAAGGGACACAAAGCAGTTTATCCACTAAAGGAGGAGGGCAAATTAGGTTTGTCCGACAGAGACATTTATTAGAATTTTTTTTTGCCTGAAGGGAATGTTGTTATGATGCGGTTTGACCTCCAGCATAGTCCAGGCCACAGCCTGTCTCCTGTTTTTGTGGGAACATCCTGCATCAGTTTCAGTGACACGCCTTTCAGCTCAACTGGGCATTTTAGAAAGACACATTTAATTTTGTTCTTAGTTGAAGTGCTTCACCTGATAAAGGAGACATCACTAAACTGTTCTATTGTTTAATTATACAAGCAAAAGCTGTGCACCTTATTGCTAAGGTTCATCTTCTGGATTCAGCCCTACCTTTTTTAATTGATTTCAATACCATCTGCTATCAGCAGTGCTCTTATCATGGGTCCCTTATAAACTGTGATCAAGTTGCGTATTAACTTTCTATGGGATAAACTGAAATGACTGCACATCTGGCTGTCATACTGCACAGGAGGCTTTCCAAGTTGTTGTTGGAGGTCTTTCGTGACTCCTTCCCAATTATTTTTTATATTACTCTCCTTCATCTGAGGTGGCAGCCGTTTTGCTTTGTGACAGACAGGGTCTTGTTAAATCTTTGTTGCTCAGTGCTCAGTCCTTCTGCAGTGAAAAGCTGGACAGTTCTAAACACTAGTAAAACTCCCTATTGCAGAAAGGGCGCGAGGGGTTCAGAAGATGCTCATCTATTTTTCAAACTATGATAGA
Source organism: Steatornis caripensis (assembly GCA_013398225.1). Classification (NCBI taxonomy): domain Eukaryota; kingdom Metazoa; phylum Chordata; class Aves; order Caprimulgiformes; family Steatornithidae; genus Steatornis; species Steatornis caripensis. The sequence continues at coordinate 255,924 of VZSC01003369.1, read as the reverse complement.
AACCTACCACTAAGGCAGTCATTACAAGGGAAGTTAAAACACTGCAGGTCACAAGCCTTATTTAACCCTCAGGGAGAAAATAAGAAAAATTCAGGGACAATCTCAGAGAAAAGAAAGTAGAGGGAAGGGAACGTTGAATTAAAATGCAAAAGACTTAAGAGACAATTCCTCTAAAAAGATGTCATTAATTTCTCAGGCTTCAGTCAGCCTGACTTGTTTCTCAGTGAAGTGGTGAACAAAGGTGCCAGCTGGTCTGGATGTCATTTGCAAACAAGGCGAGAAGGCCCTGTTTTGTGAGGAGGCTGCAGGGAAGCAGCCGTCCTCCTTCAGCTTTTGTGGGTGGTAAGAGGTTTGGAAAAAAAAAAATCGTGGGAAGAATACAAAAGAAGATATAAACGAGCCAAATTCGGCACCGAACTTAACCAGCTTGTCTTCTCAAAGTGCCTCTAATATTAGGAGGAACAGCCCTCCAGCAGACAGCTCCCAACACCTGAGTTTGCCTTGCTGCCACGCACCCTGGAAGTTTCTCTCTCTGCATCACTGCTGAGGACAGAGGGAGTCCGGGTGACTGTGCCCAGGTTAGGTGCCAGCTTCAGAGTAGTGATGAAAACAGGGATTTAGAGGTGCCTTGTTGTACCAAGGAAAGCTCAGAGATTCTTCGGGTGATTGCCCTGAGGTGACCCTTTGGTTGTGAAGGGATTGACTTGACTCTGCTCTCCCTCTTTGCTCTAGGAGCTAATGAAGTCCTGCTTGTGATCGGCGGCTTTGGCAGCCAGCAGTCACCTATTGATGTTGTGGAGAAGTACGACCCGAAGACTCAGGAGTGGAGTTTCTTGCCAGTAAGGGACCATTTTTGACCACCGCTGGTTGAACAGGCTGTGGTCAAACACTGATCCTGTAGCATCAGCTATGTAACATTCCTCTTTGGGCTGTCCTTCGCGTTCTGCTTAGAATTTCTGCCATAAATTCTTTAGAGTCGCTGAGGTTTACACAGCAAATGCTGAAAGCGCTTCACATTTGCAGATTTGCTAAGTAAGCTTTGCGTAAGAGGTGGTTGTCATACTTCTAATCAGATGAGCCTACAGAGACCCACATCTTTGTTGTGGGAGTGAGAGCTATCATATTTCTTATTGAAGGGGTGTTAAGCTTTAAGGTTAGTGATGATAATGGAAATGTCAATAGGAACAGTATAATCAGTCCTGCTTTTAGGCAGGCTGCGTGATCTCTCTGATTTCATTGTCTCTGAGCATAATGGGAGATAGTAAGGAAGAGAGAATTCCTGCACTGAGGACTATTTCTACCCAAATTTCAAATCAGCTGTATCTGTGTGAAACAGTAGAGAACTGCCTCTTCTTTAATATCGCTGATCACAGAAGACCCTGTATCAGCCGGCGTCCCAAAAATTTTGGAGGGGCTAAAAGCTTCAGGTATTTTCATCAAATATTCTGAGTCTCCACACTTTCCCATAAGCAGCCTCTGCAGGGAGCCGGTGAGAGGCACACAAACCCCCGAGATGCATCAAACATTCAGGAGCAGCATAAGATAAATGACATTTAATGCAAAATGTTTTAGTGCAGAGTCCTGGCCATGAGAAGAGAGCATGGCAGAGCCAGAGTACAGGCAGAGGAACACAGACGCAGTCCTTAAGCATTTTAGCCAGGGCTGTGTCCTTTAAATCCATAGTGCTCTTTGCCTTTGTGGTAGTGGGACATTTTCCAAAAGAGCAGCAAAACAAGATGGAAGAACAGCATTGGCCTCCATGCATCAGTGTTATTTCCTCTCCTTGACGTTTTTATTCTTTCCACTGTTATAGAGCATCACCCGTAAGAGGCGCTACGTTGCTACAGTGTCCCTGCACGATCGGATCTATGTGATTGGGGGGTATGATGGTCGCTCTCGTCTCAGCTCAGTGGAGTGCTTGGATTATACGTCAGACGAGGATGGTATCTGGTATTCCGTGGCTCCGATGAATGTACGGCGAGGCCTGGCGGGAGCCACGACCCTTGGAGGTATGTCGTGGTCACTGTACTGACGGGGCAGTGCAGCCTGTTCAATTCTCGTCTTGAAACGCCCTGAGCTGGTACGGGCAGGGTGGGATGGCTCCGAGGGAGGAGGTGAATCTGAAATTCTGGCTTCTCATCGCTTGGATGTAGATATGGAAAACTTGCCCACATACCCTGAGAGGAGCTCTGCCTCTGCTTCGTGCTTAAGGCATGTGTGTATGCATCGAGGGGAAGGAACTATGAGGGATTATCAAGTGCGAAGCTCTCAGGGTGGTGACGGTGTCGCGTATTACTGAGCGCAGGACACCAAGTGCAGCAGTGACCATCCAGCACTGGTGAGAGGCTGAAACTGGAGCATGTGCAGAGAAGGATTGGAAGAAGAAAACTACTTTGCTGAGCAAACCAGAACGCTTCAGCTTGCTTGTGCTGGCAAAGCAAAGCCCAAGAGGGGGTGTGATTGTTCTATATGAGTATAACTTGGCATGAGAAGGAAATGGGNTCGAGGGGAAGGAACTATGAGGGATTATCAAGTGCGAAGCTCTCAGGGTGGTGACGGTGTCGCGTATTACTGAGCGCAGGACACCAAGTGCAGCAGTGACCATCCAGCACTGGTGAGAGGCTGAAACTGGAGCATGTGCAGAGAAGGACTGGAAGAAGAAAACTACTTTACTGAGCAAACCAGAACGCTTCAGCTTGCTTGTGCGGGCAAAGCAAAGCCCAAGAGGGGGTGTGATTGTTCTATATGAGTATAACTTGGCATGAGAAGGAAATGGGCAATGTAAGAATTGAATAAGAACAAACGATTATAAACAAGCCAGGGAAAAGTTGGTGTGGAAATGAGAGGAAGTTTTCTAGGCATTAAAATAGCAGTCACTCTAATGAATAGTTTGTGCTTTGATGCTTATATTAAAATATCTTCTTAATAATTAACATTGGTTAAATATTATTCAGTCAGATTGTTAATAATCTATTCTAATGAAAATTCTCTTAAAAATGCAGCTGCTTTGAAGACGACAGGTTTGTGAAAGCGTTGCATGAATTAAGTTATCCAGTATAAGGGACTGATCTTGATGATCCAGACGTGTCTTTTGGATTGTCTTTCCTTACGCTACCTGTGTGTTTACTGCCTCGTGAGCATTTACTTTGTGGAGGTGCTGACGGGATGCTAGTGATAGGCAAGGTTTGGGCACGGCAGTGTTTCAGTGGGGTTTGCAGCATGAAAAAAATAACTGGGGTGTGCGTGTTCTCTTTCATCCATCAGCAAGAAGCAGATTTAATAAGTTCGTTTAATTTGTTGGGTCTGTGACCAGGCTAATGCAGTGAGCTACGGTGAGGAGGCTGGGTTTGTCTTAATTTCAAATGTGCCAAGATCTGCAGTCGTTCCTGTATTTTGCAGTCCATGTTGTAGGCTTGCTCGATCTGTGAGGGCCTTCTTGCTCTGTGTGCATGCTTGATCCTTGACTTCCTGAGTCCAACCTCTGTCTAACATTGCAGACATGATCTACGTTTCCGGTGGGTTTGATGGAAGCCGACGTCACACCAGTATGGAACGATACGACCCCAACATTGATCAGTGGAGTATGCTGGGAGACATGCAGACAGCACGGGAAGGAGCAGGGCTTGTTGTGGCTAATGGAGTTATCTACTGCCTCGGTAGGTACCCTCAGGACCTCTAGGCATTCTGCAAATACCCGCTTTCTACAGAAATAATAGTGCAGATGCTGTCTGTGGGGGGAGCACCAATTACATCACTGCCAGGTTAGAAGAGAATTTTTGAGTTCACTGGACTGGGCACTGCACAGCTCTGTTCGTGAATGCAGCCTGGTGTCACCATTACCATCGCGATGGCTTTGAGCGGAGCTGCCATAGAATTACAGTAAACGCTGTCAGAAGCAAATTTGACACAATCAGCCTGCATTTGAGGGATGGCTGAAGCACGAGGGATGAGCAGTGCCAGATGAGGTTTGCAGGGACTAGGCAGTGGCTGAGATGCCCTAGAGATAAAGCAGATGGCCACAGGACAGAGGGTGCATCTGCTCCACACAAAGCAACGTTGACTGTAGTGCTCCAGAAATCTATCCCGGGCTGTATGTTTTCCAGTTCCTTTCTGTAGCACTCATTTCATTTTCAGGGACCACACCAGCTGTGAATACGGTGAGAGTGCTAGAGGGCAAACCACTCTGAAGACTTCAGTAAGCTTGTTCTGTAGATACACATGGGCCCAAGAAAAGGCAGCCCAGCACTATACCCACATTTGTTGCAGTCCTGTTCCTGGGGAGTCACAGATACTTGGCACTGGTTTATGGGTTTCACTTCCCTCTCCCAAATTCCTCTTCCTCATGCTGTCCCCTGAGGCAGATGAAGCTGCACAATGAGATTTCTTGGCATCCTCTTGCGAAACGGCTCTTTGAGACATCCCAGCCTACACTGTGTAGCCTCATGGCGTTAGCTGGCGGCTGCAGCACACAGACTCTGAGCCAGTGCCAGGTCTGGAAGCTGTACATCTGCTTCAGCAGGCCTTAGCATTGGCACCAGTGTGCTCAGAGGCAGCTTTGGGCAGTGCAGTGCTAACGTGGTTGTACTGGTTTGGAGAGGTGATGCTCTCTCGCAGCACAGCCCTGTGCAGTGCAGGGGCAGAGCTCGCTCTGAGCTGGCTCCGGTCTGGCATTGCAAGCTGCAGAGATCCTCTTTGTTGTGCCAGCCCCAGCACGCTGTGAGTCGTGCTGATCGCAGTGCAGCACTGTACTAAGGATGAACCAACCATGTTATCGCTCTCTACACAGAAAACATTTTCCAGAAATCAGACCCATGGTTTGCTCCTGTATTTTGTTTCAGGTGGTTACGATGGGTTGAACATACTGAATTCTGTAGAGAGGTATGATCCCCACACTGGACACTGGACAAATGTCACCCCGATGGCCACTAAGCGCTCAGGTAAGAGCCCACAGTGCTGTGAGGTCAAAATGTTTTGTGCTGCACTGAGGAGGCAGTCACTGCTGGCTTGTCCTGCTGCCCTGGAGGATGTTGACTGGTGTCAGTGGGTGGTTTGGCTTTGAGAAGGGATGATTTTGGGACGTGCTGACTTAAATCCCCAGGAGAAAGATTAATTTTGACATGGCTGATGTCTCCATCC
>VZSC01003369.1:200563-250605 GCA_013398225.1 Steatornis caripensis | reverse complement strand
GGGGGGGGGGGGGGGGGTTATAGGTTGCAGGGAGGGAGACGAAGCCTTGTGTGACTTCTTTAACTAGGAGCAGTGCACGGCTTGGAGAAAAGCTAGCAAGGAACAAACTACAGACCGTGGCGCAAGATAATGGGACAATTTGCTGAGTCGGTACTCGTCAGCTGCACAGGACACGGCAAAGGCAGGAGTGCTCTGGCAGGCTGCCCTTCACCTGCACTCCACCTTGTGTAGAGTGCACACAGCTCCTGGGGCAGCACTAATGCAGAGCAGCGCTGCCAGAGCAGTGTCACACCACAACAGTCTTCACTAATGACTTGAAACATGATGCAGCCACACATTAATTATCCCACCACAAACTCTTAGTTTGTGTTTCCTGCTTGGCGCCCTATCTGAGCTTTACGTTTGGCAGCTGTATCTAGGAGAAAAATATAATTTAAATCCTACTTTTGGAGTAACTCTCTGTCTCAGCTCTCCTTCATTTCTCAAAGGAATTCCTGTGGGGCTTGTGCAGCTCCTGTGTGCTCAAGTGTTGGCCTGCTATTGCACTGCGCCTCAGGCCCTCTTTCAAAAGCCCTTTGAAGTTGCTTTTTTTTCCTAGTTCTTTCAATAAATGTCCTTTACAGTTAGCCTAGGCAGCATTGTGTCTGTTTGTTCTCTGCTGCAGTGTTCTTGTTTAGAGACGAGTGCTGGTTACTCAAATAAAACTGGTTTCTGTTCTAAAAACTTTTAAGCTTTCTTGTGCCTGCATTGGCATTCACCAAAACCCCAAGCTTTAAATATTTACTCCTGTGACAGGGCTATTCCTGTTAAGTGTGGGTTGGAAAGTATTTCTCATATGCCAAGAATGGATTTGATTTAGAAGTTGGTCGCCTTCCACATTTAGGAAGACCCCACATACAAACATGTGAGAAAATCTACGGGTTTTCCTACCTCAGAGGCAACATGCAAGACCTATCCACGGATCTCTAGAAAGCTTAAGGATGAGACGGCTCCCCCGGGAGGATGAGACCCCCAAGGGGTCTGTGGTGTGCACCAGAGAAGATGGCTTCTGGCAAGACCAAAAGCAAACAGTTCAAGAGAAAAGCCATTTCTAAGAAGCATTTCCCAGGTCCATGCTAGCTTCCCACAAGACTCAGAGGCTTTTGGTAGCGGCGCCTCGGCCCACAGAGCAGGCTCCTTAGTGCCAGAAGGAAGCAGGAACATTGTGAAGAGTCTTGACCCCGGCATTGACTCAGCCAGGTTCCTTCCTCAGCGCTCTGACCTCGAGCACTGAGGTCCGAAATGAGGATGTGCCCAAGAATATTTTTTGGGCCAGGTTTTTGTGCTGCCACTCTGTGGTGCTAACCCCAAACTACTAGTAGCTTAGATACCAGTTGCAAGTGCAGCCTCCATCCTGGTATCAGTTCCAGTCCATCCATCCTGGTGACCTTGGACGCTGTCGGACTTCGTTTGCTCCAAGGCTTTGACGTTCTTTCTAGAGCTGTCTGCTTGCGGGTCTTTGAATTCCAAGAAAGACCAGGACTAAAAGTAATCTTGCCTTTATTCACAGAGATTGTCTCCTCCTTGTTTCTCTTCATTTCTTAGGACACATTCTGGAGGTAGGCCACCCCTCAGAAACCATGGCCATATCGCACTGCTAGACCCATCCTCCCTGATGAGGCCTTGGTATGGTCTGTCTTCTCAGCCAAAGTCTTCCTCGCTGAAGCTATTGGAGAGCCCACTGGGGCAGCCTGGCCTTTCCCAGCTGTTTTGGTGCTCTCGGCATGGACAGACAGTGAAAGCGAAGTCGCATTTAGTGGAACAGAAAGTCTCTTATACCCTGTTTGTAGAAGAAACAGATCAGTGCCCAAGAGCTGCAGGGCAGCTGGCTTGTTCCCTTCAGAATATTCATCAGTGCAACACGCCGATGGTAACAGCCTGACAGGGTTTACTGTGCTCCTGAGATGCGGCTCAAAGCAGCAGTGGCTGTTGGCAGGAGCACCCAAGGCCACAAAGTGCTTTGTTATCTTACTGCGTTCTTTGGTGCTTTACCTGAAGGGAGCTGCAGGTGAGGAGCAGAGGCTCATGGCCGTTTATTTTCTGCTCTTGTCATAAACTCTCAGTTGGGCCAATTATTGATTNCTGTTGGCAGGAGCACCCAAGGCCACAAAGTGCTTTGTTATCTTACTGCGTTCTTTGGTGCTTTACCTGAAGGGAGCTGCAGGTGAGGAGCAGAGGCTCATGGCCGTTTATTTTCTGCTCTTGTCATAAACTCCCAGTTGGGCCAATTATTGATTGCTTTTACTGTGAGAACAGCTGTTCAGACAGATGCTTTGGCCACTTACGTCTCTGACTGCAGCAGACACCAGTTTTTGTTTTCCTGCCTTCCAGAAGAGCAATGTCAAAGAAATCCCTCCTCCAGCTTCACATGGAGCAGTGTCATTCTCCTTGCTACAGCCAGGGACACCTGGTGATACCAAGAGCCTGAAACACGAGACAAACGTGACAGAGTCCCAGTCGGCTACCCGCCAGGAGAGCGAGCTTTGTGCTGGTCTGTTTGGGGGGGTTGGGGTGTGTCTCAGCCAAGGTGAACATGTTGCTGCTGCTGTCCTGGCCGCAGTGTTGCTCAGTGCCCATTATGCCAGAGATTCAGCAGCGTTTGGTAGAGTTACAGGTTTTCATGTGTTGTATTGGAGACAACAACCACAGAAGACACTGGGTTATGACAGCTCTTTTGTGGGAGCACAAGAAAATACCCTCTGAAGAGGGAGGAACTGACCTAGTTCAGGCTTGTAACAGCGAGCCCTGGGCACAGTGCTGACGGTGCCACTTGTGGGTGCAACTGTGCCATCTTCTCTCTCTCCAGGGGCTGGAGTGGCTCTGCTGAATGACCACATTTACGTAGTTGGTGGGTTCGATGGGACGGCACATCTCTCCTCTGTGGAAGCCTATAATATTCGCACTGATTCCTGGACAACTGTAACAAGCATGACAACCCCCCGCTGCTACGTGGGGGCCACCGTGCTGCGGGGAAGGCTGTATGCAATCGCTGGGTAAGCGGCTGCCCAGGGCTGGAGAGAGAGATGCCCTGCAGGTCTGTTTCCTGGAATAAGTGGGTTGAGGTGACGCAGCCTGCTGCTGTGTTTCAGGTGGCTTCTCCTCGCATTTCTATTTCAAGCTTTATGAGATGAGACAGCCCACAGAGTCACCGTGCCCAACCTAAATAGGAAGCATGAAGGTCCAGGGCCAAGATGGGCAGGAGCATGGGAGTGGAGGGCAAAAGGGAGCCTAGCGCAGTGGTTTCATTTCAGGCCATTCCTGCTGTACGCAGTTGTGCAGCCTCCCTGGAAGGGCTCTGAACGCCTCAACCTCTTTCTTCAGCAGCATCCCTCACCTGTAACTTTCTGTCCTTGCAGATACGATGGCAACTCACTGCTGAGCAGCATTNGTACGCAGTTGTGCAGCCTCCCTGGAAGGGCTCTGAACGCCTCAACCTCTTTCTTCAGCAGCATCCCTCACCTGTAACTTTCTGTCCTTGCAGATACGACGGCAACTCACTGCTGAGCAGCATTGAGTGCTATGATCCCATCATTGACAACTGGGAAGTGGTAACCTCCCTGGGGATGCAGCGCTGTGACGCTGGAGTCTGTGTCCTTCGGGAGAAGTGATCTGGAGGGACCTTACAAAGAACATCCTAAAAAGTCTCGGCTGGAGGAGGAGTCCCAAGTGATGTGCAGTGACTGTTCTTGAGAGTTGTGGATGCTGTGGAAGTAGGCACAAGAACAGCAGCTTTCTGCGCTGCTTTTGGCTAGAGCATGTCCATAAACATGTTGTCTCAGCAGTCATTTGAAATCGGGGCTTCTGTGTGAAGCTGGAGGAAGGTGGTGAAGTGGGTCAGGAGAAGCTGCATTCTCTGCTGTTCTGTGGCTCGGTCTATCGGCAGAGCAGAGATGCCCCCAGCCTTGGCATCAGCCAGCTTGGTGAAGGCTTCCAAGGACATGTACATACAACTGGGTGGTCTCTCGGCCACTGCAGGACCACGCAGGTCCTCTGGTTGCTCTCAGCCATGTGGGTGTGTGAGGGTGAACCCAGCTGTTCTTACGTTCCAGCTTCAAATCATCTTGTACATACTGAATGTTTAAATGTGCTCCTCAAGCGCACATCAGTGCAGAGCCAAATTGAGTGAGCATGTGTAAGGGGGTCCTGCACTGTAGCTGTGTCTGCAGGTTCCTCGCAGGTCTGCACACAAAAGGAGTCGCAGATTAAAGCTGTCAACTACTGAGACCCAAAAGCCCGAGGCTGCAGAGGGCAGGGGCAAGAGCTCGTTGCCTGATGTAGAAGCAGGTCTGCAGCATTTGTGCTCTGGTCGGGGGCTCAGCAAGGTTCATCACATCATGTTTCCCTCAAAAAACTTGACAGACCTAGCTGCAAAGCGCTGTATTTTCTGGCAGCAGAAGCCTTGCTGTGATGCAGCAGTGCCTTTGCTCCCGCCCCTGCGGAGAGGTCACCTTGCAGAGGCTGAGGCCCTGAAAGTAGGGACACAATTGCTACTATCCACAAAGATCTTGCTGGTGAGCGACTGGGGTTCGTCCCTGGACAGACCTCTGTCCAGAGCAGCCACGTCGGCCTTTCAGTCAAATTTGTTGTGTCGATTTTTCCTTTTATCTAGGATTTTTCTGCTTCCAGGGCCGTTTTGGAGTGACAGCCAGGATTCATTTTGCCCTTTTTTCTCAGCTGTTTATTCCCCTGCCTCGTAACTCCACATCCTCGTACACTAGCTATCCTTCGCCTGCCCCACGAACCCCAAGTGAGAGCTTCGTCACTGCCTCACCTGAGCACTCTCTCCCCAGCATGTCTCCTGCCTTGCTGCGTTTCTGGGAGCACGAGCTCTCCTCCGCTGTCAGCTTGGCCCCTGCAGTGCCTGGGCTCCGTGTAGTGCTGCTCGTTGAGCTTACTGCTGATGCCTTGCGTGGGGGACAGGGTGGGATCAGGGATGTGGTAGCATGACTTAATTATGCACTTTCAGCCAACGCTCTGACCTTCTGCGTTTGTTTCTATCACACAAGTGTTCTGTGGTTTCGTTTCCTATGTTTATTTTTTAATGAAAATATAAAGAATAAAATATTTCCTGAGCCAGTGGGAATTTAGCATCTGTTCCCTACCCTCAAGACATTTGTCTCACCACTGTATATACAAACCCTGTGGTAGAAACACCTTCGGCTGTTTCAGTGTGGCAGTAAACACCAACTGCTCCATCTGCTCAGATCCACAGCACAAAAACCTCCTGGGCCTGGAGGACTTGCTAACTGGGGGTGAATTTGTTGCAAGATCTGCTTGAGAAGAGTGTGGCAGCAGCAACGAGGAAAAGACTGTGATAATACTGTTATAATAGAGCCTGCAGTTGCAAAAAATAACAGCTCATTTGTCCACCATGGAAACGTGGGATGAATGGAGCCCAGTATTAATTCATCTGTCACTGGTGTGGCTACGAACTACCCTCCTGCTTTCCCTCTCCACAAAACCTTCTGTTGATTTCAAGGCAAACTGCAGTGTCCTGTCCCCGCAGCCCTCGGTGACTCTGAATGCTCCCTGTGCTGCCTGGTCCCCTAGCAAACACCTCACCCGTTATTCTGGATTTCAAATAGCTCCTCCTGACACATCTCCCTCAGGAAACTTCTCTGTCACGTTTTAGCCAGCGAGGAGTATGTGAGGAACCAAAAAGGTACAAGGCCCTGCTTAGCAGCGTGCTCACGAGGAAGCGCCGAACTGATTCTGTAAGTGGATCTGCGTTACCCTGTGCTCCTGACACCTGCGGGGAGGCGGGCATGTAGAGGGGGAGTTTCCAGCTACCCAGTCTGGAGCTGGCAGTAGCTCCTCTTCCCCTTCCCGGACCAGCCCTGCTCTCCTGCAAAGGCCTCAGGGGCGATTCAGCTCCAGAAGTACCTAGTGCCAAAAAAAAAAAGTGCCTGGCACATGGTTCTGCTGAAGCTTAGCAGATCAAAGCACCAGCGTCAGAACTGTGTCACAGCAGGACACGACCCCGTGCCCATGGCCAACAGACCCCATCACCGCCTTTCCAGGACAAAAGATGTATTGAAGGGTTTGAAGAGGAACTGGCATTTCCAGCTAGATAATGAACAATATAAACCTGCAAAATGGTCTACATCTGTGCATAGCTGGAGATGAGAAAACTTACAGGCTACTGTTGAAGGTAAAACAAAGGGTCAAAATGTTCTGCTTGGAAAGAAGCAGGTGTTGATTCTGACAGCCCAGTAAGAGTGAAGCTCTCCATGAACAATCTAGGAGAAAATGCTAAAATGCACAATTAAGGATGAATTTTCAATACCAGATAGCTCCCACCCAAGAATGTTAACAATCGGCCAAAGATGCCATTGGCAGGTTTTTATTTCTTGAGAACTTCCAGAGGTCTGTAACAAAGACACGCACCACACCAGCCAGCCCAGAACAACCCGCCCAGATCAGCACAGCCCTGCCCAGCAGCAGTCACAGGCCAGGGCTGGGAGATGGCAGTGTAGCATTGTGCCACTCAACGGGGTTGTGTGGGAAGCAGACCTTGCCAGGAAAGCTTAGTCTGGAGTTAATTTCAGTAGCAGGTGGTAGCAAGGTTTAGCGTTGCTGCAACACTGTTAGCTTTTGACTTGCCATCTGAATGGACTTTGCCCAGGCAGGGCGCTTACTTTCCTCCTCCCTCCATCTGACCAGGATCTCGCTCTTGACTTACTGTGTTACCATCTAAATTAGGACATGCACATTTAATACAATCAAGCTGAAGCCCTACAAACGTGTTCCTTCGCGTCATGCTACAATCACATCAGGGAGGCAAGGGCCTGCGCTTCACACCTCCTCCACTGTAAACTCCTGCACACAGCAAACGCGCGGGCAGGAGCGGTGCTCCCCTCGGCTGGTCGCGGGAGGCAGAAGGGACCCATTGGGAGACTCCAAAGTTCTGGAGGAGGATAAGTGAAACCAAACCACACTCTCACTGCTCGAGCGCCTTTGAGGCAGCAAAGGCTGGCTGGCTGTTGGGACACAGTGCACTGCCTGAGCAGGGAGGGAGCCGGGGCTCCTGGGCACATTGACTCTGGGTTGTTTTTGTAAAAGCGGTATTTGCAGTTACACCAGAAGAAAATCACAGAATCAAAGAATAATTGCAGTTGGGAGAGGCAATCTGGTGGTCTGTAATCCTGCTGGGAGGAGATCCAGTTTGGATGGGATTTCTCAGGACCTTGTTCTATCTCCAAGCAGAAGGATCCTGTGACTTCTCTGAGCTCCCGAGCCACCCTGGCTGCAGAGTGATTGAACGCCTGCCACCGGCCGCTGTTGGGCACTGTTTCTGCAGGAAACCCCTGCGCTGTGGTAGCGGGGAACGGCTGAACGGCAGGAAACCCTCTCTCCGGTACTGTGAGCACCAAAGCCCGTGGAAAGAGGACACATCTCGGGTGACGGAGGATGCAGAAACTCGACAGCACAACCTCCTCCACAGATAAACCTGCTGCCTGCACCTGGCGTTTTGCAGCAGTAGAGGAAAGCTGAACAAAGTTGCTCAGGGTGGGAACTGGAGACGGCAGAACTGAGGACGTGTAGAAATGTCCTCTTTGTTCCCTGCAGCGGTCCAGCACAGCCCAGCCAAGCCTCCTCTCTCACCGCTCTTTAGGGGAAGCCACATGAGGACAGGACCAAGTCTCAGCCCTTTCAGGTCACCGGAGCTGTTGCTGAGCCACATGGCTGTTGCCAGTCACTGCTGAACCGCTGCGGGTGCAGAGTCAGCACAGTTCCTCAGTGAACAGAGACACCTCTGCTTCTGCTCAGCCACCAGCCAAATTTGTTGCCTCTTTCAGGCAAATAAAGACGCAGCTGGTTTGTGTGACTGGCTTTTGAGCAGCAGGTGCCCCATGGCTGCTTGCGGTTGGTGTAGCTGAGCTACACACCACCCTTTGGGCATCCGCTCCCCTCTCTGCTCTGCAAGCCCTGCGCTCCGGCTCCCCAGCACGCACCCAGACATGGCTCAGGACCTCCAATGCCCCATACACTGCTTCTGTCTTAGAGATACACGCATGATTCACAGACCGTGGGGTTTGTGTCTACCAATCACACCCACCATGCATCTCATGGCAGGGAGCAGGGCTGAGGCTGAGGATGCAGCACTCAAGCCTGAAATTGCCCAAGCTGGAGCACGAGGTGAGCAGCTAGCTGGACTGCTGATGAAATCTTCTATCTTTAGTACTTTGAACACCAGTCCCGATTTCTGGCTTCTCCTGAGAGTTTTCAGGAGCAGCTGGTCAGGGCACAGTGAGGTAGTGAGGTGTGTATTTATGGTAAATGGTCTGGAAAAAGCCAGAATTCAGGCTCTCCTGGGATCTGTTTTACTNAACACCAGTCCCGATTTCTGGCTTCTCCTGAGAGTTTTCAGGAGCAGCTGGTCAGGGCACAGTGAGGTAGTGAGGTGTGTATTTACGGTAAATGGTCTGGAAAAAGCCAGAATTGGGGCTCTCCTGGGATCTGTTTTACCGCCTGAAGAAGCAGTGGCTACCATCAACAGGCCTGCTTCAATCTTTCCAACAGTGGGCTGCTAGCAGCAGGTCCTGAGACCAGCACAAACCCACAGCACCTGAAAGGTGGTCAGCGAAGAGCAAGCCCAACAGAGTCACTCAGCCCCCGGGACCTCATCTCCGGCGCAGCTGCCTGTAAGCACCAGCACAGCCTCCTGCTTTTCCAGGCTCCTCAGGGTCAGGCTGAACCCTGGCTTCCTCTCCTGTGACGCAGAGATGAACTCAACAGCACTTTGTCACCGTTAAGCAGGCATTCTTTAACGCAGCGCTCTGGGCACACGGGGATCACTCCACCAAACGTGTGCCCCTAATGCTTTTGAGGAGCAGTTTATATGGGGTTGTAATTATACATGTTCATTGCCTGAAACAAAGAAATCATTTACGTATTTGTGAATTGCCGTGAACTCATACATGTATGTTCGTTAACTTTTGCGCATGCGCACTGTAGCTCTTTGCCGCTTCTTCATCTTTTTACTGAGTCTTCCTCACTTGTTCGCTGGTTGCCCTCGTCCTGCGCACGCTCAATTCGTGCTGTTTCAAGCCGAACCGCAGAACTGACTTTACCTCGTTTGTGACTCTGCTTCTCCCTCTCCTCGGGGGTTTCAGGCTCTGTTCAGTCTGCCGGGCTGGCAGCCTTGAAGGGTCGGCTCGCTCCAGGCTCGCACCGCTGGGTTACGATAAAACTACAAAGCCGGCACTGATTCAACGGTTCTAAGCTAACAAATAGCAAGCAAGTCAGTATTACAAAATCAGCTATTCGTTACAATGACACCTTCTCAAATGGACTGTTTACATTTCTTTATTTCACCTGGAAAACGTTTTGTTCTGCCGCCAGCACCCCGCGCCTCTCAGCGCGCTCTTCCCCTCTCCCTCCGCGTTCCCGACGGCGCTCCCTCCGTCCCAAGCAGCCGCGAGCTCTCACAAACGCCGACGCATNGCTGGAGCGCGTGGCCCACGAGTGACACCGGCGCTGGGGACGGCGGCGATGGCCGCGGGCGCCTGCCTGGGGAGCTGGGCTCGGCCACCGGGAGCCCCGCGTGCCCGGCAGCCTGGCCGTCCTGCTGCCTGACGGCGACGGGCTGGGCCGGGGCCCTGCGGACCGACTCCAGCCTTGCCGCTTGGCAGCCCGCGGCCCAGCTGCCCCACACCTGACTGAGCACAGCCTGCCTGCCCCACGGCTGGACTGACCGACAACCCACCGGCCACCCCACAGCCCGGATCCACGGACTGACCAGCACCAAGAAGCGCGGCACCGACACAGCCAGCTCCTCACGGGAGCCCACGTGGGAAGGACGTCGCTGGTGGGAGGGTCCCCTGTGACCTGCAGGGACAGCTCACCGGCACAGTTTTGCCAAACAGCTTGATCTGCCACTGTTGCTAGAAGTGGCCCCAGGCCTTCCTGGCTGCTCTCTGTCACTGCTTCCTTGCGTGGCTGCCGTTTTACAAACGTGCTAAGATGTCTTTCAGGCCGATCGGTTTACGACACAGCCGTGTAAACGTGGGTGCTGGCACAAGGGCAAGGGGAGGACGGGACTGCTGCATTGAATCATTGTGGCAGCTTAAATTGTCTGAAATGTGGCCCAAGCAGTTACAGCGTTTAAAGCTGTATCTTCTGTTGATTTTCAGAAGAAATGTCCCCTGCCTCAAACCCTAGCATTTAGGTTCTCTAAAACCTCATCCTACTGTAAGAGTATATGGCACCTAAAGTGTGTGTAAGGCATTTTAACTAACATTTTTTGCAGTTTTATTAACTGAGTACTGGGAAATAAGACACGGGTAGAGTCTGCAGACAGCACAGGCTGACAGAATGGCAAATAAAGAAAATGTGCACGGTCACAGTATTTCCAGGCAGCAAGAGATTCCAGCCTGAAAAGGATTTGAATTATTAGACAAGCAGTGTCCAGTGACTGCGTGTCTCAGTGCTGAAGAATGCCAAAACAGCTGTGTGTGTATTAAACAAAGTCAGGAAGGAATTTGTCTTCTGTAAAAGCAGCTGATAGGAGCAATGCTGGGATATTGTGTCCAGTTTTGGTCTCTGCCTTTTAAAAGATGGGCACAAAGCTGACTGAAGATTGAAGGAGGCTGCAGCAGCCACAGTTCTCACTGTATCTTCTGGTAATTGTGGTCCAGTTTGCATTCTCCATTTGCAAACCCCTGTATGAATAATACAGCGCCTTTACAGAGATCATCTTGGGTCACACCTTACTGCAGGAGGTGTATCAGTATGCTATGCTAATAAACACTTTTGGTACCAGTGCAGCTGTAAAGGCACAACTGTCATTATGCTGGGATGATGAAGTTGTCTTTGCCACCAAAATCAAGATGGGTTGTCCTTAAAGATGAGGAATGCTTCTGCCACAAGGCTGTGGGAGAGACCTTTCCTCACTCCTCTACTAAAACAGTTTTGCTGGCAGGAGTCTGTAAGGCAGGCACAGCCTCAGGTAGATTTTCCAGAACGGCATCCTGACAACGGGTGAGGGGGAACCAAACCCTTTCTTCTTCCAGTGCTTGAGCACCTGCACTTGTAAGGTTTGGAGGCTCAGCCTTAATGTAGAACAACCAAGATGTTGGCTGTTTTGGGGCTGCTCTGTTAGAACCTTCTGCTGTGGGCAGTCAAGATCTGTTAATGGGACGGCGAGAGGCGTAGTTGCATAGTCTGGTGATAAAGGCTCTCGCAGGGTAGGAGGTGAGTCTTGTGTAACGTCCTTGCCTAAATGTATGAGATGCACATTTGACGTGAAAACTTACTTCCCCCTGCCCTTCTTGTTTAGCCCTAAGCCCAGTAACTGAACAGGTTCATCAAGGAAGGGTGTCTGAAAGGGCAGGAGGGTTTAATTTGGGTTCTGCACAGGCACAGAGAAATGTGGGATCGCGTCACTTCAATTTCATACTTTCACTTAGATTGTTATCTATTAGGGAATGTATTTTGACCTGTGATACCTAGACTATAGTCCGTGTTACTAAAATACAATGTGCTGCACAGTAGTTCATTTTGAAGACACCACTGTGGAGAACAGGCCTGTGGATATCAGCTTGAATCGCTGTGTGAATGACTTCTCAAAAAAATTGTGCGTGTGGATTCCTGATATTGGGGAGCAGTCGGTGGGTGGCACTGGGATGGAGCTGAGGTGGTGGCAGCAGCTTTTCCCAGTCAGTGGAATGCTTCGTCAAGAGATGGCCCACCTTCACGTCAGCACTGCAGTGATTTGAATCCACTTCATTGAGGCGTTGCTCAGTGATGGTGAGTAATGGAAGCTCCTTCTGCCCTTCAGTGTGAGAGGAGAGCTGCGCTGAATGGGTGCATCCTCCACAGGATTCAGATTTGGTTCCTTATGACTCTTAAATATGAAGTAGGATCACACAGATGGCGGAAATGCTGGGAAGGAATATACAGTCTGTTGGGAATTCACAGGAGGAAACTTTGGTACCATGAGATCTTGGGATCTTTCAAGCTCAGGTAAGATCTTGGCTTCTGCAGCTTGGAGAAGCCATGAGGTTGACCCTTGAAGTCCAAGTAGCACAGGCAGGGATGTGATGCCAGTGAAGCGGCAGCCATGCAACAGAGCTCTGCAGTTTGGCTGATGATGCTCAGGAGCCCAGCACCTGGGCTAATTCATATCCCGAGACGTGACATGAGAATTACGAGGGGAACAAAAAAAGTGGTGAAAAGGGAAAAGGCAGCATCGCTCTGTGGAATTTGAGCCCAGGCAGTTCCACTGTGATGCTAACTGAGCTTTAGAGGAAAAACGTTCGCAGTCAGCAAACCTCGCCTTAGGGGGAAGGTCTGCTGTGTTTATGCAGCAGACAGCAACATCAGATTTGGGAGCATCTAATGAAGCACTGAACAGTTTTTTGTGGTAATGAGAGCTAATAAAAATTTGGATAGTGTCACAAACATAATCTTTTCACTGCTTTTTATCTAGCATGTTGAAAAACTATTTTCCAGTTGCCTGCAGGAACTCCTAGGAAAAGAAGGATAGACAAGAGCCAGCCTTCAGGTATGGGAAGCGCTTACACAAGATCTGTCAGTGCTTGTCTGACAGACAAGAAGACAGAGCAGTAACCCTTATTTCCATGTGCAGGTCACTTTTAAATTAATTTGAAAATTGATTCTTCTACATAAGTAGCTGCATAGACTTTACTCATAAGGCTCATTCTGTGTTGATTGAATAGACTATTTCAGCTGGAAGGGACCTACAATGATCATCTAGTTCAACTGCCTGACCACTTCAGGGCTGACCAAAAGTTGAAGTGTGTTGTTAAGGGCATTGTCCAAATGCCTCTTAAACACCGACAGTCTTGGGACATCAACCACCTCTCCAGGAAGCCTGTTCCAGTGTCTGACCACTCTCTCAGTGAAGAAATGCTTCCTCGTGTCCAGTCTAAACCTCCCCTGGCGCAGCTTTGAACCATTCCCACACGTCCTGTCACTGGATCTGAGGGAGAAGACAGCTGTAGCACTGCCAAGAGAGGGAATAGTAACAAACCTGCTCCCCTTGTGCCAGCCGATCCCACCGGCGAGGTGGGCAAGGACTGTGCGTGGCAGGACACAAAATCTCCAGCACTTGGGGCCATGCCTCAGTGCTGCCTTTGGGTTGGGGCAAATAATAATTTTGTGTAATTGTTTCCCAGCCTGAATTTAAGGCATGCCTGTTTGTAACATGCCTGTTAAGGCATACCATAAATATAAATGTATTTAGGATGGGTAAAAACAAATCTTGCTCCACTCTGACTCAGGTATCAAGACTGGTTCACAGCCCCAGACCTGTGGTCCGGGCGTAGGCTGACACTGACACCTCATGCAACTTCACCTCTCTGCTCCCTTTCCCACCCAAACCTCTCCCTCAAGCCAGCTGCTGAACCCTTTGCTGAGACCGTTCAATTTGCGAACTTGGTGTAAACCTGCTTTTCTTGGGCTGCTGGGTTGAAGCATGGGAGTTTGAGCTCTGCAGTCTGCCTGAGTTCACTGGGAGGCAATGGTAAGGTGCAGGTCTTCCCATTTTTGGCAGGAGGAGGCTGTGAAATCAGCCAAGCTATCCTGGGTAACTGCCGCAAGTCATCTCTTGCCAAGAGGTCACATTCACACTCTTCCGTCCCTAAACTAAGTGCATTTCACTGAAATACATTAAGTGGTGCTTGGAGCAGGGACTGCACTTCAAGACTCCCTCTTTCCCCAGCTCTGCAAGGCAGCAAAAAGGTCTTGGTTTCTGGGCCTGACAACGCCCAAGGTCTCTCCATGATTGCTCATCTCGTAACAGAATTCGTCTTTGGCTGAGCAGTTATGACAGTGTGGACTTTGAAGTAATAGCTTGGAGGAGGACTTTGCTGTTTGCCTCCCTGCTGTGTTCTAGATCTCGGCCATTCGGCTAGTCATCACGTAGGCAGGCAGGAGGGCTTAAGGCAGGATCTTTGCAATTCCTGCAGCTCAGTGTCTCTGGAATCTGCTGCCACCGTGGACGGAGACAGGGAGCTCGGCAGAGTTCAGAAGAGCTGTGGACTGATAAAAACAAGGCCAGTTTTGCTAGGAGAGGTATTTTTTGCATTACATCTCCTACATATCTTGCCTTGCTTATTGCCCTAAATGACCAGTGCTACAGAGCAGAACTATTACACTGTGTGAACAAATACTGCTGTATCAGCACGGGCAGTTTCTACAATGTGTGGGTGTTTGGGAGAAGAGGGATATCTGAAATGTATTATGAATATTCTCTGATGGCCATTGTACGTGCCTGACTTTACACTCCCTGGCAGGAACAAGAAAAGCAGGAGGAAAGGAAACAACAGAGAGGAAATAGCTTAGGGGTCCTTCAACAAATAGTGCAGGGAAAGGCTGCCCTGGCTCCCGCAAAGCCAGGTTAATAAAGGCCAAACCCTAGAATCAAAGGAAAACTAAACCACCAAGTATTTTGTCTAAAACCTCCAAGTATTTTGCAGCTGCTGGGGGACACGGAAGGAAACCGCAGCAGATGAGTGGAACTTGCCATAAAAGTGCAAAGAGAAAATGAGGGCTTTGATAAAAGCCAGCTTTATGCTCCTTTTAACCAATAATTTCTGTTAGACGTTTCAGCATATATACTTTTGTGCTGAGCTGCGAGTCAGCCAGGTTCTTAAAGTGCAGCTTTCTTCCCAGTGCAGCTGGACTTTGTTGTGTTGGTGAGGGTAGAGAAGAGGAAGATGGTAGCCTAGCAATCCAGAGGAGAATTAGTGAACTGTGGGGCTGCACCCCCCAGACGAGTGAGAGAAGTGGTGCTGGGTTTGGCTGGGATTCATTTTCTTCATAGTAGCTAGTATGGGGCTGTGTTTTGAATTTGTGCTGAAAACAGTGTTGATAATGCAAGGATGTTTGGCTGTTTCACAGAAGTGTGCTTCAGAGAGGTGCACTGACGTCTGAAAATTATCTGACCATGCACTGAGTAAAAATCAAGTGCTTTGGTCCCTAAACGCAGTCGCTGAGGAAGAGTGAGCAGGTCCCTGGGTCACTGAGATAACACTTCCATCTCCTGAGAGGGGGAAGCAGGCTCCAGAAAAATGGTTTCTTGCATCTTTCCTAAAACTTAATCCAGAATGGCAGTCCAACCTAGGGGTTGCTGCAGTTCAGCTTTTCAAATACTGCATGTCTGAATCTGAGAGCTGCACAGGTGGTAACAGCTTGTGGCAGAGGACATATATCCTTTGATCATCACATGGTCACTTCCGAGGGGCTTCAGTTTTGTCTTCAGTTAAAATACAAACTGTTCAGATACAGCTTTTGCATGGAGAAATGCAAGGTTGCCCTTCCCTCCTTGGCACAGTTATATCAGACGCGTAGGCTGGGGGTGGAGGGGAACAGCCCAAGGCAGGCTGTAATCTCATAAATGCAGTTGGGCCTGAATGCAGGGCACGTTCTGACCAAGCAGCTGCTGTTCAGCCGCCAGAGGAGGCCAAAGCAGAACAGCCAGAGCTGTGTTTTTTCCAGCAGCTGACTGTCCTGGCGGGTGCTAGTCTGGCAGGACAGGTCAGAACTGCAGGCAAAGTCTGTCCTTGAAAAGTCTTTCAAGGCAGTTTGTGGCATCTATAGGAGCCACACGTCCCTGCAGCAAGAAGCTGCACTAGGAGAGTTCCCTGCATGGATGTGTTTATCTGCGCTTGTCCTCACTGGAAAAGCAGCAGGGAGTGTATATACTGTGCTTCTGCTCCCCCTTTCATTTTCCTTATCTTCCAGGAGTCTCTGAATTCCGCTGGAGGAAGGGAGATGGTTGGTAGCCTTNGAGAAGAGGAAGATGGTAGCCTAGCAATCCAGAGGAGAATTAGTGAACTGTGGGGCTGCACCCCCCAGACGAGTGAGAGAAGTGGTGCTGGGTTTGGCTGGGATTCATTTTCTTCATAGTAGCTAGTATGGGGCTGTGTTTTGAATTTGTGCTGAAAACAGTGTTGATAATGCAAGGATGTTTGGCTGTTTCACAGAAGTGTGCTTCAGAGAGGTGCACTGACGTCTGAAAATTATCTGACCATGCACTGAGTAAAAATCAAGTGCTTTGGTCCCTAAACGCAGTCGCTGAGGAAGAGTGAGCAGGTCCCTGGGTCACTGAGATAACACTTCCATCTCCTGAGAGGGGGAAGCAGGCTCCAGAAAAATGGTTTCTTGCATCTTTCCTAAAACTTAATCCAGAATGGCAGTCCAACCTAGGGGTTGCTGCAGTTCAGCTTTTCAAATACTGCATGTCTGAATCTGAGAGCTGCACAGGTGGTAACAGCTTGTGGCAGAGGACATATATCCTTTGATCATCACATGGTCACTTCCGAGGGGCTTCAGTTTTGTCTTCAGTTAAAATACAAACTGTTCAGATACAGCTTTTGCATGGAGAAATGCAAGGTTGCCCTTCCCTCCTTGGCACAGTTATATCAGACGCGTAGGCTGGGGGTGGAGGGGAACAGCCCAAGGCAGGCTGTAATCTCATAAATGCAGTTGGGCCTGAATGCAGGGCACGTTCTGACCAAGCAGCTGCTGTTCAGCCGCCAGAGGAGGCCAAAGCAGAACAGCCAGAGCTGTGTTTTTTCCAGCAGCTGACTGTCCTGGCGGGTGCTAGTCTGGCAGGACAGGTCAGAACTGCAGGCAAAGTCTGTCCTTGAAAAGTCTTTCAAGGCAGTTTGTGGCATCTATAGGAGCCACACGTCCCTGCAGCAAGAAGCTGCACTAGGAGAGTTCCCTGCATGGATGTGTTTATCTGCGCTTGTCCTCACTGGAAAAGCAGCAGGGAGTGTATATACTGTGCTTCTGCTCCCCCTTTCATTTTCCTTATCTTCCAGGAGTCTCTGAATTCCGCTGGAGGAAGGGAGATGGTTGGTAGCCTTAATCACTGTGCATGCAGAGGCACAGTGCTCTTGTCTGCATTCTGCCAGGAGTCACCCTCTGCCATTGCTCAAACCCAGCTGGAAGAGATGCCCTGAGAGCAAGGGGAAATAAGCAAAGCCAGTCAGCACAGGTATCCTTCCCCTCCTCGAGCAGCTGGCTCTGCGCACTGCCTGGAACACTATTAACAGCGTGCTCTTTCCATGGCAAACATCCCAACCGCAGCTCGTTGCAGCATCCCTGGTTAATCTGAAATCTCTGGCAATGGAGCATGAGGACGTGGTTTCAAGAACTTGCTACCTCGCGCTTTCCTGGCGAGGGAGCAATCTGACTCCCGTTCTCTAAAACAGGCAGAAGGACTCGGTTCTCCCTGTCCACTTGTGGCAGGTCGGAGGGGCTGGCACCAAAAACGGCAGGAGGCCAGAAGTGGCGGGACTCAGCAAACACAGGACCCAACTCCTAAGAAGAAAAGATGCTTGGAGCAGCTTTCAGACTCTGGTGGGAGGAACCTCCCTTGATAAGGAAGGACCAGGAGTGAGAGGTGTAGCTGTGGGTGTCAGCAGCAATTTGGAGGCTCAGTGCCCTCGTCAGCTCGATCCGTGCTGCAGCCACAGGTCCCCCTGTTTGGCTCCAGTGCCGATGCTCCACAAGACTGCCACAATGCCAGAACCGCTCACAGGGACCTGGTTCCATCCCTTCCTTCCAGGCCCTGCTGAGATTTGGGGATTTCTGTTGGAAACCCAGTATGCTAGCACCGAAAGGCAATGTCTGCGTGCAGCCGGCCTGTACCCGAGATACAGTTTCTGATTTTGGGAGAGGTGAAGCCACAGTGCCCAGTGCTGCACGTACTCGGAGCAACACAGCATGAAGTGCAGCTTCTGTCTACTGGGACCCTCTTGCTCTACTTCTTGGCAACCGCTGCCTTCCAGACCAGATTTATAGGGCTGCTGATCCAGCTAAACTGGTGTTCAATTGGTGCTGACGCAGACGCCAGTGAAGGGAGGTTGTTGCCATGTGCAGCTGCACCATAAGGCCAGCGCAGTGCTGAACTGGGTGCACTGGTCGCAGTGGGGATCCTGCAGCGCACCTGCAAAGCTGTTCTGCCTTGTATACGCACCCCTCTGCAGGTTACTGTACCACCTGGAGCTCTTTGGCCGAGTCAGTACGTACAGTGCGTGTGGCTCTTCAAGGCTAAGGGGGAAATGAACGCTGAGCTCTGTTGCAACGTGCCTCTGCAATCAGTCAGTGTCACCGCGAGTTCACTGGGGAGCTCAAATCAGAGACAGTCCACAGAGGAGTTCATGTTCCCACCTGCCTTATTGGTCAACAGTCCACTTAAGATAGCAAGAACCAACTCAAATTTGTGACACTTGACCCAGTCCATGCTGCCTTAGCATCACAGATGGATACAGCCCTGCCAGTGGTGCCTCTGGACTATGGATGTGTTTAGTGTAACCCTGGCTGGCAACTAAGCACAACACAGCCACTTGCTCACTCCCCACAGTGAAACGGGGAGAATCAGAAGGGTAAAAGTGAGGAAAAGTCATGGGTTGACATAAAGACCATTTAATAATAAAAAGATTAATAATAATAATTTTCTTAAAAAAATTAAAATTGTAAGGGAAAAAAGAACCACAACAAGAGGAACATAAAACCCAAGAAAAGTGATGCAAAAGAAAGGAATTGCTCTCCACCAACTGACTGGTGCCCAGACAGTCCCCCAGCAATGGCTCCCCTGCCAACCTCCACCCTCCAGTTTTATTGCTGCGCGTGATGCCATACGGTACGGGATATCCCTGTGGTCAGCTGGGGTCAGCTGTGCCGGCTGAGTCCCCTCCCAACTTCTTGTGCACTCCCAGCCTGCTCACTGGTGGGGTGGGGTGAGGAGCAGAGAAGGCCTTGGCTCTGTGTGAGCCCTGCTCAGCAGCAACTAAAACATCCCTGTGTTATCAGCAGTTTCCAGCACAACTCCAAAACACAGCCCCATAGCAGCTACTGTGAAAAAACAGCGCAGGATGTGAACTGTTTGCCACGTTCGCTAAGTGCACCATTAGCTGACTGGCTTCTTGGTTGAAAGGACCATGCAGCAAAGAATCAGTACAGACAGGAATGTCCAAACGCTCGAAATATGAGTAAGTTGGTGGGGGTGCTACTGCTTGACCAGGGGAAGAAGGTTAACTTCACAGTGAGAGATCCAGTCTAATGAGTGATTTTAGTCACCCACACAAAAAGAGGCCAATTATTGTAGCAGGACAGCACAAGGTATATTTTCAGTATCTAAACCAAAAGTCAGTGGTGGAGAACACACCAAAATTTGTAGGCTAGGGTCAGTTTACGCCCAGGTAACAAGCAGAACCTGGGCCAAGAAATTTAACCAATACAGGCAATACGATTACCAAAGTCTGACATAATTTGAGACAGAGGGGTGCCAGCCAGCACAGCAACACAAAACTCGCAATACAGAGATGGCACTGCAAATAGGGGAGTAATTCAGGTGGCCTTTTAATTGTAAAATACAGACAAAATAAGTGGACTTGATGGAGAAGCTGTTTCAGTTTCGACAAATGTCTGATGGTTTGTAACCCTAGACCAGCAGGGAAGCAGGCAGGGAGAAAGTACTGTGTGAAAGTCAGGGCTGACGCAGCATTTAAAACAAGCAGGGAATGGAAGCAGCCCCTGCAATGTGGACTTGCAGAGAACAAAAAAATAGGGCAGGCAGCCAAGTCCATGCTTGCAGGAGCAGGATTAAAACAGTTGGAAGAGCAAATAAAGTGAGATTTAAAAACAGATTTTATTTAAGGCCATTTAAAACAGCATCTTATTTAAGGATTACCTACAAGAAGCCACACTAATAGCACGTTAAGGTTACAAAGTCAAATGATCAAGGTAGAGCCAGCTGATATTAAACTTGCTTGGGAAGTGTTAATCTCCTGTGCAGATACATTCTGCTGCAGTTCTGCTGACTATCACTTAGGAAATCTCCCAAAACAAAAGGAGAGCCCAGCCCTTTGGGGCTCCAATCTGGCAACTCAAAACACATCCTTCCACTTATTTTGACACTCCCTGCGGGGGGGGAGGACCAGGTATGAACAGGGTGTAATCATATAATTAGAGATACACCTATGGCACATGTTCAGTGTTCAGGAGAGGAATGATTCCTTCCCTCGTACGAACTACTCTAGCTATGTCTTCTGCACTCATCATGCCCATATCTAAGGATTTCCAGCCCACCTGGAATGGGGAGTGTTTAGGTGAGAAATTAATTCCACCCTGCCTAGTTGCATAGTTTTCAGCTCTAAATGAAAGAGATTTATTGGCACCCAGAAAACATTCCCAAAACCCTCAAGGAGAATCCATGGAGATTTGGCCTGAGATCAGTGGATTAAGCATTTCCACCTGTTGCACATTCTCCCCAAATTGTTCCTCCATTTGCTGCGTGCAGCACTTGAAATAAAATGTGCAGGTATGCAGGATGGGATAAACATCTTGCCGTGCAGTCAAAGCCCAGTGATACGAACTGGTTTGTCACCAGATTTGCAGTGTCCCACTCAGACCTGTGCATCCCAGGTAGCCGGGTGCACCTCCACTTGCACAACCAGTTCCTTTGCAGGGCCCTACCCCCACCGCCCTGATGGCAGAGGAGTGTTTGCCGCCCTTTCCCGGCAGGACTTGTTGATATTCAACTTGCAGAGGGAATGGAAATCTGCTGCGTACATGCCTTCTGCTACAGGGTGACCCTTCTGTACCCTGGACCTGGGGGCATGGGGAGGTCTACAGAGAGAGCTGCAATGGTTTCCGATTTTAAAGCCATCAGAGCATTCCATTCTGGTTGTCTTCTATTGATTTGCATAATTCATTTAGTTCGCATCAATACATTCAGGCAGAAGAGGACACAGTGCTGTCTGCTCTTGCGGCTGTGGACCTGCAGTCCGTAAGTGACAACCAGACCTGAACATCCAGATGAGCTAGTTCAGGCCATATGTGACCGCAGCCAGTGCTAAATTGACTAAGAATCCCATCACACAACACAGGAAAGTACTCTTTTTCCTCATTCTTGCTAGCTAGCCTTTATACAACAGCTTTCCTTACCTGCCATACCCTTCCCAATCCACAGAGAAAAAAATCCCAAATCCCTGTTTCTGTTCCCCTTCCACCTCTCCAAAAGGCTAACGAAGGTGCTGCTTTACTTGATGTCAGGAACCTTGTCTCTCTGCAGCCTCTGCAGAGCTAAGAGTGTATTTTGCAACAGCCAAAGGTCAGGGCTGTGCAACAGGAGGCCCCATAAAACTCCACAGCAAGCGGCCTTAAGCAGGGTGTCAGGCCTCTCTCCTAGAGGAGAAGGATTAGGCCAGATCAGATGATCCCAAGTGAACTGCACCCACTGTGGCAAAGAAAGATTAATACAAAACCGAAATACATGAAGATCCCTGTCAAAACAATTTGGAAGGACTTCCTTGTTAACACTAAAAAAATACCTGTACCAGTAACAATACAGGACCCCAAATCCAGGAGGAGAGACCGTGTTACCTTCACGGACCCTGGCAAGGCATTCAGCAACCTGTGGGGAATGGCGCAGGATAAAACAGACAAGCAAAAACCTGTAGCTAGATGATAGTTTGGTGTCAGAAAATACAGACTAGAGGTTCAGGAATTCTCTGAGACGAATCTCTGAAGGTGGGGAGTGATGGTGTTACACTGGCCGCCTTCTGCATTCCTCCCAAGGCATTTGCTATGGGCCACCACGAGAGACATAATACTGAGCTCAGCAGGCGTATATCTGATCCAGTGTGACTCTTACTACATTTACATCCTTAGCAATTTCCTCATGTGTATAGTCACCCCAGGATTAAAACATACATATCTAAAACCAGCGCCTCATTCTCTTCCACACAACCAAAACAGCCAGGAAGGGGGACCCCATACCAGCAGCACAACCTTTCAGCAGCCCAGGGCTAATTGCTCTTGTGTCAGCCTGTGATAGATGCACCCAGGATCAGCACAGATGTGAGCCCTTGCTTGCAACCTTGTGCGCGTGTCCAGGCAATCAGACCCTACTTTGTTAGGCACTGCCCCATCTCGTACTCAGCGGAGAGCACTGCATCCTGCTGACAAATCAATAACCTCCGGGACGGCCCTGTGCCAGGAAGGGAAAGGAAGGGCCATGTTTGTGAATGATTAACTACCTTACATACACCTTTCCTCCCTCTGAAACCAAGTCCTGTCACGGCCCCAACCACATGTTTTCCTGGTGCTGTTTAATCTGACCTGACCAAGAGAAAACCTGGGTGCTCATTTTGGGAAAAGCAATGAGGAAACAACAGGAGCAAAGAATGAAAGTACATGGGGTAACATTAGTGTCTGGGAGCTGACAGAAGGAATATTTTAGATGACAAACGACACAGGGAGTCATGAGCCATAAAGGCTGCAGATCACCACAGCCATGGACCGCTGCAATGGGAGAGAGGTGAGAGGAGTGACTGGATCCGTCCCCGCTCACCTAGGTCATGCAATTCACCACATCAGAAGGTGAAATCCATCTTAAGGAACTGGCTGCTGCAACATGCTGCTTCCTGCTGTAAGCTGCTGGAGCACGCCATATCCCTTCACCAGCTCCCACCCAATGTCAGCACCAGACCTTGCATCTAGAATATAAAGTAATTAATACAATCAATTCTATTAGAGACTGGAAGAGTCATTCAGAGCCCCAGAATAAAACCTGTCCCTGAGGAGCAAAGCCCTCACACTGATGAGGTACCCTCCCAATGCTGGCCTGAAACAGGCTGAAACATCTCACGGTGCAAGGCTGGTGGCCACGGAGCATGACTTAAACTAGAGCAGGAAAAACTGTGCTGCCCAGGGACGTACAGAGTCTCTGTCTAGTCTCACCCTTGTCTGCTCTGTTGCTATGTAGGAATTTTCCAAACAGGCATCTGGATTTGGTTTTCTGGCCTTCATAAAGGAGCCATCTGGGAGAGAGAATCTCTCTCCCATGAAACAGTCAGAGGGGATGTATACTTCTGGACCAGGTAATTAGTACAGTAGTTAAGTATTTGAAAACCTGAGTTTAAGCTGGACCAGAGCATACTGTAACACCCCAGCCTGGCCTGAATCTCCGATTTGATTTGTCAACTAAGCTGAAAAGAGTACTCACTGCACTCAGAAAATGATACCATCCTAATTTTCTGCTTTTGCAAGGTGTCTGACCCTTCTAGTTTCATGGTCCTGTAACATTCCTAAAGGAATAAAATACTACGGTGCAGTTCTGTAGCCCTGACAATGCAGGGTCTGACCCACTGCTAAACAGCATTGGCAGAGCTGAAAGGACGGTTAGAGCATTGTGAGTGTTATTTCAGGTCAGAGAATTTCAAAGGCATGAATCAAATCTTTCAAACTCCTACGACTGGTTTAAAAATCATGAAATTTGAAAAAAAAATCATGGGCACTTACTTACCATAGGTTCTAGAGCTTACGTCAAACTTTTCTCATAGGTTAAAGATTTCTTTAGTAATTTGGAAGAGCAGAACCATGTATGTCTTTTTCAATGAACGCATGAATTTCTCACAGATTCACCTGATGCCTAAAATGAGAGGCTTTAAGGAGAAGGGGGAAAAAAAGAGAACACTGAAGTATTTGCAATACAATTGCAACACCTGGAAGAATGAAATCCAGTTTGGCCTATTTTCTCTTTTATCCTGCAGGAAAAGGATTCCCAAAGCCAGTTTGCAAAGGTCCAATCAGTCACGTGGTGCTGGTGTTTTTGTTTCCAAGTGAGAAAAGCACAGCAGATGATAAAAGGAAGGGAAAAAAAAGAATATTTAACTGCTTTTTTTCCCTCCAAAAAGAACAAAAGAAATTAAAGTATTGTACCTATTTTCCTCTTTCACCTTCCATTTGTAATTGCTATGATGGCTCATGATCACAGATCCCTCCATCGGAGTATGAACACCTATGATTGCAGATTTCAGTGCCCTGGTTGTGTTTTTTACCAAACAGCTTCACTAAGGAGACTGTCTGAGCGAAAGGCACTTTGCAGCCAAGGTCATATCCCAACAAAGTTAGGCTAAGCAATTAGTCTAAAACAAAGGAGATGAAAAAACAGAAGGACAAGTTCTTTCAAGCCTCAGAGCTGACTGAAGCATTTTACAAGAGGTTAGCTGGAAAAGGGGCGGAGGTTATTAGACTTTTAATATTGATTGGATTCTTCAAATATATACCAACTTGTTAGCACTAAGCAAATAGTTTGTGCTTGTTGAGCATTAGAGTATGTAAAAGCAGAGAAGACTTCTTTTAAAAAACTAATTGCAAAGCTAAGCTGCTTGTACTCCCCTGATGCCAGCTGGCCAAGCCACCCATCTCATGGTGCAAAAAAGGTTTCTGTTTCATATTTACACTATGCTTATTGAACACAAGGAACTAAATCCTGCTGAAGGATCCTTCTTGATATAGGTACTTGTATGTGTGATCATGCCCAACCATCCCTCAAGCCGTAGTCAGCCTCCCTCTGGTGTGGAGACAGCCAAATTCTCTACATACAGACAGCTTGGTATTCTGTTATGTCTTACCCGTTTTCAGCCACTCATTACATTTGGCATCACTCTTTGGAAAAACAAGCATATTGTTTGTGTTTTCTTCCCCTTCCTCCATCTCTGTCCTTCTCTCTCCAGCCTCTGATCCTTGCTTTCCAGAGGACTTTTGCCTTTCTTTTCTTTCAGTAATTCTGAGAGCATACCCACACAGGTTTCATTTCTACACTCTGCGTTGAAATGTTCACAGTGAACTTGATGATAGCAATAGCAGCATCCTTGGTGCAGGCTTCAGTTACCATATCCTTGAGGTCAGTAGCACTGAGGGCGTTTAGCACGTCCCACCACTGGTTCCATCTAACTGGAGACCCAGTCTGACAGGGCTCCATCACACTCCCTTCAAAAGTATCACTTCTGTTCAGGCTGCTCAGGGGATTGGAAATCCGTACAGGAAGAGGAAAGCACGATCTCCTTTGTTATTGTTTACAATCGTTTCACACACCTACCCCGCCGGCAAAAGCTTAGCTCCGCAAGGGGAGAAGCGATTTCCCGAAACTGGTGCCTGTGCTGCCCTGGAAAGGATGCCGCTCCAGTTGTTACCAGACTCCGGATGCGCACACTACTGCAGCCACTTTCCGCCCGGGACGGAAGTCTGGCAAACTCATTCACATTTCAGTTAATATAAACCCTTAGGACGCACCACCGGGACTTTACACTTCCCATCTAAACACTTCACTTCAATTGGAGCATTTGAACACCGGAGGTACCATCTCAGTACGATCTACACGGCTTTCCACATGCGGTCCTCTGGCTTTAAGTCCTTCCCGCTGCCTGACTCTCTGTCCAGGGACAGCCGGTACAAGCACTGCTTTGCCCGGTGACTGCGCGGCTGAGCCGCCTCCTCCCTCCTCGGCGGGGAACTACAAAGGTTTGCCCGCCTCTCACCCTTCCGCCCCGAGAGGCGCGCCCCCGCGGGGCCTGCCTCAGGGCCGGGGGCTTCGCGCGGCCCGGCCGCTTCGCTGCCTGCAAAACCGGGCTCGGTGTGCGCGGCCCGGCCCGGGCGCCCCCCGGGCAGAGGGCGAAGAGCAGCCCCGCGGCGCAGCCCGGCCCCCGGGGCTCTCCCGGGCGGAGCTCTCAGCCCTCCGCCCCCCTCAGGCCCGTCCCGCCAGTGCGAGCGGTGACCAGCGGGGCTGCCCACAGCCAACAGCGGGCCTGGGACCCTCGGGTGGGCCAAGCTGCGCTGCGCTGCGCTGCTCTGCTCTCTCGTTCTCCGGGAACAGCGAGCCCGAGCCGCCCGCCCGGCGCCCCCCGCAGCGGAACCGACGAGTGTCTGAGCCTGAGGAGGAAGGCTCCGGCCTCCGTCGGCGGGAAGGATAAGCCCCGCCTCCTCCCCGGTCCTGGTTATGAATCAACCAATAGCTAGCCAAGGAAGGTGAAATTCATATCTGCCATCCAATGGCGCACAGCCGGCCGCATCCCGTGCTGCCGCCGCCCGGCCGTGATTGGGAAACGGGGCGACTTCGACGGGGACGTACCCAATAACACCGCGAGCAGGTTACGCCTCCGAGTAACGCATAGCCAATGAACAAGGCGCAGGGAACCAGCCGCCCCCCCCCCCCGCCCCCATCCCTATATAAGGAGGGCCCGGGAAGGGCGGCTGCTTTCGAGGTGCTGCCCAGACCCGTTGCGCGTCTGTCGCTCCAGCGCTGCCCGCCGGCCCAGCCATGGTGAGTGGAGGTCCCGGCGGAGGGGAGGGGGCTCCCGGTGCCGCTCCACGCGCTGAGTCGGCGCAGGGAGGGCGGGGCGGCTCCGCCCGTGCGCGGCGGGAGTCGCGGGTCCGCCCCAGCCCGGGGAGGGAAGAGGGGAGGCTGTGCGGGACGGGCTCCGCGCCGGACCGTGGTCGCCGGTGGGCCCCGAGCCGCCCCGGCGGGCCTTCGCGGTGCCGCGTCCCGCCGCGCGGCCGCGGCCCAAAATGGTGGCGGCTCCTCCGAGAACATGGCGGACTGCGGCGGGGAGGCTGTCCCCGGTGGCGGCGGGACCCCCAGCCACCGGCCGGCTCTGAGGTGGCGGCTCCCTCAGAGGTGACTCCCGCCCGGGCCCTCCACAGCACCGGGAAGCCGCGGCGGCCCGGGCCGGGGGCGGCCTTTCGGCCCCGGGGTGCAGTCAGCCCCGGAGCCCGTGTCTCTGCGGGCCGCCGGAGCGGGGCGTCCGGCCCGCACAGTGCGGTGAGGGGGCCGAGCTGCTGGCGTGCGTTCACGGGGACCCGTGGGACGTAAAAACGGCGAGGGGGGAAACTTGCGGGGGAGGCACCGCACCGGGCGTTCCGGAGGTGCCGCCGCTCTCCCGGCCCGTGCCCCGGCGGAGCCAGGCGGCGGTGTGGTCGGGAGAGGTCGGGGCCGCTCGCGAGGTTTCCGGGAGGGCTCGGACTGGCGGGGTCAGAACGCCGCGGCGGAATGACCTTGCGGGTTGGGAGTCGGCGTGAAGGGGTGTCTGGAAGGGGCCATGAAGGGCCGGGCCGTCGTGGAGAGTGCAGAGTTCAGCTCCCGGGGTGCGCAGTACAAGCGGGAGCCGTCAGCTGGAGTCTGGGACGAGCATGAGGCCCTTGTCCGTGTGGGTGTTTGCCCTGTAGATCTCCCTTCGAAAAGAGGTTGTGGGTAGTAGTAGACTGCTTCTGTAGGGCTGAGAATGTATAGGAAATAGTTAACTGAAAACGGTTAGAAGTTAGGAGGATGTTGGAGAGATGTGTTGGTGTCCTTGTCTTGTTCTTACCTAACTCATGGGGGGCTGTTTCTGGTCACATTTTCTTACATTAACCCAAATCAAGACTGTGAATGCAGTCCCTCACCTCTGCGAAGGATGCAGCTTCCCTTGAGCTTCGTCCTAGGGAAACTATGTTCCTCAGTATGGTATGTTGTTGAACATGGTCTGAGCTGGTACAGCCATCCTCTTGAAACTTGGCTTTCCACCTGCTTCGCACAGATGAGGCTGTACCTGAAATGTGGTGCTGGAGAGTGCGAGGGACCTAGAGTGTGATCCACCAGTACAGTTGGAAAGGGCTGGGCTTCTTCAGCCTGGCAAAGACTACAGCAAGGGGCCACCTGGTAGCATTCTGAACAAGGCAGTGCCCTTCAGCTGAAGTGCACCTTACAGCAAAAGGAGACAGAGAGAAATAGAGGCTGGGGTGGGAAGATTCTCTGGAATTTTTCACCGAAGCCGGTTCTGTGCTTGAAAATAGTGTAACTTGAGGAGAGCATTTAGTGTTAATTAAGGATTCTATGTTGTGTGTTGTGGCTTGGATATGGCACTTAACAGTACTGTGGAATTTCCATCAGTGATGTGTAAAGGCCTGGAGTTGTAATGAGTGTGACAGTTGTCTCTTGCCTCTTTACAACTTGGAGATCATACTTCCAAGGCCCAGATTTTGTGCTGTTCTTTAGTATTCTTGGTACTGTAAGACTTCTGCTGCTGTGAAGATTCTGTGTAGGGCAAAATAGGCAGAGTCTTAGTGCGTAACAAAGATTTGTTTCATTAAATAGCCATGTAGTACTTAAAGGTACTTGGAGGAGCTGCAGGAAAGCAGTTGGAAGAGACCTCTCAAAGCAGGGCTCACAGTAGCACCAGGCCATGTTGTTGTGACTGACTTTGTCTAGCCAAGTTTTGAAAACCTCCAAGGATGGAGATCCTTTCCCACCTCTAGTGACCTGTTCCAGGGCTGCACTGCTCTGGGGAAGCTCTTCCTAACACCCAGCTGGGGTCTCCAGACATCTGACCTGAATCTTCCTGCAGAGCAGAGGGGAGGTGGCTTGGTGTGCTGGCTGCAACTCCTTTTGTAGCCTGGCATGTTGTTTGCCTTATTGAGGATGAGAATGCCCTGTTGAACATTTGGGATGGTTTCTGTGGTAACTCCCAGGATCTTTTCAGCAGGGCTGCTTCTCAGTTAATTGCTCTTTGTACTGGTGCAGGGAGTTCGTCTGCCTCCAGTGCTGAACTTTGTCAGAGTAACCATGCCCTGTAGGACCTGGTCTGTGGCTGTGTTGCCCAAGTTGTACTTTCAAAGACTTAAATCTTATTTTTGGAACATGACTGATTGTTGTTGCTTTCTGTAGTTAGAAGTAGTGGTGCTAGTTCATTTGATGCTGGAAAGCTCATACATAGTCTGATATCTTCTGTGCATTCCCCTTGTGTGGGCATGCTGGTCCCTACACACTTCATGTCAATGGCCTTGCCCAGCTGCTTAAGAGCGTCACTAACAAAGCTTAGATCACTGGTAGGACCTCAGTACAGGTGAGGATCCAGACTGAAGTGGTGGTATATCTCTACTCTTTCTCCTCTCACTGTAGAAAAGAGTTGCAAACTGTGCTGCTTTCCTGAAAGGATGATGTGGCCTAATTCATTGCCACGGCCTGGCTTCTCCACAGCAGCTCAGCCTTGTTGGGCTGCGTGCTGAAGCTGCCTTTCCTGTTGCCCTTTTTACAGTGTGTAGGTTGGCTGTACTCTACTGTGCAGTGCCTTGCCAAGCCCAGGGCTTCAGGCTGGGGAGCGATGGAATAATGACCTCAGAGGAGTAGTATGGCAGCAGCTTTGAGTAAGGCAGGTTGCAGAGAGGGTGTGGATTGCTCTTCTGGAAGCTATATATCTGAATACAGGTAGATGGATGGGGAGCTAAAAAACAATTCTCAACTCTTCAGTGCTGTGGTTGAGATGATGAGGTGATGGAGTCTTTTTTTGAAAACAGATTTTAATTTCTTGGGGTTCCCAAGGAAACTGTAAGGACTGCACTCCTGGTTTTCCTGCATTGATGTGGATGTGGACTAGGGCAGTTCCAGGTTTTGCTTATACTGGAATTTCAGAGGACAGATTAATTCTTCAGACCCTATGAGTGGATGATAGATAGTTAAATATGATGGTTATTCAAAACTGTCCCTGTATGCAGTCTCTTCTAGAGTGTGTTTGTCACTCAAAACTAGAAGATAAATACAAGGTGCCACAGATGGACGGGGTGGTTGGAGGTGGTTCCTTTGTGGTTTGGCTTTTAGTATTCAAAACCCTATGCTGAAGTATTAAGGAAGCTGGGTTTATGCTATGGACATCAAAGGCAACTTGGGAATCAATAAATTGGTATGAACAGATCCATTTGCTGACGAGCTGTTTTCTACATAGCTTAAATGAGGTAGTTCTGTGCAGTTTTAAGGAGTTTAGTACTTCGCATACAGCAGCATGATGAGGCCTGATGTTCCATGTTCATGAAGTGATACTAAGGGTTTTGTTAGACAAAGACTACAGAATGGCAAAGTTCCCTAAAGTGATCGGGAGATTATTTTTATCTGATTTTATGTATATTAAACAAAATGGCCCTGAATCTTGCAGAAGGCTTTGCTCTGTCTGGTGCCTGGGGTTCGGGGGTGGGGGGTGAAGTTTTTCTGGATGTGGGCCAGTGACAGGTGTAGGCATCAGCTTTTCTAAATAGGTGGTGTTTGTTATGAAGCTAAGTTGGCCTGAAGGATTTGGAGGAGTTGATCAAGCTCTTCCTGTGTGGTTGAGGATAGGAGCAACAAGGAGGAAGGAGTTTGTAAAAATGACAATATCTAAAAGGGTCCTTCGAGGTGGAGGTGGATGATGACTGCAAGAGGCTTTTGTGTGCTCTTGTATTTTGTGTCAAATGCCCCTAATGCAAAGACAATAAGGTCAATATTTTAATAGCTTTGTAGTATGGGGGTTCAAGCTGTGTGTGCTGAATGTTTTCTAAATGAGGAAACTACTGTTCGTGCTGAGTGATCCATTTTTATCTCCACACAGCGTGAGTGCATCTCCATCCATGTTGGTCAAGCTGGTGTGCAGATCGGCAATGCGTGCTGGGAGCTCTACTGCCTGGAGCATGGCATCCAGCCCAATGGTACCATGCCAAGCGATAAAACCATTGGTGGAGGTGATGATTCCTTCAACACGTTCTTCAGTGAGACCGGTGCAGGAAAACATGT
Source organism: Steatornis caripensis (assembly GCA_013398225.1). Classification (NCBI taxonomy): domain Eukaryota; kingdom Metazoa; phylum Chordata; class Aves; order Caprimulgiformes; family Steatornithidae; genus Steatornis; species Steatornis caripensis. Next base: position 220,226 of record VZSC01003369.1, on the reverse strand, counting down.
CCCTCGTGCTGTGTTTGTGGACCTTGAACCAGCAGTAATAGGTAAATAGTGACCTTTGCAAGGGGCTGTAGAACATGCTGTAGGATTTGCTTTACCTTACACATTTTATTGACTAAGGGATCTGTTTCTCTAATCCTGCAGAAGGTGTTGGGCGTTTAAATTTTTACTGCATAAAGCTTGCCTGCATCTTCCTAGTGATTAAAAATGCTTGGCTTTGGGTGCATTGAGACTGGCAAATGTGCACTCTGGAGCTTTGAAGAGTTTAAATATTACCTTCTGCCAGCCTGTGGAATTAAATGAGTCTTCTGAATATGCCTCATGCTTCTGCTATGCAAGGAGCTAGTTATAACCTCTTGAAACAATACGGCATAATGCGTACAGCAGTCAATCAAAACCTTTTAAAAGATGTGATATGTATCATTAAGCAGATTTTTTACATTGGAATGATTCCTGTGCTTTCCAAAAATGATGTTCTGCTCGCTCTATCTTGATTTGCTTGCAGAAGTGAATCTCAATCGCTAGCCTAAATTCAGGGACTTCCAAACACACACTATAACTTCTGCTGCCTTATCTTTGAATAACAATCTACTCTCATCCTGAAAATCAGCTGTATCCCATGCTTTGGCAACACTGGCTCTTAGTGTTCGGATGTGATCCCACACATCAGCTACTGACCAGTCCCACAGTCTGTGGCATTAGCTACACTGCCAGCCCAGTGTGAGCTCCCCAGTTTAACAAGACCCTTGTTCCTTGTGTCGTGAATCTTGTTTTTGCTCTCAGCAATGGGTTTGCCTGCAGTAATTCTGCTGGAGCTGGCTTTCTGACTCTCTTGCTTTAAGCAGTGATTCAGGGCTCTCGTAGAAGAGGGGAGGTCTGTGTTGCCTGTGCTTGTGCAGAGATGAATGAATTAGCTTAGGCTGCTGCTATATACCCAAACTGTGGGTTTCTTGTAACTTATTTTCATTGTAGCACCCCAAACCACTTTCTGTGGCTAATACAGTAGAATTAACTTCTGCAGGAGAGCAGAAGGCTGTTGGGCAGGTCAAGGGTGGGAGTGCTGGGCTGGTAACTTTTTGAAATGAGCTGAAGCACCCTTGGCCATGTGCTGATATTCCCAGGAGCTGTTGCAGGTCTGGCTTTCTGTTTTGAGGCCCATGGCTGTTGCTTTCCCTGCTGCTGGCCAGATGGTGGCTCTCAGCAACCAGAAAAGGCTGAGAAATGAGGTGAGGGAGAGCAGGTGGCAAAGCTCTCCCCTTGCCTCTGGGGTAGAGTAGCTGGTGAGTCTTGGGAGAAAGGATAAGTGGTAGTGTTCCAGTGTGTGTTAATGATGCAAGTGTAGTGTGGGGAGATGGGCAAAAGGCTGTCTTATGAAATACTTGGTAATACTGAAAAAGTTAGGGGTTTTGGTTAAAGGTGCTTTTCTGGGGGCTAGTTTTTTTTATTCCTGCCCTGCTTTTTTGAAAATTATCGATCCAGTTTCCTGGGCAAGGCTAGCATGATTCTTCCCATTCATACAGCATGTTGGTCTGCACTGTGTTTATGGAAAAAAAAAATCTATTGTGCATACAGCAGCTCTGTAGCTGCTACGTGTGTACACCAGGGTTTTCTGGAGCTTTCAAATCAGTGCTGCTCTTAGTGAAAGCAGGACTGCTCTACATGTACACCAGCTCTGTGGATGTGGTGGTAAAATGCCATCAAATGTTCCACCAAGAAATAGGACAGTAACATGTCTGGGAATTCAACACAAGTCTCTTGAAAAATCTACCCCACATAGACTTAAAACTATGAAGGATAGCATGTCTGGGGAAAGCTTGGTTTTGCTGTCCCCTGAACTCTCAATTCTTTATTCCAGCACACTTCTGTAGTCTAATGACTGATCCTCGTAACTCTTCAAGTTTTCTTACTTCCCCAGGACCATCTTGACTCATGTTGCCCTTACCAGCAACCTTTAGAACCTTTACGTTCTATATTTGTAATCTTTAGGTTTTACCTTTTTTACTTCTTATTTTTACCTTTTGCCCGTATTTCTCCTTTACAACTTGAAGTGGTAATGCAGAAAGTCTTGAACATACGTATTTTGAATGGTAGACTTGTCAAAATTGTTTCTATTTTGGTGCGGGTTGGAAATACTTTAGAGTATTGGATTGCAAACTGCAGTGGTAGCTGGTCAGTCTGAATTGGTTCAAATAGTAACTATTTTAAAATCTTGAATTCCACTTATCTTTGTCTTGCTTGCTCTTGTTCAGATTAAAAATATATGCAAGCGGGCAACTTCATCTGTAGTTAATAAAGCTTTTTGCTTTCCACCTGATTTTAATGAAGGGATACAGTACTGCATTAGCATACAGCTCAAGAATGACTTGAGCTAAACCAGAGACAAAGCTATGCTGAGTGTCTTTGTACCTTTGTGGTAGGACCGAACTTTAGCCTGCTAGATGTAAGTGCATATTTCTGGTAACTAGTGGAGATCATAACTCTAAATCATTCTCCAGACCTGTAACTGGTGGGGAATGCTGTGTGTTTATTTGCACAGTTTCTTCATAACGCAGCCATTTGTGCTCTAGCTTACAGCTCCATATTTCAGTAACAGAATATCTCCATAAGAGCAAGCAGTGTAGACTCTGCCCACAGCTGCAGAAGCAGTAAGGCAACATCCTGGAGGGCTTGGAAAATAAGGGTGAAAAGCAGTGTTTCAGATGCTGATCTGCAAAGTGGCTATTAAGTTGTCTTAAACTGTGGAAGAATGATTCTGTGGCTACAGTTCACTTTTAAATTGCTCTGGCAGGTCAAAATTTAAACTTGTGTGTAAAACAGGGCAGTTTCTTAAGCAGTACCTTAATTTTTCTTAAGTAGTCAACATTTAGACAGTACTAAGTATTGGGTCACCTATTGATAGGTAGAAATCAAGCTGCTTTTTATCTGTAAAGGTTTAGGTACCTTATTCTGGACAACGTCAGAAATTTGAAAAAACTTGTCTACATAGAAAAAACTCGTCTACATAGAAAACTAACTTATGAATGATATTCATCTTGTCTCCTCAGATGAAGTTAGGAATGGGACATACAAGCAACTCTTTCATCCTGAACAACTGATATCTGGTAAAGAAGATGCTGCAAATAACTATGCTCGAGGTCATTACACAGTTGGGAAGGAGATAATTGATCTAGTTCTAGAGCGTATCAGGAAACTGGTAAGACTTTTCTTCACTGAAGTCTCTTAAACATCTGTATTTATTCTGTTTTACAGGATTTGGAGATTAGGTTATCACAAATATATAGGACTATAAATTGTGCTTTAATTTATTCTATAGTAGGAGAGTCTGTGGACTTAGTCTGTATCTGTTTTGATTCTTGGCCAGCTGAGAATGGTTGGTTTATTCCTGCCACATAGGACTTTCAGGTGGCCTAAAATGCCAACGGGGTGCCCAAAACTTCATAGTTTTGTATTCAACTTCAGACAGCTGGGACTAAGAATTTTGATTTGCATAGTTCCTGCTGGAACAGGATTGGTCTCTGGGTGGGGCTCCTGCAAGGAAGCTTAAATAGCTTCTGTGATTTAGACTTTTGTTTGCATTTCCTGCTGTTACAATTTCTGAATTAATTTTATGGTAGTAACAGTAGGAAAGGAATAAATATCAGCAAGTTGGGATGTTCCAGGCTCCCAGCACTTTGATAACGTGGCAAATTTGTGAAGGTGTCAGCTTAGGGTTCCCTTTTTAGGTATGTACTAAGCATGTACTTTATCAAATCTGTCACAAAGGTAAGGAATTCTCATTGCACAAAAATCCAGGGTATACCTCTGATGCTTTGTTATGGAGTGCTAAACGAGTCTTACTGGAAATTATACCTTTTGCAGATCAAAACTGGTGTTATTCTCAACACTTGGCTGCCACAGTTGCTAATTAAAGCAGGATAAGTTTGCAACAGGCTGTACTTTGACCTGAAAAATATGGTCGTAATTTCTTTTCACAAGCTGTTGGAAGTCCCTGTCAGTCCCAGGAATCAAGATGAGCATCATGGGGCACTTTCTGAGGACAAGGCAGTGTAGGTTTCTTCATCTGAGAAGACTAAACTGGAATGGCGATGTAATATATTTTGACAGCTCGCTTCTGTGAACCGAGTTACATGCTTGCAACTCTTAGCAAATTATAGCAGTAGTTCTGGGACAGGGGATTGCTCCATTTTTCTGCAGGTAGAGAATGACAAATCAGTAGAAGGGATAGATGGTCTGTAGTTCTTTGAATACTATTGCTTTTCTTGGTCATTAATGGCCTTGTCATGAGAATAGGGGGTAGGGAAAGTTTTGATGTAGTAATTTGAAGTGGAGAGGTCACCCTCCAATATGTAGGGGGCTTAAAATAGCCAGTACAGTGGTTTTTGTGGGGCACTCCTTGATTTATTGTCGATGAGTGAAATTCAGTATTGCTTTCTTGAAGCCTGAAGCGTTGGTACATGTCAGAATTCAGAATTGTCTTGTTGAGCTTGTTTTGGGAGTTTTAGTGTCTATACAATTGCTTTAACACATTTATTTTCTCTTTCAGTCTGATCAATGCACTGGCTTGCAGGGTTTCCTGATCTTCCACAGTTTTGGGGGAGGCACTGGCTCAGGTTTTACTTCTCTACTGATGGAGCGCCTGTCAGTTGACTATGGGAAAAAATCAAAATTGGAATTTGCCATCTACCCTGCACCACAGGTCTCCACGGCTGTTGTTGAGCCATACAACTCCATCCTGACTACCCACACCACTCTGGAGCATTCCGACTGTGCCTTTATGGTTGACAATGAGGCCATCTATGACATTTGCCGTAGGAATCTGGACATTGAACGCCCGACCTACACCAATCTCAATCGCCTCATTGGTCAGATAGTCTCTTCCATTACTGCTTCCCTCAGATTTGATGGTGCCTTAAACGTGGATCTTACTGAATTTCAAACTAACTTGGTGCCTTACCCTCGTATCCACTTCCCACTGGTAACGTATTCCCCGATTATTTCGGCAGAGAAAGCCTATCACGAGCAACTCTCTGTGTCTGAGATAACCAATGCTTGCTTTGAGCCATCCAATCAGATGGTGAAGTGTGACCCTCGCCATGGCAAGTACATGGCCTGTTGTATGCTGTACCGTGGTGATGTTGTTCCTAAGGATGTCAACGCTGCAATTGCTGCTATCAAAACCAAGCGCACAATCCAGTTTGTGGACTGGTGCCCTACTGGTTTTAAGGCAAGTCTCAGTTACATCATGATTTTTTTAGTCTTCTCATTCACTGTCATGGGCTTATGAAGTGTGTTTTCTCATTAAATGTTGTGTAGGTATCTGATATGTACGTTGAGAAATGGAGACTTGGGTTCTTACACAGAGCTGTTTTCTTGCGAGGGAAATGCTTTATTCAGCTATTGTCTGACTTCTTTCATTATAGTGACTGTCAAATGCTACAAAGAAATTCATGGTCTCTTCTGCTTTTCATGTAGGTTGGCATCAATTACCAGCCACCGACAGTGGTTCCTGGCGGTGACCTAGCCAAAGTCCAGCGGGCAGTGTGCATGCTGAGCAACACTACAGCCATTGCTGAGGCATGGGCTCGTCTAGACCACAAGTTTGATCTGATGTATGCCAAACGTGCCTTTGTTCACTGGTATGTTGGAGAAGGGATGGAGGAGGGGGAGTTCTCAGAGGCTCGGGAAGATTTGGCTGCACTCGAGAAAGATTATGAAGAAGTGGGCACAGACTCGATGGATGGAGAAGATGAAGGTGAAGAATATTAAATACAACAAAACTGAATTGAAAGTCTTTGCCCTTTTACTGCCTCTTCAGTAGCAGTGTAAATCATGTTAAATAATCGTAATAAACTTCTTTAATCAAGACATTTGGTAGTGTCCAAACACTATGTACATTCATTTAACTATATGCAAGTAGTCGGTAATCCAGGAGATAGAATTAGATGAGTTCTTGTCCACAAAGCATTGCTATTCGAAGAGCTAATAGTGCATATTTTCCCCCAGAATACAAGACTAGAATGTGCTTGAGCTGTTGCTGGAAGGTCAGGAACTGACCTTGTATTACCCTTAAGAAAAGATGCAACACCTTTAAGGTGAAAGGCTATTTGAGTGTTCTCCTATACTTAGACTTAGCACGGGCAAGTAACTTAGATGCTGTAACCTGGAAGGGGAAGAGATGGTCAGAAAGGGTGTGCCATAGCATGAGGAACCTGCCACTTGTGTCAGGACCTGTGTGGTTGTTGCTCTTCTGTTGCTTTGTCCTACCACAAAAGGAACTGCACTTGCTGTCTGCCAGCTTTCTGCAGAGTCAGCCTTTTTTCCAAAGGTGTCTGGAGTAAAATCTCTTGGTTAGCTGGCCAGGGTTAAACACTAGTTTTCCCTAAAACTAACTCTTTTGCAGAAGTAATTAGTCCATAGGTTCAGGATATGCAAATTACCATCCTTCTGTGTAAGGTGATGTTAACAGGAGAGGATTTGGCTAATTATCTTCAGATACAGATAGCTTCAGAAACCTTCAACAGTCTGAGTAGGGGCTTGGGGGCGCAGGGCAGTGATCCACTAACCAAACAACCAGACCATTTCTAACACTGTCTTCGTGCTGGGTGAGTGAGGAATCTCTCCCACAGAAGCAGCAAAGCTGGAATAGTTGAATATGCTAAAATACTGAATATGCTAAATACTGAGTGTGATTATGGGACACCAAAGTCTGACTCCAAGACTGGATTTGAGCTGGAGAATTCCTCCTGTCCTATTCCAACCTTATTTATATTCCTTCTGATTTAATAGAGCATAATTCAGACCAAGCCTTGAAGCCTGTGTTAGTTTATGAAGATGCACATACCTGCTTAGCAGGAGTCATAGCTGTGGTGTGAAAAAATCCTTAACTTCCTTCTGTATGGGAAACCTGTGGTACTCAAGTAATGCTGCAGAATTTGACATCAACTCATAAAGTGGGAATCTTCCCCTAACCTCAGTTTTAACTGACTTGGGTATACTTGTTCTATTAGATGGGAGTATTGCTTTTAATTTAGATTAACAGGCTGCTGATGATGATTGAAGGTCAAACAAAATAGCCTTGTCTGCAAGCGCTGACCAGTAATTTGTTTAGGCTGAAAACCTGTTGTCCTGAATTACTGTAGGTGCTTGCAGCCATTGGGTTGAGTCAATCTGATTTGAAATTAACTTACTTGAGATGGAAGTTACCAATTTTATGTAGATGGGGAGAGCAATCTTCAGGCTCTATAACCTAGATGAGCTCCTCAGGCTGTCTTGTCAGCCATAGTCTTGTACAGAACATACAGGTGCTGTGGAAATCGTACCTCCTGCCGTTCAGCATAGCTGAGCATATCTGCAGTGTTGGTGAGTTTCTCATTTGCTTTGGCTTGTGTTTTTATGTTCCAGGGTAGACATAAGTGGGGAGAATTTCAAGTCCTGTTGACTAACTTATTTTCCTGTTTACTGGATGTTTAAGCAAATATGCTGGGCATAACCCAAGAGACAGTTGCATTCATTGCAAGTCAGATTGACTTTGTTTCAGTGCATGCGTGCAGAGTTTTAATGTAATGGCGGTGCCCACAAGAGGAATATGGAAAGGACTCTTTCATGCCTTGCAGGTGTTTAGATCTTCAGTGTGAAATCTTGTACTACTGGCAGATCATAAAGAATGCTGTGTGGCCATGAGTGCCAGCACCATAATTGCCTTTAAAAGTTGTGTCTGTCAGGGTTGTGTAAGAGTGGATTTCTGAACTGGCCTTCAGTGTGATCTTGTAACAGTGTTTGCCTCTTCTGTCTGCTATTCTTCATGTCGCTATGAGGCTGGCATTCTGTTTCCTGCTCATACTGGCTGGTTTTTTTACTGTACGTGCGGATTACCCTTATTTAGAACACTGCTGCTTATGTGATGGGAATGGGTTTGTGGTGTGTCAAAACTCTTTATCTGGGTGTGTACAGTGATGAGTTTGTGCAGGGGACAGCACTGTAGCATCCTTGTAAAAGGCTTGTGCATATTGAATGCTGAGTTCTTTGAAAACCCTGGGATGACTAGGGAATCTTACTCAATTCAGGCATTAGAATTGAGATGCATTATGCTTTTAATTTTTAAAAGTAACATGTAATGCTAGTTTGAGAAGAAGGTAAGCTTGACTATGACAAGCATTCACTGGTGGAAGGCTTGACAAGATGTCACTGGTTAGCTGTTGGACTGATGCTGAAAATACTTCATGCCTACCCAGTCCACATCCTACTCAAATTGTCTTTATATTAGTATTAAGAAACACTGTTTCATGAGCTAGTAGGCAGTTAGCTCTCAGCGTAGGCATCTGTGTACTGAGCTAAGGCAGTGTTTTTTTCTCAGATATGAAGCCAAGATAATTACAGCAGGAAAATCCTGCTGAAACTGCTCTTGCTTAAGCTAGCTCCAGAAATCCTTAAACATGTTATAATTACTAGCTGTGTGGTTGAATTAACAGATGAGTGGTTCATCTGTTTCCTGAAACATAGAAGAGATCCTACATTGAATTCAAATTTGAGTGTAAGAGTGAATACCTGAAACTTGCAGGGGTTAAGATTAGCTGTCGCTTAAAAGAAAGTGCTTTCTTTGCACTCTGTTGAAAGCCTTTATTGAATTCTAAACTTAAAATGCATGTTCTTAGGTAAGAAATCCCCATACTTATGCTTTGAAAAGTCATGTGCCTATTTGCACTGGCAGAAGTGCAGTTGTCATCTAGTGGTAACTAAATAGGTCTTTACCTGTGTAATGACACAGCTTTCTTCAGTATTGAGATTGGCAATTAATAGCTATCACCTGTTACAGAATTAACTTCTATGACTCATTGAGTGGAGGAGGAGGAGGAGGAAGTGAGCTGGAGCCCATGGTGGATTGCTATGAACTTTGCTTTAAATTGCTGGTCTTATCTGTAAGATCTGTTCTAAGATGGTTCTGGTGCCATTCCAGGGCAGTGCAGTGCAGCAGAATCTTATTTCCACCCACTCTGCCCTCTGAATAAGCAATATGAATACCTTTGAATGTGTTAATGTCTATTATATATAATTATGTACATTTCTAATTTCTATAGTAGGCATGCCACAGTGTAACTGTATGATAAAAATCTGGTTTAGCTTTAAGGACAGTATAGGTAACATAAGCATACAACTGCGCATGCTGCCACCTTCTTCCTACAGAGCAAATTTTTCTCAAAGTTCAGAAAGGGCTTTTGTGCCTCATACTGAACCCTGTCAGATAATTCACCCTAGTAGCCTGTTGCTGAAAAGCAAGAGCTTGTTTAGGAGAGCTTGGCTCTTTGGAGTTAGAATTGGTAAATGAGACTTTAATTGAAAATGAGTAAGTAAAGAAACAATACAGTGACTCCATTATTGTGGTGGAAAAAGTAGAGGTAAGATTGCACATTATACTGTTCTTGGCAGTTGTTTAGGAAAATACAAAGCATTATCTGAAAAAAAATGGATAATATGACTTGGGATTAAAGATTCTCTGGCTTTAGCTACCCTCTTTCTCCATAGTGTAACAGTGAGGAGTCAGAGAATGATGTCTCATGGGCAGTTTAGAGAGAGCTCTTGTGGAAAACTCTGAGGAACTGGTAAAGCTAAGGGAGTAGCAGTGTCAATTCATTACTTTGTCAGTTTGCTGCTGTAAATGTGTATGTGGTTTTCAATTGTCTTGTCCCAAGCCTTCAGTTTTGTTAGGCCTTCTGTTGACAAACTGCTTCCACTCTGGCAAAGTCTCTACAGATGAGGAAGATGTCATTCCGTGCTTTTGAGTCAAATCTGCGTGTACATTGTGACAGTGGAGATACTGACATATGAAATTCCTGCCAAATAAAACTTTATGTGCCTTTGCACAAGATCATGTTTTGTTTTATGTAGGAGATGCTTCACAGAAGCAGAACTGCAGTTGTCACTAATGCAGAGCTATTCTAATGTAATGGGATGGCTTTTGCTTTCCTTGCTACAGTACTGTAACAACTTAAGATTCACATTATTTTGCAGATTTTTCAGTCCATGTATTTGTACTTTTGAATTCATTTCTTTTACAAGCCTTAAGTTTGCAAACAAAAATCAGCCAGGGTACTAAATGTGGAGATACCATATCTTGTATAGGAACTGTGAATTGTTGGGAAAGTACAGAGGAAGTGTAAAAAAGAGGTTCCTGTCAGGAATTAAGGTACCAAATTAGGGGACTCCTGATCTCACCAGTTCTTATGTCATGCTTATAAGGAATTACTTCAAAAGAAAGTATGTTTTTTTTATTTGAACTATGAAAACAGGGACTGGGCTTATAAACAAGTTTGCCAGTAAAGAGCTGAAGAACAATTTTCCATCGTGTTTGAGAACTCCACTAGAAGTGCTGTAGGGACTTTCTGTGTGTATTGGTAAGGTGATAATGATTAATCCTGTCCTATCTTGGTCTGAACCAAAGGGAGGCCTGACTAACTTCCAGACTGTGCAAAGACTTTGATCTACAGATTTATTAAAGTTGGGCAAGAGGATGAAAGGTTTGTAGCCTCAACTGGCTACTAATGGAGAGAAGACGTGAGAGCATGATGAAGTGGGAGAAATTACATTGCTCTGAAGGTATTGTAGGTGCTGGCTGACAAGAGGCTGAGAAATACCAGGAGACTAAATAAAAGAACAAAAAAGGGTAAGAGTCACATGAGGAGAGGGGCCTTCTGTGGAGCTTTTCAGTGAATGGAGTCAGTTAAAACCCAATTTCTCCATCTTTCTGGTGCCATGTGCGTGTCCATTGGCTTTCTGAAGACCCTGCCTTCTATGGCCAGCTTCATGTGACATAAACCATGTTAATTTATTTAAAGATATTCTTAGTTCTTGTGGTGGTGTCCTGTTTCCTTGGTGATTTGTAAACCTTCCAGTCACTTTTTCAGGGGCATGTTCCACAGTTTCTCTGCAGCATTGTTTTGGTCTCCCTGGTCTGCATCAAGAGCTTGGAGTACCTGGGCACAAAAACCTGAATTCTTTTCAAACACTTACTAGAAACCAATAGCTGTAAATACTAAGTGTGAGGATCTAGAAAACATTCCAGAAACATTTAGGATATACTTTTTTCTAATATATAACAATAGATCATTAGAAATGCTGGAAGACTTAGGAAGACTTAAGTGAATTACTCTTTCTGAGAAAGGAAGGAAGTGCATCTTAGTCCCTTTAAAGTGAAGTACTCCAACTCACTAGATGAGTTCTGTTCTGCTTTAATGTTTACTCCAGGCTTCTTATGTTGTACCAGTGTTTGTGTGAGTGGTCTCTCAACTTTGGCCCAATATGTGCAGCAGTGATTGTTACGTCAGCTGCAAAATTGAGTGGTTTTTGAGGCTGAGGGAAAAGGGTTTAAGTCTGTCTTTGTGAGTTTCAGGAAGTGGGAAGGTAGTTCAGGCCATAGACAGGGATATTTAAATTCACTTCATAAGACCAGGACAGGAGATCAGGTGGTTGTAGAAAAGTTGAAAAAAATTTTCAAGACAACTTTACAGGCTTGAGTTTCTGGCTGGCTGGGTACAATCAGAGCTCCAGGAAGGCTGTCCCGAATGTGCTGCATTAATCCTGGTCGGGCATTTCTCCCACCTTTTGGAGGTGATGGGTGATGTTTAACTGCTATTACACTGTGTTGAGGGCCTGTTCACAGCTCTTGCTAAAGAGCTGCAGTTCTTCTATCTCTAAATACTTCAGGATTCAACTGGTGAGATGCTATTGCTGGTCTCTATCTGCATACTGCTACCTAAGCATCAGTCAGGACAATTCATTGAACAGAGATCAGGAGATACTTGGTCAGTTCATAACTTTCCCAGACTCTGTGCCTTGTGTTTGGTAGGTAAGACTCATTTTTCCAAGCATTATACCTGAAAGTGGGTTACCTATAGTCAGAGCTAGGTGCACTAGGATTCTTTTGCACTATCAAGGGGATGATTGGGGGAAAGAAGGTAACAGGAACAGGGGGCTTTTTCTGCCTGTTCTAGATGGTAAAGTTAGAATTAAGTGAGTTTCCCGAGTGCCTGTTGAAGGCCTAAGGTGTCAAGTGCAGAATTATGTGTTCAACTTCTAGAGAACTTGAACACATACCTGTGTCCAAAATGGCTCAAACTTTCTGAGAATCTGTTCTTACCCTGCAGTTTTCATCTGTCATTTCTGTGAATTTCTCTAAGACAATGACCTCTGTGTGGTTACTAGCTGTCAGTGTTCAAGTTCCTTTTTCAGAGACAGCTGCTGAGAGTGGCTTCTTGCAGTGCTTCAAATTAGGGGTGAATGCCAAGCAGCGTTGTTCAAGAAGGCTGCCAAGACCTTAAGCATCTTCATGTTACTTGTTAGAGCTCTATGGCTACAACTGTCAAATGCATTTCATAGTCTTACATCATTACCACTTGCAAAAGCTCCTTTTCAGTCGTTTATACTGAGAGCAGAGATCTTTGTGGCTTTCCAGTTATTTCAAAATCCAGTTTGTAGAATGTGCCTTCGGTGAGTGCCACTAGTATGCGTTGTTTCAAAGAGATGCTAATGTAGCATGTCGAGCCTGGCAGTTCTAGAATTGATCTTGTGCAATTCTGCACAAGTTGTCAGAGCTGTGTCCCATGCAGAGTTACTTTTGGTTCTATGTCTGTAGCTGCTGTTAAAACAGCTTAACTGCTGGCTATTGCTATCCCTGTTTTCCCTCTCTTCTCACCCATGCAGTCATGTTTTTGCTCTTGCACTGTTTCTGGCACTAAGTTTTGTGTTAAATTGGCAAGAAAACGTATCCCTTGTTGGGGAAGATGGGCGCAGTTTTCTTTTGCTGTCATGAACTAAGATGGCTCTGCATAGGATCAGCTGGGTGCTAGAGTGGGTATCAGAGAAGTGTTGGGGTACCATGGGTCAGCCACAGCTGCTGTTGAGCCACAGTCTTGACTGTTCTCTGCTGACTGGGACAAAATGGTTTCTGTCTTTGTTCTTCATGCCTCAAATGGAGTGTTTATGTGGAAGGCAAAAGCATGTACATGTAGGTATAGAAGTGTCCCAGTCACATCTCAGTACACTATAGAATGGTTTCTGCCATCGTCCACAAATGCTTTTGAAAATTGTGTTAATGTCTTGCAGTCAACACATATGGCACCCAGAAACAGAGTTTCCTCTTCTCTGACTGTTCCGTTTCTATTCAGGCAACAGTCACTGGCAGTTCTGTGCGAAGCACTCTTCTGTTTCTTGTTTTACTTTTTGCTGTGTTTAGTGTTTATCTTTCTCTGTTTTCAAATTCTGTATCTGTTTCTTTGCTTGTTCACTGCTGTTGCAGCTATAAACAGTGTGTTTAAGTTCCAGCTTTGTCTATTACAGCATATGTGCACTGGCTTCATTATCATTACTGCATACAAGTATTTAATGTCCAGGAACTGTGTTTGCATGTGTTAGATTGGCCTCATCAGGCCGAGTGGGGCAGCTTGACTGCATATTTATTTAGACCTTGTTTGATTTTGAGTAGATGTATTAAATACTCAAATGTGTTTATTGCAGATGCTTCTCTAAAGCACCTACATACTGATACACCCATTTTCTGCTAACTGTAGATGCTGGCAGATCAAGATCCTTAGTGTTGTACTTGTGGTCACTAGAAATCTTTTCTTGTTCAGTCTTGTACTTCCTTGCAAAAGATGCTCTAAATTGTTGGAGATTTTGAAATTTTTACATCATCTTCGTCAGATGTATGCAGTTCCAGAGATGAAAGCAATAAGCCAGGCTTCCTTTGCAAAAATCCCTCTGAACTTGGTGCGTTCTGAGGGCCTGATTTCTGTTTTGGTAGTCGACTGTAGAGCTCCTATGTTGGGTTTTCTTTCCCTTTGCCAGGTTATTTGATCACATCCTTTTCCCTTTGAATGTCTTCTGGCTCCCCAGCTGATTTTAAACCTATGTGCCATCTACCGATTCTGTATCAGTCTGCTGTGTTGTATGATTCTTACAGTTTCTTACCACTTTTGCTTTGTCACCTCTATCAGCACTGTGTGAAATATTTTCTCTGCCACATCCTCCAGTGTATCTGTGTCATCTGCAGCTATTTCTGCGTGTTTAAATCCCTTCTAGAAGCAATTTTGCATGGCTCTTCATCAGTGAATGATAGTGGTTTAAAAGCCAAACTTTTTGTTAGGTTCTGACTCCTTGTGTGTTCAGCCTCAGATGGTAAGTTTTTAGTGTATTTTTAGTGACCCACAAGTGCTTGGATGTGTGTGTACTTGCCATTTGAAACCTGGATAGTGGCTTGGGGCAGGGGGAGCATGTTAAGGGTTTGGGTAGTATCTGCATGTTTGAACTAGGCATGGAAATACATCCTGAATGTGGTTGCAGGTTACCCAAGCACAAGGATCCCCTGAATCCTGTGCTATTGCACAAACTAGTGAAGTCTCCTTATTGCCTCTTTTAATGCTACCCTTTATATGTCTAAAAGCAAGTGAATCCTGGAGCGTATGTCTGAATAATCAAGGGGGATTTCAACTGTAGCAGGGGCAGGAAGCTTGAGTAGGAACAAGACTGGTTAATTAAACATTTTCTGGAGAACCAGCTTCCCTCCTTGCCTGGGCCTGCGTAGTGTCACTGAGTTGTGGAGAGGAGGGCAGTGGGTTTATCTGTGGTGGTGCAATGCATCACTGCTTAGTGATAGCAGGCTTTTCAAGACTGGCACAGTTACAGTCTTCTCTGAGGGTTTTTTTTAGTGCTGCTTCCACTCGCACTGTGCAGAAACCACAGCTGAGTTCAGATACTTTTGGGGGAACAGTTGTGATGGTACTTTGTGTTTCACTGCAGCCAAGGGGTTAGGGGTGGAGAAGCTGCATCTTCATTTCTGCAAGTTTTTTCTAAGAAAAAAAGTGTGCTTTGTGGTTTTACGCATCATGGCAAACTGTATTTCCCAAGTTACTCTGTGCTGTCAGGGCTTCATAGTGGGGTTCACTTTCCCAAGCATCGATGAGGTCGGGAGCAGAACTAGTCATGGCTCCCTGTACAGTCAATGCAGAGAAGTAAGAGGGTTTTAGCATGAGATTTACTCTAACCTGTTTTGGACACCTGCTTTAACATAATGAATCTTAAAGCCTCCCCCTCACCGATTGTCTGAGCGCTCTGTTGATGACTGGTCCCTTGTCAGCCTCCACACTCAACCGGAAGAATCCCACCCTCTGCATGTCCTGCCTGGAAGCAGATTGTGTTCCACACTGCTGCTGTTTGCTGTTGGCATGCCGAAGAGCAAGAAGGTACAACCCTAATTGTTGAGCATGAGTCAGCAGCTGCCTGAGAGCGAAGTGAGGCGTGTAAAACAGCTCCTCAGCTCTGCCTTCCCAGCGCTTCCTACAGTTGTGGTTTGCTTATCCTTGTTCTTATGGCAGTCTGGCTAAGGATTTGGAGAGTAAGACTTTACTCAGCCTTTAATAGTAGCTAATGATAGAGTATGAGACTTTTAAGACTTTTATTAATAAAAGTAATGCTGAAGGCAGTTGCACAACTGCAGAGGATTTTCCATATTTGAGCAGTGGTATTTAAGTCCCCCACATGCTCACCAGCTGTTTTTACCTGTCTGCTGACACAGTCCCCACTAGAGCTGTGTGCAGCTGTGGGACTTCCCGTGCTCAGCCAGCTCTGTTCTAGCCCACAGCCGAGGCTCAGATTTCCTGCCTGCCCCTTCAGCATGGCCCCTCTGCGTGGTTTCCTGTAGCTGACATCTTCAGCCTGCACTCTGAAGAGTTAAGAGCTAGTGGTGCTTGTTCGGCTTCCCCAGAGCATAGAAGGGATCGCAGAGACATGGAGCAGACATGTAATCCGGCATGGAGCGCAGCTTCTGGAAGAAAGGCAAAAAAGCACTAGGGCATCTGTGTATTGACACCAGTGTTTCTTTTGTAGTGGAAGTTGTCAGCAAGGTACCTGGTTCTCCCATCTAAGACTTCATTTGCTGAGACTCAATTAGCCAGGACATAGGCAAACAGTCTGGGTACCTAGTATCAAAGCAAGAGTCAGTACAATGTCTGTGAGCTGGAAGCTATGCTTATAAAATGTCCATAGCCTGGTGTGTATCCAGATTACTGCGTATTTCTAACCAGGATCCTGAGACTGCAGCAGCTCTACACTACCAGTCCTTTCTCTGAAGGACTGACATGCATCAGCATCTCTGGGAGCAGCCAGCTTTCTGGAAGATGTAAAACCCTTTTCTAGTGTTGATGATGAAACTCAAACTGCTTTGCAGGTTTATACAGGCTGCTGGTTTGCCCAGGAGAACTGGTTTGGTTTGATCTGTCAGATTCTGCTTATTAAACCTGTTTGTTCCCAGGAACCTATTTTTTTAAAGAGCTGAGAGGCTCAGTGTATTTTCCTCCCTGCCCTGTGATGTGATCATGTAAACACGTAGTATTTTAATTAGGCCAGACTCTCTGATGATGAAATAAGTGCTTTGACTGCAATGCAGTTTCACTTACCTATCACTTAAAACCTGATGCTAGACTCCATATGTGCTGCTGATTGTCTCTAGACATGATAGTCTAAAATGTGGACTCTCCTGCACAGGATCTCATCCAGCTAGCATCTAGGTAATTCTGGAGTAAAGCCTGTGTAAGATTAGCGTATTTTCTTAAATATTGCTAATTGCGGAGCCTCTGGGAGCAGTTTGGTTAGCTTTTCCAGTGTCCCAAGTGCAGATGACCCTCTGTCTGCTTGGAGGCCCCAGGGGTACGGTCTTTCCTAAAGCTCATTTCAGTGCTCCTGTTGTTCCCAGGCCAATGTGACCAGCAGTCCATGGGCACCAGGGGAACTGGCTGTAGTAAAAGCTCTTGCTGTGATACAGAATTAAACTGAACAGACTGCAGGCCGCTGGGATTAAAGGTGTGCCCTCTCCTGAGTGAGGCCCAGCTTCTTGACTTCGTGAGTGCCTGTTCTTGGCACTGGAATTAACAGCCCTGTACTGTGAGCCTGGAAACGGATGGGGTGTGATTCAAAGTTACCGAGTATCAATCTGAATTAAGGCTGACTTGACTGTTTGACTGGCATCCAGCCTTTATCTGAAAAGGAGAGGCAGTCTAGGATAGCGTGGGCATGTACATAAAAGGGGGAAAGGTTTTTTTTGCAGTGTCTGAGCTGGATCTGTAAACACAAACAAGTCGGTATAGGCTTTGTGAACAAGGTGCTCCAGACAGATGAGGGCTAGTGCAAAGAGCAAAGGGGAGGCTTCGCAGTATGGTTCCCATCCAACAGAACTCAATAGGATTAGCTAAATATCCCTAAAGGTCGATGGGACTTGTGCAAACAAATGGTATGTGAAGCAAGCTGTGCTGAAGCAGTCTGTAAAGGGATGCTCAGCTGGGAGGGAGCCTGGGCTGATGCTCTGTACAGAGCTCACAGCCAGGCACAGGACTAGGCACAACAGCGTGGGGATGGTGGAACAGTCACGGAACAATCCCTGACCTAGGGAAGAGCACTTGGCTTCAGGCAGAAACCTTGGCACTCCTCACCTTGGGCTGGCCTCATCCCTTATTTCTTGATGTCTCTGCTAGGCCCCTGCCAGGCCAACAGCTGCTGTGTCTCTTGGGCACAGTGCTGAGCTGTGGCAAGTGGGGAACTGCTCACTGGGAACACATACAGCAGGTTAAAGAAAGCCCATCTAATAAAAGGTTTTAATTAATGGCAGGCAGCTGAAGCATGAAGGAATGTTGCATTCTCATTCCAACTGAGTGAAATCCGCTTTCCTCTCTGCCGTTTGTGTTTCTGTAATACCTGGGGAATCCGTCACAGAATTCACAGCCACTGAGTTCTAAGCCAGGCAGTGCTGTGCCATGTTAATCCCCCGAGTACAACAAACACTGCAGATGTCACAGCAGAGGGAGGATACAAGAGAAGGCAGCGTGCAAAAGTACATGTTTGTGTTGATGAAGCTCTTGCGTAAGCAGGTAGCAAGATGGAAAGATGAGGAAGATGCCTGATGGGGTATGGGGCCCCTCCAGGGCTTACTATGTACCTTACATCTCCATCTTATCCAGACCTGAGCCACCCTGCCCTCCCTTGAAGGCTTTTTGGCCTTGGGTCATCTCTTGATCTCGCTGCTCTCCTCACCTTCAGATCTTTGTGGCAAGTGCTTTTTCCCCTCCATCATCACTTCCCAGGTAAAGCCCCTGTCTTGAGTGTTTTTCTCTTAGTCCCCCCAGGAGCTCTTTGTGTGTGACTGCATCAGCGGAGATGGTCCTAAGTGTGGTCCTTCCAGCTCTGTGGGAGCAAGTCCTCAGAGTCATTTTTGAGAAGACTTTATTTGCTGTATACCAGAAACCGCTGGGGTTTAAGAATCCGTGAAACTCCTGGGGAAGCTCTCAGACCCAAGTCACAAAAGCAGCATTGCTCAAAGTGTCCTCTGTGCCAGAGACCCTTGAGTTCTGGATGTGGCACAGAGCAGCTCTTCGCAGGTGGTTACACAGCTTTGTTTTCTCTCCAGATTGTGGTATTTGCTAGGTGATTTATACTGGAGATTCCCTTGGTGTAGTGAAAGTATAAACCAGGTATGGTCTATTTTACATGCATGGATTAAGATTTCTGTCCAAACCCGATACTGCTTTTGTACGAGGAAGCGTGTTTGTTGACTTCCCTCAGCTGTAGGTAAAATTCAGCAAAGGAAACGGCAGGAGCCTGTTCGTAGAGTTCACGGAAACCTGAGATGCCCCCAAGGGCCGAGGTCTCTCCAGGGCTCTGAGAACCCGAGCCTGGCTGTCCCAGTAAAGCCCCATGAGCGTATGACTGGGGACCAGTGCGTCCCTGCAAGGGCGAGACTTTCAACAGAGCTGAGCTCTCGGTGCCGATGCCCAGAGCTGTGCCTGCCTGGGATGCGTGCTGATCCCGGGCCGAGCACAGCCTCCGCACCCTCAGCTGTTGGGCTGGGGCCTGTGCTGCTGGGCTTATGGCCAGTGACTGGATTTCTGTGCCTGCCGCGGCGTGAGGTGGCTGTGCCTGGGCTGGGATGTGGCTGATCCCTCTACGCTTCAGTCCTTGGTGGGATCGCCCCTGGGTTTGCAGCGGGGAAGGCTGGGGGTGGGGGAACGCTCCCTTTGCCCCGGTCTGTACAAACACTTCACAAAAGCTGTTTCCATTATTTTTTTTCCCCCCCTCTTCTGTTTTTAACTGAGGAGAAACTTACAGAGGCAGCGACTGTGCTGTGCGCAGTTACTTATTCTAAGGGTGAGCAGAAGTCCAGGCAGCCCATGTCTTCCCGCGGCCTCTCAGCGTTTCACGTGGGAAGCGTTCGCTGGTGGGGAACAACTGCCTGGTACAGCGCCTTCCGTGCACGGAGCTACCCGAGGGCCCGGGCCCCCGCCGCCTTGCGCGCGTTTGACATTTTCAGCCGCTCCGTCAGTAGCGCGGCGATCGCTTCTCCGGGTTTTATTTGAAATTTTAGCTCGGGAAGGGAGGTTTTGTTCAAAATCACAGCGTGAGCGGTGGCTGCGCCCGGTAAGAGCGGTCGTGCGTTATTTTTACTTGTAGGCTGTAGCGGCACGAACGTTTCCCTGGCTCTGGAGCGATCGCTGACGCGAGCGGCTCGGGGCGGGGGGGCCTCGGTGGAGCGGAGCCGCGCGTAGGCGGCGGCCGTGCGGGGGGGGCGGGGCCTCGCGGCCACGCACGTGCGCTACGTGCGGCGCCTGCTGCTGCAGCGGGGCCGCCCCTCCCC
>VZSC01003369.1:162958-199417 GCA_013398225.1 Steatornis caripensis | reverse complement strand
CGGTGCCCGCGCCGAGCCCCGGAGGAGGCAGCTGCCTGGGTGTTGCCCTCCATGTTGGCATTGTGGTGGGGTAGGGCTGGGGGGGCCTCTCCTCGCCGGCCCCGGTCGCCTTCCTCCGGCCCTGCCCCGGTCCCGCTCCGTTTTAGTACAGGTAGTTGCTTCCTCAAGTTGAGCAGGACCAAACTCCGCAGCCGTGAGTTTGGCTGGTGTCTTTGCGAGCTGAATCCTAGACAGACATGGCCACCATTTTAGAATGCAATACACGGTGGGAAGAGTCACAAGCCTTCATCCTCCTCATCATCACCTCCACCGATGGTGTAGGAAGCTCAGCGCTGGGCTGTGAATTCGGATTTCCTTTTGTTGGTCGGCTGGATTTGTTGAGAAATACCGTGAAGATCTTGGAGCCCCAGTTTGTGTAGTCGTAACTGGTAGTTTGTTTAAAGGGATAAACAGTTGCACTGGTGAGGAGAGGGGCTTCTTTGAGTGAAAATCTAATGACTAAGTGTGTGTGAATCACCTCTATTTTGAGTGAATTGCTCTTTCTCTAAGTGGAGGGTGGTGCCAGTCTGGGGTGGTGCAGCTGGCTTGAGGTAGTTAACATGACGGCAACAACTAGAATGCGAATCGGCAACTGAGCACCTTAAGTCTCACCCAGCAAGAGGTGAAGCTGACAAAACGTTTCTACAGACTGAAGTTTTGTGAGTGAGACTTTGAGTTCAAAGAAATAACATTCAGAAACACATGCTCCTCAGTTTCGTGTTTTGATCGTTGCCGGGACTCCTGTTGGTAACCATCCTTTTCCTGCTGAATTAAAACAGAAGTAACTGGCTGCGGTACTGTCTGGGATTAGAGAAATGCTTCTAGCAGATTGAATAACGCAAATCTCTTTGGAGTGGAAGATCTTTCTGCTCTCTGAAGGAAGAGTCCTGGTTTGCAGTGGGATGAATGCACACGAGAATGCTCTTGGGTTTTAGCTGTCTGTGCCAGTGCCCCTTTTCATGCAGTGTAGCCAAATGCCGGCGTCGGTAAGGGGGTAAGACGGTTTTCATTGTACAGTCAACGTTGAACTTGTGTAGTATTTGTTGAGTAGAATAATCTTCTCAGGTTGTATGTCGTCAACAGTACTTCAGCAACTGTGAGCAGAACAGAATTTTTGAAGGTTTTTTTCTTTTGCGATCTGTGTTCAAAAAAGTCTCATCTGTGTTTTTTGGCTGTTTGTCGTAAAAAGCCAAAACCCTATAGTAAAGGCTTCTTGTGAGTGATGTTATCTGTTAGAGACTCATAAATGAATAGCTCTCACAAGGAGTGAACTACTTACTACAGCTGCGTTTTCAGCATACTCTCCTCCTCACTTACTAAAGAGCTAATATCTGTCTGTATTTACGATCATATGTTTTGCTGAACGTATTTAGAAGTAGGGTGAAAATAGTTGGAGCTGCTGAGGGCAGAACACCTAGTAGTTGCATGGGGCCTGGCTTTCATGCAAGCTGAGCTACTGTGGCTCTTATCTACCCTAGGTAATTACTCGGATGACTTGTGCAAGTGCAGTTGTTCATTCGCCAGCCTAGAGCATAGAGGGAGCCCTTCCGTATCTGCCAGAAAAAGCCTTGAGGTTGACGTAGTTCCTGGCCTTTCTCCTGAAAATGCGAGATGCGATGAATATTCAGTTATTTTTCTTTTCTGTGTAATCGAGTGGCTTATAATACTGTGAGCTACAAACTATACCAGCCTTTCCACAAAATTATATATGTTCCAACCGAATGCATTGTTTAGCAGTGGCCAAGATCTGAAATGTTCATGCATCCAAGTGAAGCTTTCGCGTGCATTCTTAGGCCGGTTATGTGCTGGTCAGCAGGTAGGCAGCACCATGAACTGCCAGGATCTGTGCCGAAAAAGGAATTAAAAATTTGATTGTTGGGCTTGCATCATTTTGGTTTAAACTCTGCTGGATAATTATCAGCAGATGAATTTGTGGTTTTGTGTCTGAACTGTAATATGGAATACTGTCGTGTGAGACTGGTGGTGCCCAGCTGTAGCTTCACGATGCAATTCCTGCAGAAGTCCTTACTCCTAAGCTAGCTCTGATGTTTCAGCACCAGACCCCGAAGAGGACAACTTCCTGTTCTCTGGGGTCATCTTTTTCTCTGGTCATCTTCTTTCTGCTAGTATTATCTGGGCACCAGGTAATCTTGAAGAAAAACACATCTGTGGTGGCTTCTCTTGTGTGGCAGGTCTGGAGGACCGTGAACTGTTTTGGGAGGGGGCTCTCAAGGCATCTGACATACTGTAGACATCCGGGTGAAGGGTAGTAGGTTCTGGGTGATGGTTGCATGTTCGCAGGGTGAAAGAACATCCAGGCATGTAACAGGAGTTATAATTTCTGCATAGTAGTTTCCAGCTTAGCGCTCAAAAGAAGCTTTCTTCCGTTTCATTCCAGTTCAGTTTGTTCCAGTCATCACTGGTGACTTAGTTTTGCTCTTATTTGGGCGATTGTGAGATACTGCAATGGCTGTCTTGTATTGGGTGCAACAATAACGATATTCACTGACGCTGTTTTGTGTGACGTGGGAAAGCAAAGTGAAGGCTTTTTGTCAACAGTCCTGAGCGTAAGTAGGCAGTCCCATTGGTGGCAAAGTGTGCAGACGAGACACCGGGCTTCGCCAGTGGTTGTTGCTTGTGGTAGTTGCCGTGCTATGTGAATTAGGGGTGCTCTGACTCTTTGGTGCTGAACTGAAGGTGGGGAGCTAAATGCAGAAAAGTGGATGGTGTACAACTTGTTTGCAGTCCATCGCGTGCTGTGTGGACCTTAGGATTTTCTTCCGTGAACTGAAAGCATCCTTTGTTATGATTTCTTTCTTTAAATCGTAATCTGCAACAGCGGTTTAGTGCGAGACTTGGCGTGTCAGGTGGTGGCCTTACGTTCTGCAAGATTTTATGATAGCTCTGCAAATTACTGGGGACATTTAGAGGAATGAAATGAAGTATTGCTTAAGAATGGTATGATTGTTATTTGAAGGAGGTGGTTAATAGTAATTAATGAAAGCAAACAGTCTAACAAATTTGAGGTCTAGCTTCAAGAATAAAATGTAGAGCCTGTGATACCATTCCTGCTCCAAGCTTTTCTTGAGAAAACTCTTCCTTACCCTTCGTTGTGTAGGTGCTTTACTGCGGTAAAGAAATAGCTAATAACAATTAACTCTTACTTACTGTACTAATCCATTTCAAAATACAAAATATTGTACAATATACTAGAAATGTTGTATTTTACCCATGGCCAAACATGAAAATTGAGAAAATTCGGGCTAAATTTCATTGTCGCAAAGAATGCGAGTATGGAGAAGTAGAGTTAAGGCCTCCAAGTAACCTTGAGTCTGCCCTGATAAAACAGCATTTTAAGATTAGAAAGTCTGTATTAATATAGCTGAAATCTTCAAGGAATTGACACTGGAGTTCTCTAAATTGTTGACTCACATTTTTCAGTAAATACTGGAATAGTGGGAAACTTTGAAGAGGACAGGAGGAATTAACATCCTTACGGGTTTAAGTTCTTTACGGGTGCAAGAGTTGTTGACCACATCTCACTCCAGGGCGAAAGAATGGCTGATGCAGTCCTGAGTAGGAACTTGAAAGGCGATAGTATGAAATGAGATTGTATGAAAACTGGCGTTGTGAAATTAGTTTTACTGTTTCCTTTGAGACTATGTGTTTGGTGAATTCAGTTGTGTTGTCATGATCTGAGATCTATAAATTAATTGTGTTTCAGTATTCTAACTATAATAATTGTTATTGTGCAAAATTGATATCGTGCTGAAGGAATCACAAATTATTTCAACTGTTAATGAGAATTTGTAATGAAGGATACACTTCTAATGGTCTTTCAGAACCTCAACCCAAGGGTATCTAATTTTCATTAAAAGTCTAGAAGAACAAAAGAAATTATTCCATACAGATCACAGGTCTGCGGCGAGTAGCTCATTGCTGCAGAGGGATCCCAATTGCCTGATAAGCAATGTATATTATGAAACAGTAATCGCTTAAGTAGGACTCAATGTGAGGTTTTACATTTAGGAACAAAAGGAGCGTAGGTCAGTCTTCAGAGGAGGGAGGATTATAGAACAATAACTGTGGATCCTTGTGGAAGCCAGTGTAATGATAGAGTGGACGCTTTGGCTGAACGGGTGAACACGGCTCTTCGGGTTCTTGACGAAAAATACGAGTATTTTACCCCTCTCATAGCGTGAGAGTAGGAAATACTGCGTGCAGAATACTGCACTCATTGAGAATTTTAAAAAGATTTGACAACTAGAGAGGGTATGGAGAAGTGTCAAGAAAGTTCTGCACATGAGAGAATGGATTGTGAAAAAATTGACCTGAAAGCCTGAGTGGTGGGACCTGAAGGGCACGGGGCTTCTGAGAGCTGGAGCTGCTGCTCCGTGGACCTGTTTTCAGGAGCAACGTTGATTTAAACAGTGTCTGTTCAGGCTGCTGGTTCAGCTGCTTGCGTGATTGATTTTCATTTTTTATGGAGAAAAAGGAAACACAAACCAAAACCCCTTCATTATGGACTAAACCCAATTAACTTTTGGAGCAGCCTTGTTGTGAGGGTTCTGGCGAGTTCCCAGTGCTGGAGTTGTAAAACCTAAAAGCACTACAGCAGGAGTTAGTGCAGAGACTTGTGCTGTGTACTCACCGGGAGGTTGGTCGTGATGATCCCTCTGATTTGATAATACACAGAGGCTCAGCGTGTTGATTTTATGAAAAAGAAAACAGAGATATAACTCGATTACAATACGTAAGCAAGCTTTATGGGGAGAACATAATAGGTAGGCACTGCGTCGTTTGACCGTCGTGATGAGAAGCGCTTGAGCCGCTCGTTCCTGTTCGGCATAAGTTGGGTTTGCTTGAGTTCGATAACAGGACATGCATTCCTAACTGTGAAGGTGATCAGCTGTTAGGAAAAGAACGAAGCGGGGGAGTGGATTTGCCCCGTTCTGGTGCTTTGTGATCAAGAATAGGCGGGTTTTTGGGAAGAGATGTTTTTGTGCTGAGGTTCCTGTTGACACGCTGTCAAATTCTTGTGAAGAAAAATAGGTCGGTCACCGAAGCTCATTAGGAAATTTTTACTGTAAGTGAAGAACTTGCTGTGTTCAACGCAAAGGTTGTACTGTGAAATTAGGTAAACTCAGAGTAGGTTATTTACTGGTCTCCTCTGATCTTTAATTATCAGGAAAATATGAAAAAAGAGTATTATTTTGTTAATGGCAACTGCCAGGCGCAGCACTGCTGCGGTCACCAGTGGTACAGTTTCTGCACTTCAGAAGCACTGAAATGTTGGCGTGTGCTTAAAGGATGATGAGAATATCCTCCCCTTGACTCAGTCTCTTCCAGTGAAGGGTTTTAAACACTCCGCTTAGCTCATTGAAAATGTAGTATGAAACAGTTAGTCTGGAGCTCTCTGGGGTAATAGTAGGGGCAGATGTGGGGAGTTTTTGTAGTTTGTTTGTTTAACTTGAGATAAACAGTGTGGATTAGCTAAAAGCTGAAATTAAGAGTTTCAAGCTAAACACAACTCCCTTCCCCACCACTGAAACTAAAGCTGCCAGTGAATGGAACTCATTTGTGCCTGCATATCCATTAGGATGTGCTTTCCCTCAAGCCCCGATTACTGGGTCATCTCTGGGAACTGCTGGGGGGAGCGCTGTGCGTGTGTTCGGGAGACCAAGTCGAATGTTTTTAAAAGCCAGAGAGACCTTCTGGGTTCGTACAGCCTGCCACCCTTACACGTGTCTGAGTAAATGCTCTTCACTGAAAGCAGGTGCTGTACAAGTGAAAGTGAACCTGAGCAGTTTGAACGGAGAGTGCTGCTGATAGCCGGGGCAGCTGGCGGTCGCTGTTGCAGTGGTGGAAGCCGCAGGGGGATCCCTGGGCAGATCCCTGATCAGCTGAGGCTCCATCGCTGCTGGCGGATGGAGCGAGCAGTGTTGTCCGTAGCTGGTCTGTGTCTGTTCTGGATGGCTGTTAAATTCAGATTTTTTCTTAATCTAAGTTACACTGGGATTAAAATCTAGGCTTGACAGCTGCTGGTTACAGCCCCAGAGAGGGCACAGGCTGTCTGCAAAGGGCTGCGATGGGAGAGCTCCGCAAACAGTCATCTGCGCTGCCTGTGCCGCTCGCCAGTTGGACTTCCTCTGGGAACGCACTGGTCCATCTACAGCTTGCTGTGCCTTGAGTGAAGATGGCAATAGGTCTTGGGGCCTGGTGTGCTTGGACGCTGGCAGCTGAGTCTGGCCCCAGTACAGATGGATGCTCTGCTTCAGGGTCTAGGTCAGTGCCTCTGAAGTGAATCAGGGACCTCGGATTTGCTGCTGGTGCACTGACCCTGATGCCGTGTGCACTCCAGCTGTTTGTACAGGGCTGCTGGTACCCTTGCTTATTCTTGCCTGGTGCCATCGGAGCCTCTGTATCGCCTCCATGGAGAGAAGACTGGTGTCTCCTGTACGTAAATCCTGCTGCCTGTTTTGTGTTGATGTTCAAACCCTACGCATAGCTTCTGTCCTCTACCTTCGGATCTGAAGGAGCAGTCAGCTCTGATGCTTGTGAATCATCTCCAGTTTACCTGATTTTTTTATTTTCTCTCCAAGTTTGGAGCTGGCACAGAAACACTGCGATCTAGAGAGGTGCTTCCCATTGCAGGCTTGTCTTTGGCTGTGGTTCTCGGATGGGAGGGATTTATGGTTGTGTGTTCTCCTTTGCTAGTCTGCAGTATGTAACAGAGGCCGATTTCGTCTCAAATGAGAGATGTTCCACAAAGCTTTTATTATTGAAGAGGTCTGTGTGTGAGGGATGTTACTGCACCAAGGGTCCCTTCTTAGCCAGCAGGAATTCAGTGTTTTTGTTGGAAAAATCACCTGCGCTCAAAACGACTGAGCAAGAACCCTGTCACCACAAACTAGGTTAGCTGATGATTGGAGTTACCAACAAATATTAACCTTTTAACAGGGTCAGAGGGGGATTAGTTCCCGTTCAAAAGGAAGCTTTGTGGATGACCCGCTCACACTGCTGTGGCGATAAATGGTGGTGCGCATCGGTTTTGCATAGATTTCGCCATCTGAGTTTCTTTTGAGTCTGTATTTCATGTAGTCACAAAACCGTGAGACTAAAAGGGACCTCCCGAGTCACAGAGTCTGCTCCCTCCCTCTCGGAGGCAGCAATCATCTAACACCTTTGCAAAAGCAAGATCATAGATCCGGGAACAAAGAATGTAGGTCACGCTCGCAGGGTGGGCATCCCGGGAAGCAGTGAATTGCTATAGTTAACTGAATGAATATGTGTTTCTCGGGCAAGAATTGCTAAGGTATTCTTTTGGATCTTACTATGAGACGCTGTCTAGCAAAGTAATGCAAGTGACGTCTTTTTTTGTGTCTGACATGGGAGAGATTGCAACTAAAATGCTACTTGCAGTTTTCAAAAGATGTTCAAAAGAAAAGAAAGGCTTCAGAAAAAAGCCCAAGGAAAATCTCTGTTTGCGGGGCTGGAAAGCTGGTCAGGTAAGGTTGAAAAACGTCTTGAAGCGTCGCTTCCAGGAAGCGTTCATGAGTAGCTTGGACAGTAAGCAACAAGGTATTTGGTTAAAAATGAGATGAGGATAAGGGAACAAGAAAACAAGAAAAGCTGAAGCTATCTAACTTGTAGAACAGCTCACCAGTGACAGTGGTAATTTCTTGTTCACTTGAATTCAAGGGAGTGGGGGTGGTTAAATTTTAATTAGAGAGTGCATTTGGATGAGGTGCAAGGTTTACCAGCTGAAATTATATGAAGCCTGCCATCCCTCTAACAATGAATCTGGAAGGAGGAATAAAATAATATAGAAATAGTTCTCCTGACCATTTGTAGTTTGCATTGCTGCTTGAAATATTAATGTGATTCTTAGAGTATGCCTTCTGCGCAGCTAGAGTTGTCTATAAAGTTAGAGAAAAGTTTGACACTTTGATGTCGGTCTCGTTTTTTGCCTGGATTGGTATTCAGGTTTGTTCTGCTAGGTCTGGTTAACAAATGCACGCTAGCGTAGGCAAATGGTTTTGCGTGTTGCGGCTGCAGGCTTCTAACAAGCCTCTATGGACAATACAAAGCCACAGAGGTATTTCAGGTGAAGTGTCTGGGCAGTGTAAGAGCTCCTGACTTTTTTTAGGAAATTGGACTTCTCCTTCTTTTTGTGTATCCTTAATCTTAGTGTTCAATGGGCTTGTTGAAAGAAATTTAAATCGGGATTTTTAAACTTTTTTTAACAGAGGCAAATCCAGACCAGTTGCTTCTGCGGGTTTGCAAGCGCACCCTGGATGGAAATGGCTCGTCTCACAGATTTCCCAGACCCAAACTTACAGGACGCGGGCCTGTTGAGTTGGTTTGTGTGTGTGCTCTTCTCTTCCACAGCAGAGCTCCTCATGTGGATCTGCAGCTTTGCGGATCAGCCTGGCCACCAAAACGCTCCCTCTTGTGGTGCCGCTGCATTTCCAAGGGGCATAAAGGCATTTCCTTCAGAACACGGTGTGTGTCTCAGTACTCCTTTTAATGACCATCGCGTTTATCTCAGTAAGCTGTGCTTCAAAATGTATGCAAGCTTTTTGTTGAGTCAATAATACACTTATTAAAGTAAGGTTGAAAGCATCTTATTTAGGATTTGAGGAACTTGCCGTGCCCTGGAATGTAAGACGATAAATATTATTCTCATTGGTTTTCAGCTTTGAGTAGTTCAGATGCTCCAAAACGAACTGTTTGTGACTTTAAAATGAATCGGCGATAGTCAGGGTGGTCTGTTCACTACACCTCCCGTAATTTCTCCAAATGGTGAATGGCCATGTATCTGTAACTGCGACTAATGTCATGTGAATGAGTTTGTGATAAATGGAATGTGCCGTAGTGTGTTTCTCAAGTCAGAAGTCTTTTTATAATAATCTAATATGACCTATTATGTAATATATAGCATGCATTTCCCTCAGCTCGACCTGCTTAAAAATGTGAAAAGCCACAGTAAATCCAGTGTCGCCTGTCACTGAGCCAATTTACAGTATCTCGACAGAAGTTCTCGGAATGATTATCTGCTTGCTAAAAGTGAAACACTTTTAAGGCTGTCCAAGTTTTGTTTCTAGTTGACGGACCCATCTGCCTGATAGACTGAAAAGCCGTCTACCAAAAGTCCTGTATTGAATAGATTGAGTTTCCAAAGCTTCTCTTTGTAAAACAGCTGGCGTACCATCAAAGTGTTCCGGTGCGTGCAGTGTTCATGCAGTATCATTAAACTTCAAAACCGCGAGGTGTAGGAAATAGCTGTCACAGAAGCTCGTGTTGTCTGGAGTCGTGTTACTTTTTCCGATGAACTAGATAACTAGTGCTTTGCTAGAGCACGTGTCTTTGGCCAGAAAGGAGAGAATTTCCCAAAATGTACGCTAGTCAGTGATAAATAGGAAATGTATGGAGCTAATCAGCTAATTCTGGAGTAGTGTTTCAGTACACAATGCTGTGAACGAGGTATTTCTGTAAGGTGGTGCACATAAACTTCATTTGCTTTCGTAAGTGGCGGGGACAGGCTTGCTTCTGTCCTGTCTGAAGGCAGGCTGCTTTATAGCAGTGGGTCCTGTGTCTGTATCTGTCCTGGCGACCCTTGTGTCTTTATTGCTTTAAGATTGAGCATGAGCTAGAACTGTAGGGACGGGTGGGAGCCCTGTTCCCCCCGTTGTGCCCCAATGCCATGCCGGCTTTCCTCTGGGCTTCTCCCCAGAGCAGCAGACCATGCAGGGGACATGTGGCCCAACCAGGGGAGCCTCCTGCACTCTCCCCGTCCCTTCTTTGGCTTTTCTGACGGTGTGCAAGTACTTCATCTGCAAGCGATAGCCCTGAAGCGCAGTGTTGGGCTAGGTAACAGTGTGAGAGGTAGTGTCGTTGCATGTGTGAGCTGAATTCTTGCTCCTGTTCTTCATATTCCTGTTTCTTATCCTCCACAGATGCTTATTACAGGATCCTGTTTTAGGGTAATGCCATGGCCCACCTGGTGACAGCCTTGGCTTATTACTCAGCTAAGCAGTCAGTCAGCACATGCCTCTCTCTTTTAATTTACTCTCTTAGCCTAAGCAAAGCACTTGGGATCTTACAGTTCTCCCTTTGGCGATGTCCCCAGCATGTCTCCTGTCCTGGTTTGGCTGGCTGTCTTCTGTGTCTCTCCTCCACGCACAGAGCAAACTCCAGACTTGTGACTGATGATCTAACCAGTTCGTTCAGCTTGAAAGTCAGATTTGTCGTGTTGAAGTACAGCACTTCGAATCTTACCGTAAATGTTCCCAGAGATGTTTCTCATCTTACAGCTTGGGGGTCACGAATAATTCATCAGATACGGAACATCACAAAAGAACGTCAAATGTGTTCTTCATCAGACTTGCTGTTTTCATTGTGTTTGGTGTTCTGGCAAACAAAAATGTAGGCTTAATTTTGAAGTAGTTGTTTAAGAACATCTTGCAGCTGGACACTAGTCCTTGTCCTGTGGTTAAAAGATCAAAAATGATTGAGAAGTGTGTCCCACTGGTTGAGGATTGACCGTCCTCTTGGTAATTTGTCATCTTGATCCCCCTATTGTCATCTAACTTCCAGCTCAAATTTTAATTTCAACCTTGCCAAGTTTTGATGTGCTGAAACTGTCCTGTAGGATCAGAAAACTTCAGAGGTCTGGATTAGTCAATGTATGTTTGAAAAAATGGACACATTGGTGTCGCTCTTTGCTCTTCAGCTTTTCCACGCTCTCAGTGGCTCTTGCATCCCTTCTCTCGCATTGTACAGATACCTGATTCTGCCGTCGGCTTGCTCTAGTGAGAGGACGGGGTTATCACGATATAGAGTTGAGCCTGGGTGTTNCCTGTCACTGAGCCAATTTACAGTATCTCGACAGAAGTTCTCGGAATGATTATCTGCTTGCTAAAAGTGAAACACTTTTAAGGCTGTCCAAGTTTTGTTTCTAGTTGACGGACCCATCTGCCTGATAGACTGAAAAGCCGTCTACCAAAAGTCCTGTATTGAATAGATTGAGTTTCCAAAGCTTCTCTTTGTAAAACAGCTGGCGTACCATCAAAGTGTTCCGGTGCGTGCAGTGTTCATGCAGTATCATTAAACTTCAAAACCGCGAGGTGTAGGAAATAGCTGTCACAGAAGCTCGTGTTGTCTGGAGTCGTGTTACTTTTTCCGATGAACTAGATAACTAGTGCTTTGCTAGAGCACGTGTCTTTGGCCAGAAAGGAGAGAATTTCCCAAAATGTACGCTAGTCAGTGATAAATAGGAAATGTATGGAGCTAATCAGCTAATTCTGGAGTAGTGTTTCAGTACACAATGCTGTGAACGAGGTATTTCTGTAAGGTGGTGCACATAAACTTCATTTGCTTTCGTAAGTGGCGGGGACAGGCTTGCTTCTGTCCTGTCTGAAGGCAGGCTGCTTTATAGCAGTGGGTCCTGTGTCTGTATCTGTCCTGGCGACCCTTGTGTCTTTATTGCTTTAAGATTGAGCATGAGCTAGAACTGTAGGGACGGGTGGGAGCCCTGTTCCCCCCGTTGTGCCCCAATGCCATGCCGGCTTTCCTCTGGGCTTCTCCCCAGAGCAGCAGACCATGCAGGGGACATGTGGCCCAACCAGGGGAGCCTCCTGCACTCTCCCCGTCCCTTCTTTGGCTTTTCTGACGGTGTGCAAGTACTTCATCTGCAAGCGATAGCCCTGAAGCGCAGTGTTGGGCTAGGTAACAGTGTGAGAGGTAGTGTCGTTGCATGTGTGAGCTGAATTCTTGCTCCTGTTCTTCATATTCCTGTTTCTTATCCTCCACAGATGCTTATTACAGGATCCTGTTTTAGGGTAATGCCATGGCCCACCTGGTGACAGCCTTGGCTTATTACTCAGCTAAGCAGTCAGTCAGCACATGCCTCTCTCTTTTAATTTACTCTCTCAGCCTAAGCAAAGCACTTGGGATCTTACAGTTCTCCCTTTGGCAATGTCCCCAGCATGTCCCAGGGGTGTTGTGTCTCCTGTCCTGGTTTGGCTGGCTGTCTTCTGTGTCGCTCTTCCACGCACAGAGCAAACTCCAGACTTGTGACTGATGATCTAACCAGTTCGTTCAGCTTGAAAGTCAGATTTGTCGTGTTGAAGTACAGCACTTCGAATCTTACCGTAAATGTTCCCAGAGATGTTTCTCATCTTACAGCTTGGGGGTCACGAATAATTCATCAGATACGGAACATCACAAAAGAACGTCAAATGTGTTCTTCATCAGACTTGCTGTTTTCATTGTGTTTGGTGTTCTGGCAAACAAAAATGTAGGCTTAATTTTGAAGTAGTTGTTTAAGAACATCTTGCAGCTGGACACTAGTCCTTGTCCTGTGGTTAAAAGATCAAAAATGATTGAGAAGTGTGTCCCCCTGGTTGAGGATTGACCGTCCTCTTGATAATTTGTCATCTTGATCCCCCTATTGTCATCTAACTTCCAGCTCAAATTTTAATTTCAACCTTGCCAAGTTTTGATGTGCTGAAACTGTCCTGTAGGATCAGAAAACTTCAGAGGTCTGGATTAGTCAATGTATGTTTGAAAAAATGGACACATTGGTGTCGCTCTTTGCTCTTCAGCTTTTCCACGCTCTCAGTGGCTCTTGCATCCCTTCTCTCGCATTGTACAGATACCTGATTCTGCCGTCGGCTTGCTCTAGTGAGAGGACGGGGTTATCACGATATAGAGTTGAGCCTGGGTGTTTGTGCGTAAGATAGTTAATCTGCAAATCCTTTGTGATTGTTTTTGACACTAATTTTCATATTAAGTACATCTGCTGAAATAACAAATATTCTGCTTGTGGTGCTGGTCTCACTTCAGTTGCGTTCGTCCACAGGCATTGAGTAAGTGTTGTTCTTTTTCCTGGTAGAAAGCTCTTGTCTTGCTCCACTATCAGTAACTCTCATGCTTGTTATCTTTGTTCTGTATTTATGTAAATTCATTCTGTAATTAACGATAATAAGATAGCTTTATATGTAATATATTACTGTCAAGTTTAAATCAAATCTAATTTGGTTTAGTGAAGCTGTGTATTGCCAAACCAACTGCATGTGATAGATGTCAGAGATCTAAAAGATAAAATTGCTTTATAGTTGTATTTGTAAATAACACTACCAGTTGCAGGTATCTTGTCAGAGTAATAATAATCTTTTTTTAATTGGTCATATTCCAGCTGTTCCTGAATGCTTGCAGACAAGGTATTAAGAAAGGAAGCTTTTATTTCTGTTTTTTGGTGCAGCTGATGTTTGTTCTGGAGACCAGCATTGATGAGCACTAACTGCTGCATTTGTCCTTCATGAGCATTTAAAGCCTCTGCTATTGAATGCTAGTCTTCCCGATTGAGGCAGGCATTACAGTTTGAATCATGGTTTATGAACCTGTACTTTGTTCTGTGTGGTTGCAATACTGAATTCGTTAGGATAAGTGGCGTCGTATCGCAGAGTTGTAACTGAGTTTCTGTTACTGCCATTTAAAGCGCTGGGTGGGTTTGACTTGCACTGTGGCAGCGCTTCCCAGGCTGGTGTTCTCTCTCTGGCTGGCAGACAGAACCCTTGGGAACGGTACGACGGCCGTTTGGGAATGGGCCTGCGCAGGCGGTGGTTGGCATGAGACCGGGGCGAATGGCCCGTGCAGCACCTTTAGCTACCCGGCGTGGGGAGGGAGCCGATGGACACACTCGGTGTGCGACCGAAGGCTTGTCTTTGAGGATGGTCCCTAGTTCCAAGATGTAATTTATCTTGTGGTTTCATCATCTGTCTTAAAGGCACGATGAAATACTTTAAGGGGTAGACAGTGAAGCTCACTCGGCATATCCCATTCTTCCAGCTTTCCAGGCCTGTTCAACATGAAGTATTTTGGAAACAGAAGTAGACCTGACTACGCTGGAAGCGTGGTGGGTTGCGGTGGCTGGCAGGTTAGGATGCAGCCCGCGCCGGTGGAGAGATGCTGCACAGCCACGGCGCTGGGCTCCTGCTGTGTGCTGGAGGGGCGCGTGCTGTACAGATCAGTGCTGAGGAGGGTTTGGAAACCACGGAGACCTCTTCCATCCTTTGGGCTCACCTGGCTTTAACTGCCGTATAGAGAAGTTTCCTTCATTTTCCTGGTCTTTTGATGAAGCTCTTCTGTTTTTCCAGGACTGGCAGCCCCCCTTTGCATGTGACGTCGATAAGCTTCACTTTACACCGAGGATCCAGAGGCTCAATGAACTAGAGGTAAACTGTAAAGCTGAACATTGCTTCTGCTCCAAAATGTTTAAATGTTTTTTTGAGAGGTGGTATTTTCCAGTGGATTGACCGTGAGCTGTCTTTGACTTGAGCTGACGGCACTCAGGACCTCTGAACACCAGTTTTTAATTAGCACAGAAATTCATCTGTTTCAGAATCTAGTTTAAAAACATGCCAAGCATAAAAAGTGAAATTAATACTCATTAAAGGAACATAATTCAGACCTTTTCCACGCAGAGGTGCTCATAAGTGGTTAAACGCAAATTCTCGAGTGCCGTAGATTTGTGTTTGTGTTTTGCACGTATACAGCATCTTTTAAAAGTAGAAGAGATGAAACATTTACAGAGTGCTTTAAAAATAACAAGCCATTTGGAAGAAACAATTACAAAATCTGGATTCAGTTGGTGGAAATTTGCTGTTGGCAAGCACTTTCATTCACTGCTTTCCTGAATTCAGACTAGAAGAAGGGAGTGGCGAGGAGTCCTGCTTAGCTCGCTACTGGTACAAATTGGAGTGATGCTAACTCTGTGCCTGCCTGATTTTTCTTTCTGAAGTCCTGATGTGGTTATGTGAAGTGCCAGGGTGAGGGCTTGAACGCTGGCTTCGGAAATTGAGAGAGATTTCTCTGGATACAAGCTGGTTCAGAGCAATCTGGCATTTAAGAACAAGCTTGTCAGTATAGACATGGCCATTTTTTACCTTAAGAATAGAAAATGTGATGAAAATAAAATGTCTCAAAATTTAAGTCTAAGCTACTACTCTTTAACATAGCAACAGTCCAGTATCTTACTGTGTGAATTGCTGTGCAAACACAGACTGGTTGGCTTTCCCTGCCCTGGCTGCTTGGATCCGTAAAAATGAAACAAATGCAGTTGGGAGCGAGAAGGGATAACAGACACACACGCACCCCTTCCCCCCATTTTTTTAAAGTTTTGTGATAAACCATAAATACTGATTTATTTGTGGTATTACAAATAAACCAAATTCTAATAAACGATAACATTTAGTAATGTAATAAATCCTAGCAATGCAACTAGCTTAGGTATTTTTTTAGCAGTAAAAACTCATTGTTTGTCTGTTCTCAGAAAGTACTTTTCTAAATGCAGTAGAAGTTAACCAAAAGTGACTTAAGGAAGACTGGTGGTATCCGTGTGGATTTTTTTTTTCCCCTGCATATAACAAGAGGGGGAAAAATGCAAAATTAGTGTTGCAGAGGGAAGAGCCAGGCAGGCAACTGAGGCGGCAAGATTATAAACACCGGGATACAAAAGCTTAATCTGCATTTAGAATGCAGTTAATTTTTTTTGTTGTTGTTTGTTTTTCAGGCCCAGACTCGTGTAAAGCTGAATTTTCTGGACCAGATTGCAAAGTTTTGGGAGCTTCAAGGATGTACACTGAAAATTCCACATGTGGAGAGGAAGATCTTGGATTTATTTCAGCTTAATAGAGTAAGACTGTTACAAGGGAGAAACTCATCCTTTTAGGATGTTGTGTTATATCAGTTTCTGGGATGGTATCACAGTTGTTCAAGGGAGATTTTGGAGTATATACAAACTGAAGAAAAAAAATCACTTTGTTTAACCTAACATAGCTAATGTGACAAAATAGAAATATAGTGTCATGGAAGCTTTCATGTGAGCTAGGAGATCGAATTAAATTTCCAGCTCTTCTTTAAAGTTGAACTGGGTTACAAACTGGTCAAGAATAAGCTTGGACTTCACTGGAGAAATCTTCCGAGCAGTGACAGCAGCGAGAAAACCATTTCTCCATTAGAAATACGGGAGAAAAAAAATCCATTACTTTTAGGATGAAGCTTATTAAACGACGTTTATGTATTGTGGTAGTAAGGGATGGGATTCACTGACCCCAAGGATATGTTCTCTCTGGTTTATGTTTAGGCTAGTTTTTGTTTGGTTGCTTTTGAGTCGATTTCATAGTACTTGTTCCAGGGAGAACTGGTTGTACTGTGCTAGAAAGTCGTGTTGGAATACAAAGTGGCAGCATGACAAATTGCAGCCAGAGAAGTTCTCAAAAGTAGGCCGAGTTACTGTTTGGTTATCTAGTACAGGTGCTGACTTGTAAACTTGTTGAATTACTTTACAAACAGTTCCTAAATTGGTTATATAGGTTCCAGTTATAGCTTTTAAACAGCTTTCATGCTTTGTGGGGTTTTTTTACATTTACATTTACTGGTTTAAAAGAGCAATTGTAGTGTTATCTTGCCTTTTAAACTAGCAGTGCTCTCCTTTAAGGCTGGTAATTTTAGTATTAAATATATGACCATTTTGTTTTCTCTTTTTAGTTAGTTGCAGAAGAAGGAGGATTTGATGTAGTTTGCAAGGAGAGAAAATGGACCAAAATAGCCACGAGGATGGGATTTGCTCCTGGCAAAGCTGTGGGTTCGCACATCCGTGCGCATTACGAGCGCATTCTCTATCCTTACAACTTATTCCAGTCTGGAGCGAGCCTGCTGGTAAGATAGATTGAAGCTAACTGAAGTCAAATTAATTTAGCAACCAGTCTGTTATTTTTTTTATTGGAACATTTCCAAAGACTGCTTTTTACGCTTTATGCCGTGCGGGTGACAAGATGCAGTCTGTGGTGTTGATGCAAGTAATTCAGAAGGCCATAGGCAAACTTTTAATCCAAATTAAAGTTTTTAGAAGTACCCTTCAAGGTGTAACCTCTTACTGACTGCTTTCTTAACTACTGTTTTGTATTTTCTCCCTACAGTTTACAGAAGCCTCATGAATAACGGACTTTGTGTCTTCCTATAACAGTTTCGTTAATGCTGTTCTGTCAAATGCAAAATACTGCTATATTCACAGGTTGTTACAGGTCCATCTCTCTGATAGAGTGAGAGTGCTATGGGTGTGTGTTACTTGCACATAGAGTGACTGAGGAACTAGACCAAACCGTGGCTGTAACTCCTCTCACTTTCACTAAGGGTGTCCAAGTTGAAGAATGCTTCGTGGCTATTGCAGTGTAGTTGACATGATGGCTTGTGTCTTTTTTCCAAGCTTGAATTTTCATCCTTCCTGCTTAGATTTGGCCATTAAAACCAAATTCAGAGTTGGTTGAGAGTGGAAGCAACATAATCTCTAATGAAGAAAGGACTTTTCTTTTAGAGCCGTAGTCATTTATTTGGAAAACCAAAGATTGCAGTTGCCAACTTCCATTTTTATTTATTTGAAACACTCTTACCATGATGATCTTTCAAAGAGAGGAGTGTTGACCTTTTTTAAGCAACAAAAGCCCGAATCTTGTTACCAAGTGTGTCTGTGTCTACAGAAATCAACACTAGCCTCTTATGTAAAGCTACCAAAACGAGGGAGGGATTTGTCATAACTCAAGAAGGGTCAGAACTGAAGGCTTTTTATTTAGTGAATGATGGTCACTTTTCAGTGAAGAACAGCTAGATTCTGCAGACCCTTCAGAAAAAATAATTTAACTTGCGTAGGTTTGAGTGTTCTGCGAATGGAGGATAAGAACAAAATACAGTTGAATATAAAAATCTTTGTGCTAGGGAAACTGCTGTGACAAAAATATTTTGCTTTGCCTCAACCACATTCATGTTAAGCAGTGGAAAGCAACATCACTTTCTGAAGGCATTTCATTGAAGACTTTGCATTTTTATTAGGTCTGAAAAGTGTGGATTCTCTTTTGTGACACCTAGCTTTGCTTTCATATTTTTGAGGTGCAGTTACACAGGGGAAGATCTAATTAAAAGTTGTAAAACAGGTAACATGTTACCACACTTCCTTGGAAACGTAGGGTTCCCCGTGTGAGTGGCTGTCGCGCAGCTGATGTTTACATTCATGGTGTTCTCAGTATTGGACCCTCTTAGAAGAGAAAAGCAGTCTTAAATGAAGTCACGCTTCTCCGAGCTCTCTCTTGCAATGGGCACCTGACATTTCTTCCAAACTAATGCATTTAGCAGTCCGGTTCTGGAGTAGCTGTGTGGGTAGGTTGACTTCAGTTTTTAACTCCTCCCCCGGCCAAAAGCTTTTGAAGTATTGCTGTCCCACATGTAGCAGATGCTTACATATTCAATGAACTGAGAGAATCCACAGAAATACATTGGGTTTACCTGACTTTCCATGCTAAGGTTTTACTTCCCCGACCCCCTTCCCCAGGATAATTTGTCTTCCAACTGAGTTTGTTTTGCAATACGTTTTTTGAGGAAGAATCTCTGATGAGATTCTTCTTGGCTTTCTTCCATGTGTTCTCAGTAAGTGGTGCTTTCCCAGATGCTTCTTGTGTAGGTGTCCATTTTATTGTATGTCTGTTCAGTGTTTTACTGGGAAAGGAAGCATCTGCGATTTTTGTTTTTTGAGATGTAGCTATTTGATTTGACAGCTGTCACTTTGAGATGTGTGGTTCCTTCGTGCAATATTTCAACAAGCCTTTTGAGAGAAACTCTTTGTGCAGCCAGCATGATCATCCATAAAAGATTAGTGCTTGCATTCACCGATTTCTTTGATTTTTTTTTTTAATGCGTAGTACTTGCAATATTCATTGACTTTTTTCTGCAAAAGCCAAAAATACGGAATGGTGTAGTTCCCACTGCTGACTATGCCGTAACTTAAATTTCATCCAGATCTGTATAGCATTAATTGTTTAGTGTGGCTTAAATATACGTTAAACCTGCGTCAGGGGTTATTTTGACAAATACTGCAGCTGGAGATACTTCTGTATACATACCGAAGTAGTGAAACTATCTGGAGCTGTTCAGGGGTGAACAGATAGCATGTTTTTTATTAAAACTCTTGTTCAGTCAAACAGCAAAAATTTCTAAATCAGCTGGTTACTAATACTCAAAGTAGCTCTCCACAGGGTTGTATCTATTTTATTCTTATCGTGAAACATCGGACTAGACAGGTCCTAGATGTTTGTCCCTGGAGTAGTTGCAGTAGACCTGTTGGTGTACTGGTTTGTACTATCTGGCCTCACTTATTTTCTCAGCCATAGTAACCCTCAGTATGATACTACAGAATCACGCTATATGCCCAGAGGGATAAATGTCCCCTTACATGATTTAGGGTGTCCAGAATCTTCTGTCAATGCATCTTCTGTCCTATATTGCCCAGGTGTTTGCATGAGATGTGGCTAGAGATGCTCTTGCGGTGTGCTGTTCTTCAGGGAATGCAACTGGTTCAGTAATTCTGGGTCTGGTCAGTTTTCCAAACTAGGGCTTTAATGTCCTGAGTAATGCACTTGACTAATGTCCTGAGTAGGATTCATATGTCCAAAGATTTATATGTGCATGCCTCTTATAAAATGTTTCTGTGTGAGAGACTTCTCTAGGAGCCTTTAATAGAGAAAAATAAGCAGCTCTGGAGTTGGTGGCTCTTACCCTCAAGTGGATATGTAGCAGGGGCAGACCAGTTGTATTCCGCATGTACAGGGAGCCTGGATGATGAGCCTGTGTGTAGATCACTACTTCATAAACATCTAAACCTGGAGGAGATGAATTGTATCCCTATTTTTTTTTCCATCTTTTGACATCCTGGAGGCCTTGTGAATGTTCCTGCTGTGTCCTTTGACTGCCTGCTGAAGCAGCTGCTCCTGAATCGTTTCAGCTGATGGGCTTTTAACTTACCCTCTGCCACCGTTTGGAGTTCAAGGATTACATGTGCAACCACCTTCTCAGAATATAATGAAATCACAATCAAAGGCTACATCAAGTATGAGGGTGGGCTTATAGGTGCATTGTTGGTAGAAGCTTACCTTTCCCAAAAAAGCTCTGCAGGTTGGGAGAGGAAAAGACTGAAGACATGGCAGCTGGTGTCCTCAGTTAAAGATGCGTGCTTGCAGTTGATGAGGTCAGTCTAGGAGTAGAGTAGGTTCAGAGGAATTCCCATCCTGAAGACAGGACTTACACTTCTAGTTCTTCTCGGTACAGTTGAAAACGTTAATTAACAGCCATTTCATACTTTGCCTTCGGGTTATTGAGGCACTGGGAAATCTTTCTGCTTAAAGAGTTGTTGAAACCTCAATGTTCAGGAAATGTCTTCTGGGCTTTTTACTGTGAGCAGTGCTTTTTTTTTAATTATTTTTGCTTGGACACTCCACCGAAGTGAGGCAAGTTACGCTATTTGTTGTTTGTCTCTTTCAAGGTTTCATTACCCTTTTGGTTAGGAAAAGATGTTTGCCTTCTAGATACTTGCTTTCAAGATTCATGTGTCCTGTTACCAGGAGTCAAAACTTTTGTGAAAGATTTGAGTTTTGCATGGGGATGTAATTCAAGGAACCAGATGTTTTAGAAGTCATCAAATTTGGCAATGGTCTATGTAGCATTAATATTTTTTGCTTTTCTGTTCTCTCATTTTTGTATTTTTTCCTACTCCCTTGCCTTTTCTGCTTGTCCGTTTTCAGTCCTGAGAAATTGTTGGTTTTGACTTTCTCCCACTGATGTTAATGTGAAATAATTCACATTGTCCTCTTTCAGTGTGAGCTTTAAGGGAGAGTGCTCTTCTGAAGAGCTAGCTGCAGTGCTCTGTGACCCCCGAGCACGCAGCACAGGAGCATGCCCGCCTTTGAGCGTCAGCCAGGACTTACTGCGCGTGTGCATAAGCTGCAAAATGGGTCATTTTGTGCATTTAATGTTGAAATTAAGTCAGACATTTGTTTCCAAAGAACAAGTCTAGAGCTTACAAAGTCTAAGGTTGAAGGCAGTCCTAAATAAAACACATTCTGGAGGTTTCTTTGGGCAGTGTTGTGGACTGTCTGTGGATGGTAGTTATTGATACCCTGCTACCCTTGACTAATGTTTCTTTTTTGTTAAATACATATTTCTTTCAGCATGGGCTTGTCTTCTAAAACACCATTTTTTCTTCTTTTCCATCGCCTCTGCTGACTAGCATTTGTTTCTGAAAGTCTGATTTCTGTGCTGTCCGCAGAGCATCAGTCGTACGCCGCTGCAGTGTTTCTCTTGTGGTGCCTGTCCTGTTTCTCTCTTGCTGAGAAAATGCTCGTGATGGGAACAGATTAGCAGAACTGAGGAAATGTGGATCCAGCAATTCGTGTGAAATACTTTGACAACATAAGACTTTTTCTTTCTTTAGGATTCATTGTTTACTCATTAAAAACTGTTATATTTTGTCTGCTGTTACTGAATGTTGTGTGGCTTGACAAACTTGGAATTGTCATTAATTATTATTTTTCTTGCCAAATGTACGCACAGTTTTCAGCAATTAAATGTGTTCATTCGGCAACTTGAAAGAACGAAAACCGTTCTTGCATCTTCTTCTCTTCTGCCCTTAATTCATGCAGTAGAGTTCCCTTTCCAAAACACGTGAAAAACGTAGCTTCTGCAGTGTTCTTCAGGCAGAATTGTATTTCAGTTCAGGCAGGGCTGTACGATAGGCTGCAATTTACTTTCGCATTGCTCTCTATGTTGGCGTTACAGTAGTGCAAGCTGAGACCACTGCAGCAGTTTCCAGTACGCTGTTGATATAGTCTCAAAAAGGACCATCTACTAGAAGAATTGGTATTGGTAGTCCCATGGAGAAATGTTTGGTGCTCATAACCTTTGAAGGCCGACTTCAGTTTTATTCAAGATTCTTGATGATGATGATTATTATTATTACGTTCAGTAAAAGGGCAGGACAAAGTGATTTTGTGACTTGTTCAACTAGGTAATGTTACAATTGTCATAAATACTGGTTTTGTTAACTCAGCATGGTAATTAAAGCCCTGTCTGCATTCTTT
This sequence comes from Steatornis caripensis, assembly GCA_013398225.1. Taxonomy (NCBI): domain Eukaryota; kingdom Metazoa; phylum Chordata; class Aves; order Caprimulgiformes; family Steatornithidae; genus Steatornis; species Steatornis caripensis. The sequence continues at coordinate 177,413 of VZSC01003369.1, read as the reverse complement.
CACATTAGCCAGGAAATTGTTCTACACAAAGTTTGTATTAGAATGGAAGGCGGAAATTAAGTAATCAAATTGTGTCTCTCTAGTGCTTGCAGAAACCAGATCTCACCAGTGACACCAAGGACAAGGAGTATAAGCCCCACGATATTCCACAGAGACAGTCTGTTCAGCCATCTGAAACTTGTCCACCTGCTCGTCGAGCAAAACGCCTAAGAGCAGAGGTGAGAGACTCTGTCGTTATATGGGCAAATGCTCCGTGGAGACCGAACTTGAAATCCTAATGCAGTGATAGCTTGCGTAGCCACATGGCACAACAAGCTTTAGTTAAGTTGCACACAAATGTTATTTCGATCAGATTGCTGAATGCATATGCGTAGTAAACAGCGGTTTAACTTTGTCATTGTTAAACATACCTAAGTATTTATAAGTGCATAAATTCCAAATAATACTGTAAGGATTGTGTGATACTTCAAAAAGCGTGTTACTGAGGTTTGGAGTGCCAAGAGGCTCTTCTTCTGAAGCTGTTCCACTTAAGCATTAGTTAAGAGTGTGTACGCTATAATAATGTTTTTAAGCATGATTATAAATAATTTGGGGCTCATAGATTAAAATGCAGGAGGCAAATTCTAGAAATGAAGCATGTCTTGCAGCTTTGATCTGTGTCGTTTCCTTGGAGGACAGGCAGTGAACAGTAGTTATTCTTTAGATGTGTTGGGAGGTTTCTGTAAATCTTTCATGAGTTGAAGCCAGGTGTTAGAGCAAATAGTGGTTTTGTTATAACATTAGCATCGTTGTATTTCATTTTTTTACTCTGAGTTCTATCAATTTGTGATACTTTCACCATGCAGTATAAGGAAAAAATTGCATAACATTTAAGTCAATATGGTTTTGTACAATCAAACAGGATTCATCTGACATGTGCTTAAGAAGTAACATTTATTTGGATAAGCATACCATTTATTTATTAGATCTGTATAGAGTTCTCCTGTGAAGACTTATTTTAGGAGATCTTGATGAGTCTCATTTGTTGCTGGAAAACTGTAGTACTATGACTTCAGCCTTTCCAGGCTGATGTTCCTGCCTTTGGAGAGTTTACTATTTCTTTTGTTTGAGGAGATGGAGAGGGGAGGCTTATTCCCAGGAGATGGTCTTATTAGTGGTGACATCATGAGTTCAGAAGGTCACGATTGACTCTCTTTGTTTATAATCCAGATTTCTGTTTAAGTTCGTTTCAGACTCTCTATTAACTCCCATTGTTGTAGCCTCGGTCTTTTTACTACCAAGTAGTGCAGCTTAGTTCTTGCAAATTCTGCCTATAACGATTCTTAGTTAATAAGTTACAATTAAGGTTTTCTAAAGCTTTTCCAACCAAAAACCTGCTTACAAGTAGATTTATAATTCTGAGAAAACCTCAGTAGTTTGATCTGAAACTTTCTATTTGGACTATCAACCTGTGGTTGAAAGATGCTGGTTCTCATAAATCCTTTAACAGCAAGGCAAATATATACTAACGTTTTAGCTGTTTCTCTGACAGTAGTGTCAGATGACACTGGCAGGGTGCACGTTTTTGTCGTTTCTGTGGCAACTAACTGCTCATATTTAGCCAAAATGTGAGGCTGCTCTCCTGGCTCTTGCCCTGAGCGCTGCTGATGTCCTGCACCTAATTTTTGTGGAAAGAAAATACTTGATTAAGAAGAGATTTGAAACATACAGAGCTAAGGCTGAATTAAGCAGCATGGACTGACTCGCTTAGCAAGGAGCTGTAGTCGTTTAAGACAATAATTACCAAAAGTTAAGATTTGTTAATGTGTCTCTGTTGCATTTCGGTGCGAAGTCAGCTAAGTTGATTAAATCCATTTTATTCTACCATGAAGCTACAAACAGTTGATTTTTGCTCTGTCCTGGCTGCAGAGTAGTAGCGTTTGGTTAATGTGTGTGACTTTTTGCTCTAATGAGGTACGCGATTCTAAAACCTAAGTTCATTCTCGTTTACCAGTTGGACATCTCCTGCTTTTCAGAGGCTGACCATCTACTGTAAACCTTTAAAATAAGTGAACTACAGGAAAGTAATGTAAATTATTCTTACTAGCGAAAAATACACCATGTGGGATAAGTGTTAGCTTGCAATTGTAAGACCAGTATGGTTTGACCTTGCCCTTTCCTACCTGGTGAGTAAACACTTAGGAGAAAATGTTGATAATTAGAAAGGGAAAGGGCAATGACAGTCAGACTGGTTTTGAACCGGAAAGGTTTTGAACTGCTTGATATAGAGAAGATAAGTGTAAAAGACCAGAACAATGCTGTGGAAGTGAAAGTGAGATGAATCGCTGTGATAAAAGGCTCAGGCCGAAGAAAAGAGCTGCTCTTGTGAAGCTAAATACAGGCTTCAGCACAGAATATGGACACAACTCAGAAGTTCGAGTGCAGAAGGTGGGGCATGTGTTAGTGCATTGCTTGAGATCAGTGCAAACTGATCCTGGTTCAGTATTACTAAATACAATGAACAGCGCTGTTTTGCACAACTTAAGCAATGAGACCTCTGCCTGGTCTGGCAGAGGCTGCAGTTTGGACAGAGAGAACACAAAGTGAAGGGGGAAAAATGTCAAAACCACCTCTGTAGAAATCCAAACCAAGCAACCAAACAAGAAAGCCTACCAAAACCCCCAAACAGAACGACCACAAACCCTGCCCCTTCGAATATCTCATGATGCTTTCAGGAAGTCATGCCTTGGAGCTAGACCAACAAGTCCCGTTATTTGGGGTTCAGGGAGTGGTTGATACTGGACTGACTTGTGTGAGTAGCAAGGGAGTGGTTGCGTGACCTCATTCCCTTCAGAAATTGGGCTTAAAGAATACAGTGTTGGGGAAACCCGTCTTTATGCTGAGTGATTTGAGAACTGTTCTCCCACAGTCTCAAAACTTCAGGGAAGAAATAAAAGAATTAAATGGAAAAACATTATTTATTCTGTGTTGAAAGCTCCGCAATCCACTGAGTTCCCTGCTTAGAAGACCGGAGTGTGTTCTGCTTCTCAAGAGTAGAAGAAAGTCTATGAAAGCCCAAAATGCCTTGCCCCTTTGCCGCCTTATCAAGTTGTACTGAAATCAAACTGAAAATGTAGTATCATGTTGGCACAGCCTGTTTTGTAGGATTTCCTTGCAAATCTCTCCAGGTTGTTCCGTGTGTGATTTCCGTCTGAACTCTTTTAAGTAATTGAATACATGTATTTCAGAAATTCAGGTTGCCGCCTTATATTTATTTGTTTGTAAGCGTAAAAGGGTTCTTTGAGTTTAAACGAAGTCCTCGCAATCTTTGTCTGACTGCCATCTGCCTGGCTTTTTCCTAGAACAAGTCAGGTTGCAAGTTTTAAGACCCCCTTATACCTCGGTGAAGTGTTTGTGTCTCACATCAGCTTGTTCTCTGAACCCTTGCAGTCCTCTCTTGGCGTTTATCAGAGTGGATTAAGACTTGTACGCAAAAATGTTTGGGTTTTTTTAAAATTTGGAAGTCAAAATTGTCTTTTCCCAGTTCTTTTCTCAGCTCTTCAGAGTATTGAAATGTGTATTTCAAAACTTTGCATGATCTGCCACCAAAGTTACTCAGCTGTGGAGACTTGCAGAGAATTATTTAGATCTTAATAGGCAAGCTGTTGTGCCTGTTGGTGTCGGGCACAGCCAGCTTAGTCCCTTCTTCAGAGCCCAAGCAGCCGCGAGGGGCGGGAGGAGTTGAGTGCAGGTTGGCTCTCCTTGCGCGTGCAGCCTTTCCTGCGGCACTGCCTGCGTATTCCAACATTGTCGGTCCGTACTCGGGCCAGCAGCCGTGCGTTTAGGTGGCAGTGAACATTTTCCCAAATACGAGTGTAAAACCAAAGTGTTCCATCTACAGACGTTACTGAATTTTTATCTTTTTTTTCCTCTTTTTTTAAGGCAACCAATATTAAAACTGAATCTGACCCTCCAGAAGCCAGAACTCATAATCTGAGACGTAGAATGGGATGTGCACCTCCAAAGCGTGAAAATGGTGAGTGGCAAGCGGGGAGTGAAACAAAATGTGCATGCAACTTCTGTTACTTTGTACAAACTCATTTTTAAGACCAGAGTTAAATTCAGCAGTTGGAACAATCGAAAGTGTTTTAAAAAACCTACTTCTGTTAACTTCATTTTTAAATTGGAATTTATTATCAGAGTTCTTTTACGGCTTTGAAATCTTCTTTGTTTTGTAAGTGATTGAGTTTTCTCAGAGAAGAGGATATTTTCAGTTGAAAAATCTGGTTTTTTTAAAGTTCACTGTCTCTTATGGAGCAATCACAAATGAGATTTGAGCCACATTTGTATTTTAAATAGTTAGAATCAATCCACTAGCTTTAAATAGAGGAAGCTCATATAAGAATGTATCAGATTTCAGATGTTTTTAGGAAAGAATTTCGATTTGAAATCAGGAAATTAAACTCATGAAGGCAAAAGGTAGCATGTTGTGAACTTACCGATAAAGTTCCCATAATGTGATTTTTAAATTCCTTCTGTCAGTAATCCTGAGTCTGTTGTTATCTGTCCTTAAGTAGTAATAATTTCAGACTGAGAAGAAATGTTAAATGCCATCAGACAGAAGAATAAGCTTGTTGACAAATAATTTGGCAAAGCAAATACAGGAACCATTTACAACGACTTAATAATTGAAATTAACTAAGCAGTTTGTTGGTCTCCTTTGTTAATTCAAAATCTTCTTTTCCCCCCCAAGAATTGGTGTAGATTGTGGTCTTCTTTAATTTGATAATTTTTTTCTTTGAGTATCTCGTGTCCAGGTGTAAAGGTCTCTAGCTCGCTTGTAGATTTAGCTGAGAACTTCATTGCCCCCTTATCTTCAGCACCAGAGCCCTGGGATTCTCCACACTCTCTTGTATGGATTTGGGGGTGTGGTTTTTTGGCTTTTTATAATGTCAGGAAGGAATACTTGACCAGAGACATGCCCAAATTAGCTAGGAGTGTAAGAATGTAGAGGAACTGCTGCTTTGTCAGACCACTTCTGCTGCATGCTCATCTTTGACAATACGTTTCCACGAAAGCTGCCACTACAAGAAGCTGAAGTGTGAAGATCGTCGTAGGAAGCTGTAGTGTTGTTTCATGTCTCCGTGTGACATGCTGCTGTAAAATTGACAGAGTAATTAAACCGCATTTGTTAACACCACATGGAAACAAAATCTTAGCTTATGAAGATACTCTTCATTTAATTCAAGTTCCTTTAAATGGGATTTAAATACCCACTCAAAAAACGTGGGCTGTGATAGTCACTGCTAGCTCGTGATGGCATGCTTGGTTTTTTCCGATAATACCGGCTTCTGTCGGAACTGCCAGGTGTTCAAATCTTGGCTTGAGCTAACTGAAACAAGTGTGTGTATGGGATAACCAATAATTCAACAAACCACTTGGAGTGATGCAGTCTAACAAGTAATAACAAATAAGATAAATAATAACAAATAGTGCTAAGCATTAAAACATTTCGTAATACTCTTTTTTTTTTTTTCTTGTTACACCAGAAAAGGAAATGCATAGCACAGTGAAACTTCCCGAGAAGAGAGAACATGCCACGGAGCCGGAGAAAGACAAATCCAAAGTCCGATCTAAAAAACCCACTAATGCTGTGAGTATGCCCTGCTTTCCTGCTGCTTCATATTGATTCCAGGTGTTTCTGGGTTTCTCCTGGGTATGTAGTGAAATCTCATGTCACTTGCATCACACTAAGGACTCTTGTATTCTTCTTACAATGCTGTGGTTGAATCAAAGCGGTGTCTGTGCCTGCTGGAATATACATACTCGTAAAGCTTCCTGCTGTTACAAAGCTGAAAATAACAGGATAGTTAAGTATTGCTGTCTGTAACTAAAGTAACTTGTTTTCTGTCTCCAAGGTACAGTCTCAAAATAAGCATTTTGGAAGAAGAGTCCAAATAGAAGTGGTTCTTCTGTGAACTGATCTCTCTCCCCACTGCTCTCTAACCTCAAGGGAGCTTAATGCGAGCTGTGCCACCCAGTTCTCCAGCAGACACGCCGCTTATTCCACAATTTCAGCACTAACTTGGAAGCTTTGTTATTCAAATGCTTCTTAAAAACCCAACCCCGTTCCTGCTCCAACTCTCCACACACCAGCAACCCCCGTCCAAAAAATCCCCAACTGAACGCAATGGTAGTTTGTCTCACTTTCAAGAAGATGATATTGAGATTCTTTCTGGCCACGCCACTACTTGGGTCCTTGCTAAAACCAAAAATGTTCTTCGTTTAGTCCACACCTATAGCTAGATACCCGAGAATGAAATGTGCAAATACTAGAAGCCTGACACCTCCACCCCACCAAACAAAAAAGCTTGTAGGGAGGAGCAGGAGATGCCGCTTCTTTTGTTAACAACGTAAGACAACAGGGTCTGCTTGTGCTCACGGCTCTGTTCTGTGTTTGAGAAGAGCCTTCCAGTCTGTTGCTGATGGTGTGGTGTAGGACAGGCAGCAGACAACCCTGCCCATGTTTGGAGGGCTTGCAGCTTTTCCTTAGGGCTCAGTAGCCGCTGTCTGAAACTTCGTCACACACCTTTAACAGCTCCGTGCCCAAAGCACGTATCTGTGCTGGGAAGCTGGGGCCTTTCCAAATTAAAATGAAGGTCTTGGCCAGTATCTCTGGGGAAAAAGAGGAACACTTCCGTCAAGAAGAACCCCTTTCTCTCTTCTGAGGCTCCAAACGGTCTCGGAGGAGGATGAAACATCTGCGCGCACGTGCCGCGCGTGACAGCAACAAGAAAAAGGGGTTGTGAGCCACTAACAGGTGTTAGATTATACCTGCCGAATCCACAGTACCACTGATTTAAACTGTCCTGGCCACTGGATAAAGTCTTCTGGCATTTGGAAAAAACATACTCGGAAGGGCTTGCAATTCTTGTGGTCCTTCCTTAAATTACAGAGGGCGTTACTTTTGATGTCAACTTTTGTGTGAATGTTTGTGTTTGCTTGTCTCATTTCCCTTTCAGAGATAAACTGAAAAAAAGCTTTGGCAAATGCCACAGATGACTGAGTTACCAAACTGCTCTTTCACCATGAGTTACCTTAAGTGTTCAAATTCCCACTCTGGCAATTTTTTGTTACAGGTGGATTTGTATGTATGTCTCTTATGTGGCAGTGGTAACGATGAGGACCGTCTCCTGTTGTGTGATGGCTGTGATGACAGTTACCATACTTTTTGTTTAATTCCACCCCTTCATGATGTTCCCAAAGGGGACTGGAGGTGTCCCCAGTGTTTGGCTCAGGTAATCCGACAAACCGTAAAAGATAGGCTGAAGGTTATTTTTTTATTTTGTGGGATTTTTAAAACTTGATCCTAGGGATTGAAAATGCAATTTGTTATTACTGAAGGTTGTGCGAACAAGGTTATAGAGAGAGGGTAAAGCTAAAATGAAGGCTGGGCATGCTTCAAATTGGAAAGCTGTCACTTGGTATTTTGGAGCCAAAAATTGATGGGCCTTTAAAGAATACATTGGGTTTTAATTGCCATCTTTCCCTGTGTTTAAAATTGGAGTCTCTCCGGATGCTTCAATGTGGAGGTCTATGCATCTTTTTTTTTTTCTGCTTAGCTCTACTAGAGGAAAGAGAAATTAGGCGTATTACTTCATTAATGTTTATGCAGATTTATAAATAAATAAATACTGTGATTTGATGAATTAAGCAGAGTAGTTTCTTCTGACTGTGCGACTTGGGGCAGTCATTTCATGTCAGTCAGGTGTCCTGCCTTCTTGCCCCTCAGGTGCTGTAATAGTAGCCCATTTGTGTAAAATCTGAGCACAGATTGTCTTATTAATGCATGGTAGAAATAATTATCTTTTCAATTACAGGAGTGTAATAAGCCTCAAGAAGCATTTGGTTTTGAACAAGCATCAAGAGACTATACACTTCGCACGTTTGGAGAAATGGCAGATGCATTCAAGTCAGACTATTTTAACATGCCAGTACATGTATGTTTGTGTATTTATCCTGATGCCACAATGTAGATTTCCTTTTTTGTGCTTAGTTAAAAATACATAATTTCTGAGGGGGAGGGGAGAATTCGGTTTTGAATGGATGAAATCCCAAATCAGGGATTCTTTTACATCAATGAATCCTTGTTCTTTCTGGTGTCGTGGTTTCTTCATCCCCTGGCTTCTTGGTTCTCTCCCCACCACACTTTTGAAGAAGTGTCTGTAAGGAAGAGAATGCTCTGTCACCCATTCCTGAGAGAACAAAGCAGCAGCATGTCCTGGGTGGAACCACATTTCTGCTGCATTGTTTTTTCTTGTTGAAACTATTTTGAAATGGGGAAATGCTTCAAGTTAATGGAGGTTCCTCCCTGAGATAGCTTTTATGCACATGCTTTTTATATACTCATTCCTCAGGATATACTTCTTGTTTTTCTTCTTCATACCTAGATGGTCCCCACCGAGCTGGTTGAAAAAGAATTCTGGAGACTTGTTAGTACCATTGAAGAGGATGTGACAGTGGAATACGGAGCTGATATTGCTTCAAAGGAATTTGGCAGTGGCTTCCCAGTTAGGGGTGGGAAATTCAAAGTTAGACCAGAAGAAGAGGTAGGTCTTTATTAGTTCACTGTGTGTGTGTTTGTATTGCAGTTCTTCATCAAATAAGTCTCTCTGGTTCAAAGCACAACGGTGGAACTGGGTTGCAAAGTGTTTGTTTTGTGTAAATCTGGCACAGTATTTAAAGAGGAAAATTGCATCAGAGTTTTGAATAAATAAAATTTGCTGTGATCAGACATAAAAACCCACAGGTTTACCCTAGGAGTTATTTATTAACTTCCAAACAAAAAAAAAAAAGCTCATTTTAACAAAGCAGGTCAGATAAGGTTTGTGAAAGGAGCAAAGGCAATAGAGGTCTTGTTCTTTGATGCGTTGACCTGTTTCTTATATTTTTCAGTTGGGAGAGATGCCTTTCTTCTGTTGCTCTTCTGGCAGTTTTACCTTGCTTTTTTTTACTTCCTGTTGTATAAACCTGTGACTGTTCTGTTCAATTTTCAGGAATACCTTGATAGTGGCTGGAATTTAAACAACATGCCTGTGATGGAGCAGTCTGTTCTTGCTCACATCACTGCAGACATATGTGGAATGAAATTACCCTGGCTATATGTAGGAATGTGCTTTTCTTCATTTTGTTGGCATATAGAAGACCACTGGAGCTATTCGATTAACTATCTGCATTGGTGAGTTTGAGGAATAAACTCAGCCTGAGAAGCAATCTCGCTTTCATTCCCTCTTCCCCTTTTTAATTAGCGGACTAAAACCAGGTTCGTTGAGTTCAGGCCAGAATAACCCTTGCAATCCTGTAGAGGCAGAGTTAAATTTGACACAGTGTGATGCCCGCATTGATTTGCTTTTGGGCAAGAGGTCATATTTTGGAAAGAGACATCCATTCCCAGTTAAAAAATCCATGAGAGTTGCAGCAGATAATCCATCAAATGTTTTATTATGCTCAATGTAAAGCTAAAAACCATGCAAGTTTGTGTTTGTTTTTTTTTTAAATCATCTAGCTTCAACTAACAGTCTTAGGATCCTGCATATTTTTTTGTCTGTTAGATAGATCATTCTGTCATGAATCCTCTCATCAAGCAAACACTTGTCAACGGTAATCAGGACAGATCTTTGCCATCTCTCCGATATTTTAAATAGATTAAACTTCTCAAACTTCTCACCTTACAACAGCTTTTTTAGAGTTCGAATTGTTCTTGCCACTCTTTCACTCAGTGAAACCTGTCAAGCTCTTTCCCTTTCCTTGTTCGCATAAGTATTCTGGCAAAATGCTAAAACCACATCCCAGCTGCTATTCAGTTGGTCATGCTTTAGGTCAGCTATTCAGTTGCTGCGCCTTGAAGTAGCTGCTGCTGTAGCATAGTCCACCTAGTCAGTGACTTCATTCATTTGCTTTCTTAGTACTTGACATTATTAAAACAAATGTTTGAGTGAGGCTAAGTAAATGACTGATCAGGGTTACGTTGTAAAAATGGTCTTCCTTGTCATTTGTTGCCTTTTATTTTTTTTTGATCTGGGTCTTCAGTCAGGCTGAAAACTGTGGGAAGGATGGGAGGTTTTTTGTTTGCAGTAGAAACTTCATTTCTTGTAGGACAGCTTTCCTCACTGTTGTTAGAATGGCATTGTGTCCTCCATAATTTGTCCTGAATTTTATTAGTGTTTGCAGTCGAGGTCAGAGATGTGTATGTGCACACACGTGTACATGTGTTCAAACGCATGTGAGAGTTGCCTTACCTGCTTTTAATCTATTTCTTCTCCAGCATGAAAGTTCTTGACGTCTTGTCTTTTCATTTGCAGATATTCTTCTGTATTTCTCCTCAGCGTAGAGGTTTAAGTCTGGGTGGTTTAGCCTATTCAAGAGCAGTGTGTAGTTGAGGTTAATACTGTTCCTGGCCAGAGGAGTCGATCTTAATGACCTGCTGCTGAAGAGACAGTGCTCCAAACGCTGAAAAGACTTCAGAAGGCAGGACTCGTTCTTGTGACATACTGGGGATGGCCTGCCCATCTTCAGTGTTCCCATGTGCTGTGAAGCAGCTTGTATCCTGGTACAGTATTTTGAGCAGACAGTCCCAAGTGAACGAGGCTACAGCGGCAGACCTTTCATAGGGTCGAAGGCAATAGTTCTCCTGCATGAATCTAAATCCTGTGTTAGTTCTTGAAGTGGTAAAAGGAGAAAAAACAAATCTTTGCTTCTGAAGACACTTGCAAATAAATAAGATGTCGGTCCTGGTCAGAGGAAAAGTGACCTTCGTTGATGCTAGTATTTCTGAATGCGGGGATGTGGAGCTGTCAGATAGCGGTGCAGAAAGAACTGTCGCCTTCAGCTGTTCTGCAGCTTGCTGCCTTCATAAGGCTGACACCTTAACGCATTCGTTAGAATTCTGTCTCCATTGTCTGCTCCCCTGAAGTCCAGAGACGCCTGGTACCAGTATCCTGATCCAAGTTTAGCGTATTTCATAACTGCTGTCATCCATTCCTTGGCACTGACATTTATCAAGGAGCAGAATTCTTGATTAACCCAGTATTGGGTCAGAACACAGGACAGTTTTTAGCTGCATCTGTGGTTGGTCTTCATGAATTCATAGAATTGTTCCAAGTTGATGACCAGGTCTGAGGCTGCATAGTCATTTAACACCACATAGCGACAGCTCCACTTGTGCTAGTCCTTGTGATACCAGTGTAACTGCCCTACCACAGTGCGTCCCGCTAGCTGTCCCGTTCACCGTGACAGAGGTGCTGATTGAGTACAGGAATAAGGTCCTCGGTGTAAGGGATACGCTTCTGGATTCATACTTCACTCTCTTCTTCTGGAATCCTCCCAATGGCTTCATGATTTATGGAAAAAAACCCAGTGTTGAGTCAGCTTTACTCTGCCAGCTCTTCAGGAGTCTTGGGAGAATGTGATTTGTCTGTTACCTTCTTTTCTAAATACCTTTTGCAACGTGGTTCTTTGTAAGGGATTGGAAGGCATTTTCATCTTTGTGCTGCAGTGAGACAGCTTCATTGTAAACCTGAAACAGTATCTACAGGAACACATCTGTGTAACCTTAATTTTCTCAACTGGCTTGTATTGGGTTAAGCTGCTGCAAAAAGTTCTTTGTTCCTGCTCTGGATATCGTTTTGTTTTGGTTTTTTTTCCCCCCTGGGTCTTTTGCATAATTTGGAAGTTTAATTTCTACGTACTATATGTTGCTTTCATGGCAATTATGCACAAGACAGAAAGAACTGGCTTTGGTTGTTAGATCCAAGAGGGAGCTTGTGTTCATGGTGAAAAGCAAACAGCTTATGTTTTGAAGTTGTGCTGGAATCAGCAGAACTTCGCTGAGCACTTCTTCAGTCTTTTTTCTTTCCCCCAGAATATTTTAAGTATGTGCTCAGAAATGTAGGCAGTTAAAAACTTAGGTCTGGAGGAGGGACCTGTGTAAATGCGAAGATTCAGGAAGGTACATAACATTTGCATTTCTTCCTGATGATACACCGTGTCAAAAGGATATATTTTTAAAGCAGAAGACTGAAAATGTAACTTATGAGATTGTTTATATTTAACTTTTTTTAATAATCTTGCAGGGGGGAGCCTAAAACGTGGTATGGAGCCCCAGGGTATGCAGCTGAACAGCTGGAGGATGTAATGAAGAAGCTTGCTCCAGAACTATTTGAATCTCAGCCAGATCTCTTGCATCAACTTGTCACCATAATGAACCCGAATACTTTGATGGCCCACGGAGTGCCTGTATGTTGTTGGACTCCTGTGCTACTCCCCCAAACCCAACCCTCTTTCATTTGCACTGAATTCTACTTCAAAGCTGATAATTGAAGCCACTTTTATTACAGAGATGGTGTTGTAGTTTCCATGTGTGTTGTATCTTCCTTGTCTAGTGTAATGTGCCAGTATGAACAGATGGGCAATGGAATCATTGCTTTTGGAATTGCTTGGCAAACTCTTCTCTGGAGATCCACCTTAGCATATTTCTGTATCTCAGCTGGAACGTTTAGGCTCGACCTTGGAAACAATGGCAGGAGCTCTTTGTATGTCTGTCTAATCAGACACAATTTTTTTTGGCATACAAGTTTCTGCCCAAAACACATTCTTCCTTTATTTGTCATCCACATCCTCTTATTTTTCCTGGATAAGTTCTTAGGTATTTAAAAACATTTTTCATTGGTTTCCATCGTATTCCATACTAGACTATTCATGGGAATTATGTCGCTTTACAACTTAATTAGCTTTTTGACTAGCTGACCTTGGGACTTAAAGGAAAATCTGGAACAAGTGTCAAAATTTGTGGCGTCTACTATGCTGTGAGAGACTCCAGAAGTGAAAGATGCAGGAAGACCTGCCTGCTCTGATGCTGGTAGTCTAGCACGAAAAGTATTAGATTTACAGCGGTACGGACTTTTGAGTAGGTTCCAAATTTCTCTTCCACTTCAGCTACACGTGGAAGAGAGCCTTGCCTGTGCTTTACCCGTGTCACTGTGCACAGAGTTAGCAAAGTGCAAAAGGCACAGGCGGGTGACTTAGAATAGCTTAGAGTGGGTATGGCTGAATGAAACACCTTTGCTTTCTAGGGTTTTACGTGACAAGTTAACAAATGCCAGTGGTAATCCTTAGTTTTACAACTATCCGAAGTCATCATGGAAGTTACTAGGAACTGGAAATCCATATTCTCTTCAGAGCCTTCAGTTCTGTTTAGGTTTGTCCTAATGCTTGTCCATCTTTCCTCCTAGGTTTATCGAACCAATCAGTGTGCTGGAGAGTTTGTGATCACCTTTCCAAGAGCTTATCACAGTGGCTTCAATCAGGGTTTCAATTTTGCGGAAGCTGTGAACTTCTGCACAGTTGATTGGGTATGTTCTGAAAAACGGTTTCTCATAAAGCGTGCAGTTCCAAAGTTGTTCTTAACTCATGTGTGGCTCCCATTTACTGCTGCGCCCTTAGAGTCTAGTCCTTAGATCAGGAGCCTGTTACTGGTAGCATAACGCTTTGCTGAAGGTGTTTCTTTCGTGTGGTGAACTGTGGGCTTTCTCTGGTTCCTAGGGTTCAGTTGGGAATTAGACATTAGGGCTGATGTATCTTTCACAGCAGGAGGTAGGCAAGGTCCTGTGATGCCTGGAGTACGAGAAGCACCAGTGCTGCTAGAATCTGCTCCTTTTGTGTCCCCAAATTCCATTCAAATTGTCAAGAGCTGGAATGAAACTTTTCTGTTTATTGCACTGGGAATTCTCTGAGAGGTGTTTTCTACAGCTGANTAGGCAAGGTCCTGTGATGCCTGGAGTACGAGAAGCACCAGTGCTGCTAGAATCTGCTCCTTTTGTGTCCCCAAATTCCATTCAAATTGTCAAGAGCTGGAATGAAACTTTTCTGTTTATTGCACTGGGAATTCTCTGAGAGGTGTTTTCAACAGCTGAAAAACCAAGCCAGCTTGGACTTCTTTTCTACTATAACTTCTGTGATTAAATCTGATGATACATTTAACACATATTAAGAACAGTTAAAGACTTCGGTAGTCCTCTTGGGGAGAAAAATTATAGTAATTGCATCTGATGTGAGTACATCCTCCTGGATAGCAGAGGTGCTGTAGATTTTTAGGGAGGAATACCGTAATGAGAGGAGAACAGAAAGTTTTAATGTTCAAACAGAAGGTTTACAGACCAGTACTTTATTCCCAGTAAGCTTCACTCAGCTTACTGAAACAGCACAGGTAGGCACACATTACAATTATTAGGTCACAGTAATTTATGAACTTTTTTGTCTTTTTTAAATTAAAACAAATGGAGGATAGTTGCTCCGAAGTTACAAGTAATCATTTCTCCTTCCTAGCAGATTTCTCAGACATGTGGTGTTGGCTTACCTCAGAAAGATCCTTTGAAGCTACCGATACTTCAGATTACTCATCTTCTGATTTTTTCCCCCC
>VZSC01003369.1:136123-162801 GCA_013398225.1 Steatornis caripensis | reverse complement strand
CCCCCCCCCCCACCCACCCCCCCCCAAAAAAAAAATCTTGGCTATTTGTAAATGTAGCACATCTAAAAATGTTGCTAGATTTAAAGAACATCACATGACTCAAATTAGAAGAAAACTTTCTGCATTGTGACTCTGTTTCAATATCGGTTGGTTTGGTTTAGTTTTTCTTCTTGTCCTTCCATGAGTTTCATACAGGTCTCTTAACACATAACCTCATTGTAACCTGAGCAGCACCATCCACCTAGCCAGTAAATAAAGCTGTGAGTAACCTGCCCAGCTTGTACGCACTTGTTTACTCCTGGAGTTAGGGATTTTAGTGGTCTGTGGAGTCAGCAGTTTCTCTTGCTGCAGCACAGCTCAGGTCCTGCATAAACCAGCCATTTGAGAAAAAGGTGCAGTGTGCTCTGCATGGGGCATCCCTCGAGTGGTCAGAACAGGGCAAGTGTATGTACTCGTCCCTTTGGCACTTCCCCAGCCTCTGTGTATTTTTAGCTTGGATCTTCCTGAGCCTGCTGTGGTTTAGTTATTTAAGTTACCCCTGATTGTGGTCTCTTCCAGAGAGTGAATTCTGCCCATGAACCTAGCTGAAGAACTTGCATCCACAGTGTCAACTGTAAAGGCGTTATAAGCGGTCCTGGCTGACAAGAACTCAGGGTCTTGTTTTCTCTAGTTGTGCATTCTGAATTACGAATATTGTTGCTAGAAGGATTTGTCTTGGCCTATCTATTTGGATAGGTTTTGGTTAGCAGCATAAAAAGTTTGTATCTTAATGTAATTTTTCAAAACAAACTCTTCATTTATTTAATGTTTTTCAATGCAGCTACCATTGGGTCGCCAATGTGTGGAACATTACCGTCTGCTACACCGTTACTGTGTGTTTTCTCATGATGAGATGATCTGTAAAATGGCTTCCAAAGCAGATGTTCTTGATGTTGTGGTAGCATCTACGGTTCAGAAAGACATGGCTATTATGATTGAAGATGAGAAGAGGTTGCGTGAGAAGGTTGATAAACTGGTGAGTTGTAGGAAATATTATAATGAATGAAGAAACAGTTGAAACAGTGGTGTGAGGATGTGCTGGGACTTGTGCTGTGCTGTCAACGGCCTAGATAGGAAGGTTCTACCTAGGTTCTACCTGTGGATTGCGGAGGAGTGCTTGGGTAAAGAATCATTGTCATGCATCTTGTTTTAGCATCTGCCCTTCCGTGTTATGTAGAATGTCTCTCTTAAAAGTAGTGTTTGTTCTATTAGTAATTTAATCAGAATAGCTGATTTTTCATTAACGAAGATTTCTGTCTGCCTGGTTTTAATATCTTATTTCTAAACTTCGTTATTCCTTTGATTAATTTAGCTTATGATGTTTTAGCTTGGAATAATCACCTCTTCATTAGACTTTGAAGTGATGTAACATACTCGTTTGCAGGGAGTGACCGAGTCGGAGAGAGTGGCTTTTGAACTGTTTCCTGACGATGAGCGGCAGTGCTTAAAGTGTAAAACCACCTGTTTCATGTCTGCTGTTTATTGTCCATGTAAACCTGGATTACTGGTATGCTTGTACCATGTCGAAGATCTCTGTTCCTGTCCCACGTACAAATACAAACTGGGGTAAGCTTTGGATAGCAAATAATACCGTGCTCTGGAGATAACTTATTGCATGTGTAGATACTGTGGTTTGATAATCTAGGGCCTGCTCTGTTTGTCAGTGGTGCTGGTCTCTGTATTCTGTTTCTCTTGGTCATTTGCAAATAGAGTACCCCCAAAACAAAGTGCCTTTTCTGTGCTCGTATACAAAGACTCTTTCTTTTCAGCATTCAGCTCTTCTTGCTCTGTAATGGCAAAAAATGCTGGATAAGTTAGTTTGCTTTTTTATTTATAGCAACAAGGTCATAATCTATTCCATCCAGACTAATATATTTTGCGTTTGCTAGCTTTCCTTTCTGTTGTCATCTTTCCTTTTCTGTTGTTTGTTACGTCTTTGTCCTACATGAATGTAGCTTGTCCTAAGACAATTTCAGGATTGCCTCAACTGAAATGGTGAAATTGCTTTTTGAAGCAGTTGCGATGTTGAAATTGTCCTAGGAGGAACACGGTGCGTTGTAGGTCTTAATTATGTAACCCTGGGTGCGTGACAGATCTTTTCTGTGTTGTATGGACCAACACATCTTGACGCCCCTCCCGTCCACCCTCCTGCTCTCCCCACCCCAGTTGTTGCTGAAGAGTTTGAATTCTGTGCTACTTGTAGGTACTGCTATACCCTGGAGGAACTCTATCCAATGATGAACGCGCTCAAGATGCGTGCGGAGTCATACAACAAATGGGCTTCCAACGTTAACGAAGCTCTGGAGGCAAAAATTAACAATAAAAGAAGTAAGTATCTTACCTTTAGTCTACAACACGTAATTTTAAGTGGCTAATTTAGTTTCTGAACCTTAGCAACTTTTGTGTGAGAGTCAAAAGAAATCATATATAATTTCATGTTTTAAAGTAAATATTTTAGCTGTTGTAGTCCCAGAAATTATGCTAAGCTGTCTCTGTGTGAGAAGATTGGAGATCGCTTTGACATAAAATACAGCCGAAGCTGAAATAGAAATATATGTCATGTGTTGCGTTATTCGGCCTTACCATTTAAAATCTGTCACAAAGGGAGACTTTTGTTAACTTACTGTCTTTCCCAAAAGGTCTCATCAGCTTTAAGGCTTTGATAGAAGAATCAGAAATGAAAAAGTTTCCAGACAATGATCTACTGCGACACCTCAGACTGGTTACGCAGGATGCAGACAAATGTGCCTCGGTTGCACAGCAACTTCTTAATGGTAAAAGACAAACCAGGTAAATGCTACTATATGTGCTTGCAACAAAATTGAGTGACTGAAGATGGATGCTGGTGATAGATGCCAGTGTTCTGTAAGACTTAAAAATGAAAGCAATCTTTCTCTCTTCTCAAGAGAGCTGTCTCTCACAGGGAAATTCACCTTTACTACATGTAGTAAGTTAAACATCCTGAGCTTGTGATTTCTTCTTCCTCTGCTTGACAGTGGGGCAGCAAATCCATTCTAACGTTCCCCAAAAGCAAAAATTGGTGTGGTATTTCCAGACAATGCAACACCTAACAAGATACAGTCCACTTGTCTTTGTGCCATGGGGACCGAAAATCTGTCAGTGGTGCATGTGTCATTATATTCATTACACTTCATGCCTTGTGGAAGAATAAAGGGTCTTAACTTCCTGAGCTGGTGGTGGTGGGAATACTGTGTGAGATCTTGAAAAATACTTGTTCTTTGTCTGGCAGCGCTTATGGTAAATCATTTAGACAAGTTACTTGCTCGAGGAATTTGAAGATAGGGCAATGTTTGGGTAATACATTATTTGTGAACTGGCTGCCTGGTCCTGCTAGCACTCTCTATGTCTGAAATGAGTTGAAAGGCATCAGAAGATCCAGAAGGACAAGGCGAGATCTTCTCGTTGCATCAGTTTGGTTGTGACTATATTGATATACTAGCCTTTCTCTAGGGGATCACAAATTACCGTTCTTTGTTGCACAGTCTCTACCCAGACTTACAATGGCTGCATCTAACCTCACAGGATGATAGTTTTCTAAGAAAATGTTGCATTTATATATGTGGAGAACAACATTGCTGAAGTCCAACAGTGTGAAGCACTGCAGGAAAAACTGTTTCTCTTGTTCCGTCTGGACAATCTCACCGGTTCCTGCTGCTTTGAACATGATGTTTGTCAGAGCAGTTGCTCTTTGTGCTGGTACGACCGCACGTGTGTGGTTTCTGCATGTTGCGTGCCTCAGCAGGAACCTTGTAGCTTGTGACTCCCTGTGTTCTAGCAGTACTTTAAAGGCTGATTTCAAAGGACTTTGGTAGTAGAATATTCAACTGCTATTTAGACATGATTCTTGCAGCTGCACTTTCCCTTCCTAGTGATTCTTGTGTAAGTCTTTGTAACAAGGACTTGATAAAAATTCACCTTCACTGGCTTGGAACACAGAGGGTGAAACCCCTGTCACAGCAACGTAAAAGTACTACAACAGGAAATGGCAAATTCAGCACTCCAACAGACGTGCCTTCTGCCAGGTAGGTAATTTTCACCCCAGAGATTCCTGGCACCATTATCGAAGGACCTGTCCACCCCTGTTCTCTTCCGGCATTTAGTGTAGACCCACCTCTTCTCATCCTGGTGTCCCCAGTCCATGTGTTCTCCCATCCTTGGTATTTGCTCAGGCCGCCTAATGATGAGCTTGGAGCAGAGCCAGACCCTTTCCACCTGTTCTGTGCCGGAGGAGCTCTTCCAAGAGTCTTTCCTGCTCTTACGATAACTTTGCTTGGCCTGGAAAGAGTGGGGAGCAATTTTTATCTTCATCTTCTTGATTAGGCTCTGTTCTTTTGTCACTGTGATAGTGTAGCAGCCTTTCTCACAGCTGTACTTGCCAGCTCCTTCAGCACTACAGACTGCGATGAATAATCCTCCCAGCGTTGCCCTACACAGGATCAAAGCAGTGCTTGGATCGCGTTTTTCATTTGCTCTAAAAATGTTTTTAGCTCTTCTCTCAGCATTTCTCCTTTGACCTTTTTGTGACGTATTTCTGGGAAAAGTCCAGTTGCATGTCTTCAGAGTTAGAGTTTTAATAACCCATATTATTTGATGGATTTTTTTCCTTAAAAGATTGAAGGGAGGGGTGCTCGTAACCTGTGTAGAAAGATAAAAAGGAGAGAATAATCCACTGAAAATCTGAATACATCTGAATACATTTTCATCTATGTGAAGGTCACAAACTGCAGGATGTCGGGCAGCCTTCATCACGCTGACTGCCCTATATTGGTTATGAAGGATTGTGGATTCCTCCTAAAATTTGGTTCATGGTTTTGACAAACTTTCCTTTATGGACTGAGCGTTTTGTTCTGATCCTCATTTGGGAAGAGTCATGTGGTAGACTTGACTTAACCTGACTGGAAATGTCATCCCTGATAATCATGGTAGTCAGTGATACTCACGGATCTCCTCCTGTATAGTATACACAACAGTTCCTGGGGAGAAAAGGCACAAGATAAATATTCCCCAAGAGTAAATCCTGTGACTCTCACTCACCATCGGTGTAGTACCTGAAGAAATGCAGATGTACTGTACTTCCCTGTGTCCTTTGGTTCTTAAGGTGATGGGTGATCAAGCAGTCCTAACCGCTGCTGTTTGGGAGATTGTTCTGTGAACAGCTGTCTGAACCGGGCCAAAGGACAGCGTAGCCCTCGTTCCTCTGGCCCTAGCATGTAGATGATGTTGGAATGGAACAGTATGACAGCAGGGCAGACACAAAGGGATGTTCTCGCTATCCATCCCCTTCCTTTTCCAGCCCTCACGATACCGTTTCTGCTTCTTAGAGACCTTGTGCTTAGGGATTTTTGTTATTAATAACCCTGAATGGACATGGGCTTTTCTTCTGTGAATGCTTTTTTTGAGACTCCTGTAATTTCTGGTGATCAAAACCATCTTGTGACAGCCAGGTTTGCAGTTTAGATGCGTGTACGTGTGTGCGCGTGTATGTATATGCACATAAACATTTATTTATTTTAAAAACTTGTGCCTTTTCCTGGAAGATACTGCCGAACTTCCACAAAAAATGGTAAAACACTGTAGACCATAAAATAGCCTGTGTTGTACCTGAGACTTTGAATTCATTCTGTTGTTCAGCTTACTATGGATTTTGGAACTCCCAATCTGATCTTGCCGATCCTTTAGAAATACCTATTTTTAACACAGAACGGTCAATTAAAATTTATTATGTAGTGTTCACATTCCAGCCCTGCTGGCATACCCTGCTGGGATGTTGTTTTCCTCTTTTGTTTAAATGACATATTGTGGATTAAATTGGAGCCAGCATTGTAAGAGACTTTTTTCCTTTTCTGTTCAGGGTTCTCAGACCTAGTTAATATTGGCTTGAGTTTAGAGAGGTTTTTAATATTAGCCAATTTGTTAATACTTACAAGCCACTCATTTGATACAAAGCTTTTAGATAAAAATGAAAATGATGATTTCAGCGTAAAGAGGATTTTTCAGAAGTGCCTACACGACCTGTGAATATAAAACCTATTCAAAATTGGGATTTGTTCTCTTTTGGTATGGTCATGGGGAGAGCTTACTACAATAGCTATTGCAACATAACTGAATAGTTTATCCACAGTTGCTTTGTGTTCTGGAAAAATGCCTAATTTTATTCCATAATAACCAGTGCTCTTCCAAGACTGAGTAGTTGTTCCAGAATACTATTTAATATGAAAGAGTATTTTCAACAATAGCTTATTCTGCTATAGCTAGCTGAAGTTTTCCCATGTATGTAAGCCCTAGGCTGCTTGGATGCTTTTGAACTTTCTATTATTTGTGAGTAAAGCTTGACTTACAAGAAATCAGAAGCAGATTTTTGAGAAGTTTAGATTTTACTTTATTTTTTAGTGGCATCCAACAAAGTTGAATTGTGTGATTGCAGGTACCGCTCCGGAGGAGGGAAGTGTCAAAATCAGCTGACTGTGAATGAGCTCCGGTTGTTCGTGAGGCAGCTGTATGCGCTACCCTGTGTCCTCAGTCAGACACCACTGCTGAAGGTAACTTGGAAAATTCTGGGGGAAAGAACACGAGCGTTTGTCGTAGCGATGTATGTGCACTGCACTCATCTCCTATCTTACTATTTGCTCCAAGAATAAATACCTTTAAACTGGCAGGCCTGGGTAACTTGTGCACGTGAGTTGCTTAAGAGCGGAGCTCTCTGACCTGCTCGTGTTCATGGTCACTAGATTTTTGAACATAGGAGAATCAAATGTTGATGTCGTATGATATAATGCAGAAGCAGCAGCAGGATGACCTGGGTAACTACAGGTTAAAAGTTTGGGCTCAGTTAACTTGTCTCCTCTTAAGAGGGAAGCCAGCTTTGTCAAAATATTCAAAGCTCCATAATGCTCTGAGTGACAGTTCTCCCATTCATATTGCTTTCCTCCTTTGTTAATCCAGAATCAGCTTTCTTAGTCTTGTCATTAGACACCTCCTCATGCTATCAAGCAATGTTCCGTGAACAGCACAGCTAACCCTGGCCGAAGCTACCAGCCTAGGCTACCTAAGTACTTGTTCTAGAAGAGTATCTGCTGCTGACGGTGAGTCAGAACACACGGCCATCAGATAGTGCTGATTATTTGCTCACCAGATGATCAGCTCTCAGACAAGTTGACAGCAGTTCAAGATTTGGTTTCAGAATTTGCCAAAATGTTGCATATCACACTGAGCAGTAATAAAAAAAAGGAACATAAATTCTGGGCAGCTGCAATTCTTGTCTTAAAGGAGAAGAGCTTTGCATATTTGTGACTCTCAGAGAACAGGAGATGCAGTGTCCAGCTCCTGAACTCTCTCTTAAGTGTCCACACAATGCTGGGAGACCAGACAGTACTGTCTAACTTTGAATCAGAATAGGCCAGTTCAGCTCAACTTTATGACTATTGCTTTTGAAGCTTTATCAGTTCTGGAACGTGTGAATCAGCTTTTATGTAATCCTGTTTACAGTTATTTGTTTACAGCATTGTAACTCTGAAGTTATCTAACTATTTAAAAAGCAGAAGTTCAGAAATGCCAGACACACAAACAGTTCTTCTCCATCTGGCATTCTTGAACAGGGAAACATCAAACACATATGGTCAGGGTATTCTTTTATATCATTCTCAACAATCCTAAATGATATGTAGTCATGCAAATTAGGCTGTTAATATAAATGACCAACAGTTACTGGAGATCAGTTCACAATTTAATATATCTCTAAAAAGGCTTTATTTCATTATGGGTGAGATTGCCTACCCTGGCAACAACCACCTCATTGGCAAAATTATGTCAGCTGTGAAGGAAGAACTTACTGCTGGAATAGCATTTCAGCCAGCGCTAGAAGCATTGGGCATGATGGTTAGATACAGAATTTTTTGCAGTGAGATTTCTCTGGCTAACTATCCGTTGTCCTGGGTGAAGTGCAGACAGCCACAGAGGTACCTTTTGAGGGTAATGACCTGTTGAACGTAGGGAGAGAGAGAAGGTGTTGCACTGCATGAAAGAGTAGAATGCTTCTGGCTTACTGGGACCGTGTGGTCCAGCTCAAAAACCTTAACAGTGCAGCAGAAATGAACCTAGGAAGCTCCATGACCTTCCCAGCATTCTTCAAAGCCTTCTTAATCTTAACATTGCTGTTCTTCAGCCTTCTCAAGAAAGTCAGAAAACAGCACTAATGGAAGACTTAAAATTTCCCTTTAGATCCTTTTTATTCTTCTGAGAGCTCTTTTTGACACCTGTCTTAGCTCATAGGAGTTTGGCACGGAATTCCCTTGTTCTACGACGCTCAAGTTGGTGGACACATACGTATGAGGAGATGCTGATACATACGCTGTGTGTTGAAGGTGCTGTTTAAGTGTTCCAGTTGTTGTGATAATTTGCCACGCGTGTTGTGTGCGTTGCAGCATGGTGTTTGCCAGGAAGCTTGCACTTAAATGTGTAAGAGATTTGGCAGTGGGTTTTCTTCAGATTTCTTGTTGCGTTTGTATATTTCAGGATCTTCTTGATCGTGTAGAAGCTTTTCAACAGCAAAGCCAAAAACTCCTTTCTGAAGAAATGCCGAGTGCTGCAGAACTTCAGGAGCTGTTGGACGTCAGCTTTGACTTCGATGTTGATCTACCCGAACTGGCTGAACTGCGAATACGGCTGGAACAGGCACGCTGGCTCGAGGATGTGCAGCTGGCTTCCTCAGACCACAACTCTCTTACTCTAGATGATATGAGACGTCTTATAGACTCAGGTGTTGGACTCGCTCCCTACCCAGCAGTTGAGAAGGCAATGGCGAAGCTGCAGGAGCTCCTTACTGTATCTGAACACTGGGATGACAAAGCCAGAAATCTGATAAAGGCCAGGTAAAGCTAAATCTTTGCGTTGCTTTTTGTAGTTCCATGAGCTGTTTATGATGGAAGTAGTTGGTTTTACTTCTGTTCGTCCAGTTGACAACATGAAGGCAAAACTTGGGCCATCCAGAAGGGAAAAGGGTGGAGAAACGGGTTGAGTGCCTGAGCGATTTTAAACATTGGTGTTGGCTTGCAGTGTTTGTGGTGCTGCACTATCGTCGTGCATGTTCTTTCACCACAAGGAAGGGTTTTAAGATGCCTCTTCCTTTCTACCTTCTTCCTTCCCGCAGAGTGAGACTGGAGGATGCATGTCCAGGTGGGGCTTAGATATATGCCATCAACTGGTAAAATTTTATTACATGAACTACTTTTAACATTGAGGAAATTCTTCCAGATGATTTGGTGCAGGGGAGAAGGAAATCAGCCAAAGACATCCTTACTGAGAAGAACTTTCTTGCTGGTTGCTTTGACCTTCTGATTTATAAAGTAAAACGGGAGAGAGCAGAGTCTACTTAAAGTTTAGAAAGGTGGCACAAGCTTGTATGCAAGGTTTCTTCCCTCAGGATTCACGATTTTAAATTTTAAAAAAATTTTTCCCCCAGCCCCATAATGACGAATGCATTTGAGCGTTTCTTACTCGTTAGTAGCTGTAGTATTTTAACGTGATGACTTCATAGAGCACAAAATGGGAAAATAGAGATGCAGTTGAATTTGTACTTTTCTAAAATGTCAGAATCAAATTGTGAAATACAGAAAAGCCATCTCCACTTTTTTAACCTTCTAGTGTGGAATCTCTTAGTTGGTATTGTTTTGAGGTTCAAGGAGGACCCAAGGGTTTATCACTGAAAAGTTAGTGCATGTTAACTATCCCTTAAGCCCAAATGTGTGAATATAGAAGAAACGGACAACAGATTCCTTAATATTTTTAGCATTTCTAGTAGGAGTCTGTAGCAAGCAACTTTCTAAAAGCATACCTGCATTACTAGTGCCCTGGTTGTACAGTACGCAGTTTGAGTACCGGACATAACGTCATTATTTGGTGTAACCCTTCAGTTTTAGTAAGCCAAATGAGTAGAAGAACCCTGATTGTATTGCAGTGTTTTACACTCTGAGACGTTTTGTTTACATAGACCACGGCAGTCACTGAGCAGTCTTGTAGCAGCAGTGAAGGAAATAGAGGAGATCCCAGCCTATCTCCCAAATGGTGCCGCTCTGAAAGACGCTGTACAGAAGGCCAAAGACTGGCTGCAGGAAGTGGAAGCTCTGCAGGTACTTAAACTGTGCTCTTGGCTTCTTGGCAAGTGCTGGTAACCCCTGTCAGGTTAACAGACCCACGCCATGCACTCTGCGGTGTGCACGTGGTGCTTCAGCATCCTCTGAACACAGAGTGCTTAATCCGGGCAGTCGGGCTCTGATGAGAGCTATTAGTTTTACTTCTACTTCTGGACCTGATTTGTGTTTCTTCACCTTTGCAATTAACTGACTGCGATAACATCTATAAAGGAGCTATTAACAAAAATCTAAAAAAGATATTATATTATGGAACTTTACCTGAAGGTAAGTTTTGCTCAGTTGCTTAGTAACGATTCTCTGGTCACCGTATTTTTGGGTACCACTCTGCATCCTTCTGCACTCCTGTAACACCTAGTATGGAGCAGGTGACACAAGCGCAGTTGTACTTGCTGACTCCTGAATAAACAAATCCCCTAAAGTATTTAGAAGTCACCAATAATATTTTTGCACAGCCTTCATTTGCTTGACTAAACAAATAACTTCCCTCTAGCATCTTCTTGGGGAAAAAACAACAGGTCATTTCCTGATCCAGGAATATTCCTGATGGGACAAGTGTCCTGTCCGTGTATTTGCTCCAGTTTTGGATGCACCTGTCTGGAACATCCCTCGTGTACTGCACTGCAGGCAACGTCTCAGCAAGACCTGGTGATACAAGGACTTCCGTGCTTGCTGGTCGTGCAATCGCCTCTTCTGAGGCCCCATAGAATTCATTTGCTGTTTCCACAGCTGTATCCTTAGTGATGTTTCAGACCTCCTGTGACTGAGAGGTATTCCCTCACTTACTAACCACTAAGCACTGCCACTCTCGAGGCTGTTTCTTGTTCTATTCCTCTGTCGTCAGCCTTTGATTTCATAGATCAAATACTTGTGATTTTGTAGTATTTCTGTTGGAATTTTGAGATGGAAGTTACTTGATTTCCTCTTCTCTTCATCCTCTTCTGTTTTTTGAGGGTCCTTCCAGCTTTCTGTGACTTCCATTTCCATGTTCACACTCTGAAATAAGTCTTCAACTGAGCAAAATGTTAATAGCAGAGAGAGAAAACCAGAGCCTTCTAAACAAAGAGATCTGTACAGGTTTTTGCCTTGGCTCCTAGCACTTCCCATGTGATTTTATTTTCTTTTTTAACCTTTCAGACTGTTTTATTTGTGGACGCAGTTTTCTTTCCTGTGTTTTTAGGTTCTTTGCTTCTTTTACAGTTCAGTGGCAGCCTAATTCTCCCTTCTTCTCTCTTCCCACTTCCCTGCCTTGTGTTAGCGTAATTGCTCGCGCAGCCAGGCACAGTGCTAGTTGAAGCCCAACGGAGCAGCTGTCGGCTGGGCGCACTCTTTGAAGCGGTTTGTGGCTCAGCCTTGCGAGTGCTTGAGCCAGGGGTCAGTGGGACTGCACAGATCAGGAAAGGGGGGGACCGGGGTAGCCCTGATTTCACATTTTTATGTAAGTTGCCAAATATTTTCTTATGCTTTCATTTGTCCTCATTTTGTTTTCCATGAAGTGAACTCTGCTCTGACTTAGTAGAATTTTCAGGCCTATCTGACCTAAATTGGGCTTTTCATAAAAGGTTCTTTTGAGTTTAAGAAGCTTTTATTTAAAAAAAAAAATTGCCCCGGGCTTTAAAATTTTGAAGGCACAAAGTTCATGTAATACGAACTCTTGTTTGAGAGCTACCTTGAGAGGACTCCAGTGAGTTGTTCTTGGCGTTTGCTGATTTCTTGTTTTGGATTCTGAAATTCTGCCTACTGAATATGGAAAAATGTGTCTGTATGTGCCAAGAATTTTTGCTTCAGTTCTGCAAAGAGTTTTAGTCAATGCCTGCAGTCGTCCTGACTTGCAGGAAATTCTTGGTATCAGAACTTTGGGATTTGCTGCTAGAGGTGTTGGGTCGTTCTGAAGTCCCACATCACTGACTGTTTTAGAAATTGCCTCTCGGTGCTGCTTTACGACTGGACCTCTCGTAACTGGGTTGCCTTAGGTGTGGGCTGTGAAGTGAATGAACAGAGCTTGCTTTCAAATGGCACATTGGATACTTGAGATGGCTCCTTGCTCTTGGCGTGCCAGGGACTCGGTTAGACTTGCCTTCTGGGTCTATTTCAAAATTATTTTGATTTTCTGCTGTGAATGCAGATTGTTAGATTGGAAGTCTGCTTATGTTGTTGACAGTCTATTCTTTTTTGATGGTTTTTTTTAACTGTCATTTGGTAAGTGTATTCTTCCCCCCGCCGTTATTAGCTTTGTCTGTCCTTAATGACTGGAGCATGAGAAGCACAAATGTTGGAATAATGGCTCTGGAAGTGACTGAAGTGTCTAAGCAGCAAATTCTTTTTTACAAGCTCTCCCTTCATTTAACCCAATGACTTGCTGTGATTCATGGAAGTGGTATGTCTCACATACATCAAGCATTTCTTTATTTATAATCTGACAGGTTGGAGGACGTGTGCCTGTACTGGACACACTGGTGGAACTTGTCACAAGAGGTCGATCTATTCCAGTGCATCTGGACTATTTGCTGAGGCTGGAGTCCTTGGTGTCAGAGGTTCAAGCGTGGAAGGAGTGTGCAGCTAACACGTTTCTGTGCGAGAACTCCCCTTATTCTCTGCTGGAGGTAAGAGATCTCAGACCACCATTCATGCCGCAGCAAAAGCACATCTGAGTTACAGTATTAACTCGTGGAATAGCAGTAAGTACTAAGTATATTTGCAGAACTTTTTTAGGATTATATTACTTACTTTAACATAATTTGGATTAGATTGACTTATGCTTTTAATAATAATTTTTAACTTTTAAAATGCTTAAGATTCAGCTGTACTTTTCTAGTCTTCTTAATCAGTGGCTAACGAGAGTGCGCTGTGCCGCTTTTCGATATGAATACGGAATATTGGCATACGTGTGGCACCAAATTTCCTTCAGTGCGTCGTGCTGCGGCCGCTGGAGAGCAGGTTCATACCTGCTTCACCCGCTTCAGCTTCAGCTGTGCTAAGGGTGAGGCTGTAGCTACCTTAGCTGGCCCTCTGAATCTGTTGCTGCACGTGTGTGAACACCTGCAGTTCTTGAGCAATCCCCAGTCTCTAGCCTATGCTCAGCCTATGCTGAGACACTCTTGCCCCAGCCCTCCTCTCTCCGTTAGGACAGACAGGAATGCAGGGCAGCCCCTGGAATCCTCCTCTGTTTTCCAGGCCTTGCAGCTTAAATCATGCAGAGGCTATTCAGTGTATCAGCTGTCTGTATATACCAGCAGTCTGAATGAAACACGGAGGTGCTTGTGGTCTGCCCGTTCTATAAAATTGAATTTTTAACCTTCCAGCTCTCCCTGTTTTCCAGATAACTTCATCGTAGTCTCCCAAATATTTGATGGAAAAAATCTGCAGGAGTCCCTGTTCTAACCAGTCGTGTGTGGCTGTGTCAGAGCAAGACGAATGCGTTAAAAATGTGGCAGACAATACTGCTTTTCTGTCCATCAGGTGTTATGTCCCCGGTGTGATATTGGAATGCTGAACCTGAAGAGAAAGCAGAAGAAGTTAAAGGAGCCAGTGCCAAGTGGAAAGAAGAAAAGCACTAAGCTAGAGACTCTGAGTGACTTAGAAAGAGCACTCTCTGAGAGCAAAGATACTGCATCTGCGGTATGTGGTTTAAGATTTTGGGATCTTTCTTTGTTTGCCTTTCATGCAGGAGTGTTACCTTCCACTCTTTCTGCTTGCTCTGCTGTTCTGCAGAAGGACTGCTAGGACTGCGCTTTTCTGTGCTCGCTTCAGACTTCCCAAAATTCCTTTTAGTGGAAAAAACGTGTGTTGTCTTTGTGCCTAAAGTAGCCTTACAGTTCACCAGGCGACGCCTGTAGTGTAACAAAGCATAGGAAAATAAAAAATTGAGACCTATTTTCCCCTGCCATACCAAAACCTCATTAAAGATAGGATAAGGTTTTCCCACGTTTGATCCTTTCAAAGAACACAATAATCCAGCACCATTTATAATTAAAACAAACACCATAAATAATTAAAGAAAGCCTCATGCATTACGAAGTCAGTAAAGCACTGGTTCTGGATGGAGCAAACTTAGTCGCTGGTGGTGAAGTGCTTCATCCCAAGAGACCTATTTCAGATCCTCTGCTGTGGTCAGATTAAACACTGGCCCGTGATGAATGAGGAGCAGTAGACGGATATGGTAGAGTTCTAATGTAACTGTCCCTTTAGGGTATGGGGCATTTAAGTTTTAACCTGTGGCAACTACTTGAAACCTGCACGTCCACTGCTTTGGTTTTGGCCTCCCTTGTGTGGAAATCCAGACATACAGCCTGCATCCCTGAGAGTGCTGTAAGGAGGGACTGGGTCCTTTGAATTGCGCACCCTTCTCCTCTGTGACTAGATGATCTCACGGTAACAGTTGGGGTGTTGAAAGAGAAGGATACTCACATGGACGGCACCCAGGGAAGTGCCTTCATTTAGTGTGGCTGGTTTTGCTTCTGACACACGGGGGGAGCAAGAACCTTCTTAGGCTGGAGGGTTTTTTCTGGGTGGCTTGCATGCCTTCACAGCCCAATGCTGTAGCTGCAGAGCTCAGCACCCGTGCGTACGTAATGTAGTGTAGTGTGCTGTGCTCAAGTCCCATATCTGCCCGTGCTGGACAGAGTGGTCTAAATTCTGCATAGCTTTTTCTTTTCTAGTCATCACATTTCAAAGCCACGATGTGTGGAACAANCCCAATGCTGTAGCTGCAGAGCTCAGCACCCGTGCGTACGTAATGTAGTGTAGTGTGCTGTGCTCAAGTCCCATATCTGCCCGTGCTGGACAGAGTGGTCTAAATTCTGCATAGCTTTTTCTTTTCTAGTCATCACATTTCAAAGCCGTGATGTGTGGAACAACTGTTTTGTATATATTTATGTACTTTCCTGTATACATTTACTTTTATACCCATGATAAAATGTGGAGAATGAATTAGTTGCAGCTGCTACTAATAGCCTTTATGAAACTGAAATACATTGCTGTCTTTAATAGCAGCTACTATAAAGATTCCTTTAAAAAAAAGGACTATGGTGTAGAACAGGCAAACACCACATTCAGGAGTACACCTGAGTTTCACTCGGTGTTTACAAACCCCAGAGCGAGTACGTAAGGTCAGGCTACAGCCCTGTGCGCTTGACTGTGTGCAAGGTGGGTGTCAGAGACGCATTTGTATTGCTGAAAACTGCCCAGATAATTAAGATTATACGGAGTCAGACTACGTATTTGAGAGATGTTCATAGAAAAGTACCTGCAAGTGAAATCTGCACTTGTTAGGAGGTTATTTTTTGCAAAGGAATGAGCTTTGTGTCTCTGGGCCTGATGAGAAAACAGAAGGAAACTGAAGTCACGTCGCCGCACATCCTCATAACTGCTTCGCTTCAAACGTTCGAAGCCTTGCAGGCGTATGGGGTGAGGAGCTTGTCAACGATCTGAAATACTCGCTGGCGTGTCTGAAGAGTGTGATTGTGCGGAGGTCAGCCTGTTTCTAATGAGCGGTGTTCCTTTCGGGATTACATCCTTTTCTTTGAACTCCATTCTAGATGGCTACGCTTGGGGAAGCCCGATTAAAGGAGATGGAAGCGTTGCGTTCTCTGCGAGCAGCAAACGAAGTGAAGGTGCTGTCTAGTGAAGAGGACACAGAACTGAAAGTCTGTCTGTGCCAGAAGGAGCCGGCTGCTCCGATGATACAGTGCGAACTCTGCAGAGGGTTCTTCCATACCAGCTGCGTTCCAGTGCCCAGCGTTTTGCAGGGACCTCGTGTGTGGCTCTGTCCACACTGCCATCGATCAGAAAAGCCACCTTTAGAAAAGATTTTGCCGTTGCTGGCCTCCTTGCAGCGTATCCGCGTGAGGCTTCCTGAGGGGGATGCCTTACGTTATATGATTGAGAGAACTGTGAACTGGCAGCACAGAGCACAACAAATGTTATATTCAGGGAATCTAAAACTTATACAAGACAAAGTTGGCTCAGGATTGTTGTACAACAGATGGCAAGCCACAGCAGGCCAATTGCCGGAGACAAACAAGGTGAGGCTGAGCTGCTTCTGGGCTTCCTGGCGGTGGGTGGTGTGTGGCCGGTGAGAACAGGCTGTAACACCAATCTGGGTTTGGGTTTGTTGTATTTGCATACAGATACTGGCGAGGCGGGTTGGTCATGTGTCGCTTTACCAATATAAGGTGTTCGGGTTCTGCCTTGACGGTTAGCGAGGACGCGCGTGTCCTCCAGCAACAGCTTCGTGTTCGCCTTCTGCTGGAGGCCTGGGAACAATTGCTCCTCAAGGGCCTGTTTTCCCTTCTCCTCCTCCCAGCTCCTGCACTCCAGTGTGACACTATTAATGACGGAGTTGCTGAAGCTATTGTTTCTAGAGTGCTTAGTATTCAATTAGTCTTTATATTTTGTTCTTACAAGTATTTCAATATAGCTTTAAGTGTTGAGAATTGGTAACAGGGCACAAACCCTCCAGTGTGTTACCAGCTTAGCTCTCAGGTGAGGTTATTGTCAACAGGGTATCTTCATCCGTTACTGCTCCTTCTCCATATCACTTACGCTGAAACTCCCAAGCTGAGTATTCTGCTAATGCCACTGAGTTAAGCTACAGCAACTGTTGCAGGTGTGGTCATGAGGGAGTTTCAGACTTCTTCCAGTAAAGATCTTTCAGCAAAAAGCACAGGGAAAGTGGGAAATGGCTTAAACGTTTCAACTTCTCCTGAGATAATAAATGCAGAAAAAATCTGAATTACAAGGTCTGTGCAGCATAAAGAACATAAAACATCCAAAAATGAAATGCACTCTGCTGCTTTTGCTATTTGAAACGCCTTACTTTTGCTCGTCCAACCCTGTTAAAGTTAGCCTGTGCATTTGTGTTTTCGTGTTAAAACATAAAATGTACCACGCGTGCTTGAAGAGGTAATGCAGCTGCTTCTCAGGTAACTCAGCTATACCATGTTACCCGTGTTGATCAAATTTTTCAAATAGGCAAGCCTAGTTTTAGAAATTAAACTAAACTATGTTTAGACACCTAAGAGAATTTTTCTGTTAATACAGGTTTGAAAATATCTTTTCACTAGACCAACTACCATAGTTGAAAAAAAAACTGGGCAAGATTTTGGGCATATAAATTGACGTTTGGAGGCAAGATAGTAAGTTTAGGTTTGTTACCTCAGCATGGTACCATGAGGTTCCTCCGACCTGAGAGCAGTCTGACTGTTTTTGTGTGGTCTGGAACTCAGGTTAGTAAACCTCGTAAATCACAGTGGTTCTAGCAGACCTAGTTCAGGTCCTTGTGGCTGCGTTTCCCAAATCGGACGTCCCTGGGAAGCTCAATGGACGAGCATCTGACCCTGTGCATCAGCTTGGGTCTCGCTGTGCCTGAGCTAAGGAGCCTTCCTGGGGCAGTGGTACCACAGGCAGGTCAGAGCTGCCTCCTGAGCCGTCTCGGCACAGAGAGCCAGAACTTTGGTCTTGATGGTTTTGAGGTGGCTTTTTGGTGAACACAGCATCTTGGCATTGCTGTCCTGTCCTGTCGCAGTTCTATTTTCCCTCTTACCTGGGGTAATCAGACACTCATTCCCCCAGAGAAGCTCATAGCAGTAACCGCTGGAGTTCGGCTTTTTTGGCACTGGCCAAAGTGCAGAATGCGGAGCATCTAGATGAGTTTGAAAAATTCACTTGAAAAACAGCTGTGAGAATTGATGAGAGCCAGATTTTGAAAGGAGTCCAGGCACTTGAATAGTGTGGTAGACAACATTTTGGAAGGTGTTAGGTGAGATCCATTTCTGACGTTTCCGAGTCCAAAACTGGCACTTGCTGGCTTGCATAAGTGGCCTTTGCTTGTGTGAGCGCACGTTTACCATCAGCATGTGTTCTGTGCGTGCTGAGGTGAAGAGAAGTGCTTTGACACGGTGAGGTGTTGGGTCAGGGCAGTGAGAAATCAATTCTTTATTGTGAACAAAAGGAAGAAACCGTAATATTTACGCAGAGTCAATTCTAGAGCTGAAGTCCTTGCTTGCATGAGTCCGGGATTATCCCTGCAGTGACTCTGCTCCGCAGGCTTGTTCTTCTCTGGTAGAGCACGCTCTTGCATGCACTGGGGCTGGTTTCTGATGTCTGTGGAAACGATAATTCACAGCTAACAATTCTGGCAATAAAGTTGCTTTTGCCTATTTCCAGGTGTAGGATGAAGGATTTGGGTGTATTAGATTGAACAGTTTGCAGGAATACAAGATTTAAGTAATTGTAAGAGAAAAAAGCTTTGATTCTCTTGCAGTTATTTGACACTTCGAAACTACATGTTTAGCGAAAATACCTATGCATTATGTTTTGTTTTGTTTTCTAGGTTTCCCAGACAATTGGAGCTATGTCATTCTCCATGCCTCATGACTGGGATAACAGAACCATATATTTACATTCTCCATTTTCTACAGGACAGCACTGCATCCCACTTCATGGTTTGTGATCTTCACTTTTTATTTCCGCCCCCCTGCGCTGTGTTTGGTGGAGCAGCGAGGGTGTCCTGGTCAACAGGGGATGGCTGAGGCGGGGGGACGTGACTGTGCAGTGCGTCTGGTTGCTTCTCCATCCCCTCAGCAGCTTTGGAACTTAATGTCCAGCTTTGGCAGAGGGGTACAGCTCTCGACCATTCAAATTTCCCACNGGACAGCACTGCATCCCACTTCATGGTTTGTGATCTTCACTTTTTATTTCCGCCCCCCTGCGCTGTGTTTGGTGGAGCAGCGAGGGTGTCCTGGTCAACAGGGGATGGCTGAGGCGGGGGGACGTGACTGTGCAGTGCGTCTGGTTGCTTCTCCATCCCCTCAGCAGCTTTGGAACTTAATGTCCAGCTTTGGCAGAGGGGTACAGCTCTCGACCATTCAAATTTCCCACGTATAATGAAAAGATGGGATGTGGCAGGAGAAGAGGTGCCAGCCAGGAGCTGGCCGCTTGCTGTGTGAACAGCACACAGCGGGCTGTGGCCAGCCCTGCGGGCTGCAGGAGGGGGAATTGGATGGGAGAGGAGAGGGACAGACCATGGAAACTGTAGGAGCTGGATGGGAACGACATAGGGAAGTAGTGCAGGAGAGCACAGGGTACTTAATCTGTAGGACACGGGTCCATGTAAGCTTTGTTGCAGCACAACTGTCGCGATCGCAGAGACTTGAGAGTTTTCTCAGCTGCTGCGGCTGCTCCAGGGCACTCAGCGCAGGTTCTGCATGCTTCCTGGCTCAGACTTTGTGTTTAACACAGACATGCTCTAAATTGCATTGTTTTACAACTGTAAACGAAGCTGTTTATCCTTCCTTTCCTCCTGATGCATAACGCTCCAGGAACACAGGTCTAATCTTCGTGTTTTCCAGTCAGTGCAGCTTAGTCCATGCTGATTTTATACAAGACACTTAAGTTTAACGTTGCAGTCAAAATCAAATGAGGCAGTCCTTCATACAGGCAGGTTTATTTTTCAGGCTGCATTTGAGTTGTACTGAATACTGCATTAAAAAGCTGTTATTTACACAATGATTTTGGCCTCCCCTAGCTGTGACTATTTCAGAAGCCCAAGGCAAGTTTTGTAAGCTCGCTGGCAGCAGTGGGTTGTGACTGCATGGCAGGACTCAGCTGCAGGACTCATCCTCTCAACTTTTCTTCCTCTTCTCTCTTGGCTTCACTTACTGATTCCACTCAGTTTGTTCGTCTTACCCGCTTGTAACATAGTGAGGGGATCATCAGACTTCAGTAGAAGCAGGAGAAATGGCAGAGAATGATGGCAATTGCTTATCCTTGAACTGCAAGAACTGCAAGCCTGGAAGGGTACTGAGCCCCGGTGCAGTAACTTCTGTGCAAGCCTTTGTCTTTCTTTTCAACTCTGCTGTTAAAAATGTGCAGTGAAGAGGGAACAGATAACAGTCAATTCATACAGTTAAAGGTTTTAAAAAGTCTTTCACAGTTCTTTTTATGTGCAAGCAGAGAAGAGTTTTCCCTATCTGTGCAGTTCTCAGTGAGTGCTGACACTGAAGAATTCCTTCTCTCTCCCTGTCTTTCATAATAGTCGTTAGCACAGAGCTGGATGAGCTGATGATGGAAGCCCAGCTGCTGCAGGTTGCTCTGCCTGAAATACAGGAGCTGTACCAGATCCTATTCACAAAGCCAAGCCCTGTTTTGCATTCAGAGCAGAGGTCATCCGTTGGATCGACAAATGAAAAGGCAAGTGTCTGACCGCAGCAGTGGGACTGGGGTCACCTTGGAGTAGAGGCTCTGCCTGAACCCCTAAGCTTTACAGCGAGGTTTGTGCGTGTGTCTGTGCTTCCATGAAAATACATTTTCCTTGTTCGAAAGGGGTCAAGAACTTAATGAATTTGTAACAAACTGTTGAACATAATTTGTGGCCTAATGCGTTTTTGCAATTTGAATCTGGTTTTTGTGGTTGTTCTCAGGATTTTAAATACAGCTGCCCTAATGTGATGCTTGTCCTGCATTTAAGAGGCTGTCTGAGAGCGCTGCCCCTGAAGCAGTGGACTCAGAGGCAGGAAATAAGAATCTCTTTCTTCTATAAATTCTGTCACAGGAGACCTTTGCTCCCCTTACACATCCTGCTTCTGCTGAGAAGGCAGCACTCTGTCGAGCACTCTGCACTTTTACTTAAGCCTATTCCTAAAAGCAGAGTGTGGAATAACAGGATAATGAGTGTTAGTTGCTAAATGATTTTCCAATAATTTTGCCAAAATATCTTTCCAATAGAACGAGTGCTGCCGAGGCAAAAAGGATGGAGTTAGTTACATGGAGAGAAAACTAAAGCGGCGTTTTGAGAGAGAGAGCTTCTGTGATGAGAAGAGAGCAAGAGTAAAAAAAATGAGAACACCCAAAAAGAAGAAACTGAAACTGAGTCACTCAAAGGATCTCGCCACTAACAAACTGGAGAGGGAGCGGGAGCGTCTCTTTGAGCTGCAGCGTTCCAGTGAAAGCCACTTACTTCCCTCAGACATGTCATTCTCTGAGCAGGAGGACTCTGAGGATGAAGATGCCATCTGCCCTGCTGTGAACTGTCTCCAGCCTGAGGGAGATGAGGTCAGTAGGGGCAGACCCGCTGTGGTGTTCTGAATGCTGGGATCTAGGACGTTCAGCTGCCCTGAAGCTGTTTGACTGCAGACCCGTACTGTTTATGAAGAGAGCGTGAGGCACTTAGTAACCCAGAGATGGTGTCTGCCACTGCTGGGACACCGTTAGTAACGATCCTTCCCACCTTCTCCAGGAGCAGCCGTGCAGCTGGGACTGGGGAAGGCAGGTGGGCGTCAAAACATCTGCATGGAATCGGAAGGAGGAGGTGGGGGCTGTGCAGACACCGTGTTAGTCTCTGCTCTGGAAATACGGGTGTAGACAGGCTTGGTGGGTTGCAGCCTTTCTGTGGATGGGGGCAGTGCCTGGAGCTCTGCACAAGCCCATCCATACTGGAAAGCGGAGAAGAGGGACATTCCCCACTGCCTGGCAGGGCTGTGGTGCAGTGCCATCTACAATCTTGCATAGGTGGGAAAGCAACAGGAGGGATAAGGGAAGCGTGCCCTTCTCTCAGCTGCAGAGGAGCTGGACTGCAAGAGTCCAGAGAACAGCGAGCATGAGCTGAATGTGCAGCCCTAGCCAGTTGTAGAACGGGACATTTCGCTTGTGTTTAAATAGAGCTGAGAGCCCAAAAATGCCTAATGCATGCTGTATGTGCTTGGTCCTTCTCTGAACACCAGTATGTCTGCTCTTCATTAGGTGGATTGGGTCCAGTGCGACGGCAGCTGCAACCAGTGGTTCCACCAGGTGTGTGTGGGCATCTCTCCAGAAATGGCGGAGAAGGAGGATTACATCTGCATCAGCTGCACTGGGAAGGACTCTCAATATCGGAAGTAAAACTCCCCATAAACCATTCAGGACTTGAGTAAAGAAGGTTATCTGAGTTTTCCAGTAAAGCCACACGGGCTGGTTTAAGAACCAGGTTGCAAATGGTGCTACTTCTATCCTTATGGGATCATTTTCCAGAACTCAAAACAATTTTTGACACTTTTGTATTTTCCCTTGATCTGTTTGTGGTTGTTGAGGTTTGAGATGCTGACTGTTTAGCAGGGGTTTCCACCAATTTGGAAGGCATTTGAAACATGCACCTTTTATTGTACAGCATTAAATTACCTCTCTGGGATTTACAGGCGTATTTAATTCAGCTTGGTTTAGGTGCAAAAAAACCCTGCACCATGATTTTTCCAATAAATCCTCTTTTGAGGAAATCCCTGTTTACTCTGTTAAACTCTTTGGAGACTTTAGTTTTTTTCCACTTTGTTTTTTGTAGACTAGGTTTATTTATCTGAGCAATAACTTCTATGTCTGGTTTCAGTGACAGGAATAACAATTCCAAACAGCGTGTTGCTTCTAGCATTGGTTGATGTACAGAAAGCAAATGTTAGATCCTAGTGTCACTGACAGCCCAGTGATGTAGAAGACAGGAAAAAAAAAAAAGCTCTGTAAAGTAATTGCCACAGCTGTATTTTGGCTTTCTCCTTTTTTGGGTAGCTTGTATCAAATGTTGCAGTTTATATTGTGGAATAAACCCCTGGTTATGTTATAAAATTAAATGTTGGTGGTTTTAGAATTTGAAATGCGGTTTCATTTCCCTCTGGATCGACACTGATTGCATTGATGGCTTCTCTTATTCAAGAGAAATCCATCTTTAAAAGAAGAAATGCAAAAGCCATGGTATTTTCTTAACCTTACTCACATATTCAGGTTTGGAAGGAGAAGGCAGATCAAAATCTTCTTCACACCAAAAAGAAAAAAAACCTTTTTAAAGTCTTTTGCAAAGCTTTTCCAAAACTGAATTCATTTGCAGGTTGGGTGAAAATAAAGGATTGAAACTGCGATTTGTGATTTGGCAGGGGCAGGAACAGGGAGCTCGTGCAGGAGGCAAAGGCGTGGGGCAGCTCCTTCTGCCAGCCCTGTCCAGCCGGCTTCGGAAGGAGGGACGTTGTCCGCAGCGTGCTTTGTGGCTGGTTCAGCAGAGCACGTGCTGGTGGTCCACAGAGCTCTGCCTGGCTGCGGGCAGGCTCCTTTCAGCTGCTTCTGCTTGCATTTAGGCCGAAAACCTGGAGAATAAGGAAATTTCTGGACTGGTTATGATTCTGTCAAAGACCACGTAGGGTCCTTAGCCCGGAGGGTAAGGAGGGGCAGTGCAGGTGATGGCATAGCGGTGCTGCCTCGGAGGGGACCAGACCTCTGAGGAGAGCTTGGCCGTTTAAGCATGTGGGGCTGCACCAAAAATCCTGTGGAGAGCAATTGCTAATGCAGAATATAGCTGTGGCTGCTTCGGAAATGGCCTCGTGACAGGGATGAGGCTCCGTGGCCTGCCAAAGGTAGAGCTTCTGGAGCCCTGGAAGATGGGAGGTCTAGGAGATCTTTGTGTCAGAGCGCACTGTCCTTGCGGCATCCTGTCGTCACCAGAAACGTGGCGGTGTTGGTATTCCCTCCGTTCATCATCAAGAGGAATTTGCTGGTAAATTTTTCCCCGCTGGTTTTAGACCTTTTCCCGTGGGCAGGAGTGTGCAGTCGCTAGGCACAGGGCAAAGCCTTCGAGCTGCACGTGGCTGACAGTGACGGGTGGATCTCTGCGCGGAGTTAGAACTGTGCCGGAATTCCATCGCCCACAGGTTTTGGTTTGGGGATTTGTTTGAACATTGAGTGTGCTTGTTAGTCTCATGCTGATTTTTTTAACTGTTTTAACTGTTAGAGAATCTTCAGCCTGGTATAGATGATTTGTCTAAAAGTGGTGTTGGTGGAGGAAGACAACGTGACCACAGGTATGTCGGTTAAATGTGTATCTGCTTCCATAGTAGGACTCGTCTATTTATTTACGGTAATTACCAAAAGGTTGTTTTGTGATGTTTTTTTTTTTCCTGTATTATTTTCTTCTTGGTTGGAAGAAGGCTTTGTGCAACACTAAGATAACAGTCCAAGCTGTGGGGAAAAAACTGATCTGTAAAAACTTCCTCTCAAAGGGGCAGATGAACAAACTTGAAATAGAAGGAACTTGCACAGTGTTTGAGGTAGCTCAAACATCACGAAAGTTTCTCTCACAGTATCCCTTTTATTTTTTTTTCTGTTGAAGAAGTGGTTGGTTACCAAGCAGTGCTAGAGGAAATGCGATGCAATTCAGTTTGACAAGATGGTTCAGTGCAGGACCAAGGGAAAGCTGTTGTTCTGTGTGCTGTAGGGGCCAGAGGAGACCTTTGCGGTCCTGACAACAAAGCGTCTCATCAGGATTAATGAATGCAGTAGAATTAGAGCTTGATGGCTTTGGAAATTACCACATCTTTGCTTGAAAATTTTCAAGAAATGGCAAATGCAGTCCCTGGGTGAGCTACGCCTGCAGTACGGGATGTCCGCTCGAGGATTTGTGTTTGGTCTCCTGCTAGAATTGTGACCTCCGGAGCTGGTGGCTGGAGGTTGCCACGGAGGTGGTGGCACCTGCTGTGCCACAGGGTTGTGCCTGTTAGATTTCATCCCCACGCGGGTAATTCAGACTGGATTAGGTCTGGCTTTGCCTTTGTCCAACTAAATAAGCAAGAGGGTCGTTGTTTGCTTCAGGGCGGGCTCTTCTGTGAGCCTCCCCTTGCACATTCCTCATCAGGGAAGACGATGAGGGCAGAACGTGCTCAGCAGCAGGTCCGTTAGGAGCAACTGTCTCTTTCACCCCTCCTCTTGTCCATCCTAGACTTCCAGAGGCTGAACCAAAACAAGGGGAAAAAAAGGTCCTTCCCACCCTTTGTTTTCCTTTTATTTTTTTTAAATGAGGCAACCAAGTACAACCACCTCCCTAGATTGCTCAGAACCTAATTCTTTGTTTAATAATGTTTTATGGCCTCTACATAAGTTTAATCATAAAATGGGTCAAAAATGAAATTAGTTACCCTATCTTTGGATTTGAGGCTGTGAAAAATCTGATTTTATTTAAAGCCTGCCTGTACCATCCGTCAGACATTGGGATTGTATCTGTTGTGCCGCCTTGTAATCTGCTTGATGTGCACTTTCTCGTACCATGTGAGGAGCGTCGGAACAGACTCGCATGTGCCCAACTGCGTTGCATTTGGTCACGTACAGCACCAATAAGATACTTGATCTGAAGGAAAGGCAAGGGGTCGGTTTCACCCGTTTCTGGTCTCAAACTGAAGCCCGCAGTCCTGGGGGCGTTGGTGCACATTTCCAGGACCTCGATGCAAAGTTCCTAAATTGTTTGAATTGGGCTTTCTGCCACTCTGACCCCAGTCTGAGAGAGCTGTCTGCAGGGCCGCCCTTTGGCCTCAGCTCTCTGTTTTGGAAGCAAACATAGGATTACATGGCCTCGTGACTCCAACACGCATTGGGGATCCCTTGAGTCCCTGAGAGCTGCGTGGCCAAAGGTGAAAGGAGGCGGCTTTGGAGGAAGACTGGAAACGATGGTCACTGCGTGCTCTGATCCGCAGCAGTGGCCAGGTATCCGCGTGGATCTGCAGCCCTGCATGGAGCTCGGCAGGAGGCTGCTTCTGAAGGTGGCAGAAAGGTTTTAGGCAGTTGTGTCGGCACTTGCTGAATGAAGGTGTCGGAAGCGGTACTGGTTCTCTTCATGCTCTCGCACCACCTAGCCTGCCATCCCCTTTCTCTCCTCACACCTGGATAATGCATTCACAGGATTTATTTCGCATGGGCAGTAACTGCTGCTGGAGGTGCACTACTGCTGTGATCGTGGTCAGCCTGGCTGGCCAGCAGCAAAGACAAACGTGGAACAAAATACCCTGGGAGAAAAGAACGTGCCAAGGATTTGGCATAAACTTCTTGTCTCAAACACTAAAATAATCCAGTCCTTCCCTTCCGCAGCACCTTCTGTGTGATGGTCTGTGCAGAGACCTTTTCTTTGAGGGAAGAGACAAGAAAGGTACGCTGTTAGGGGTTAAAATGAGTTCCAGATACAGAAAAGGATGTAACTTCTTAGGGACAGCACATCAGTTCTGTATACAGCTGAAATTTGGGTATATGAGCTGAATTGATTCAGGGAGGAGGGATGTTCCCTTCACAGGTGTGGAGTCCTGTGTTTACATGTTAAATGGCAGCAAGAGGGGAAAAACCAGAACTGAAATGTCATCCTTGTGTGTTGTGGGACTTCAGCAGCCATTTGTTAGCCTGACCTGAGGACAGGATGGAGGGGTGTCTAATACTGACTAAATACATACATAGTCAAGTAAACAATGCACTAACAAGCACAGTTAATTTTACAGCTGACACAGAAGCTGTTTTGTGTTACAGCTGACTGATGCGTGGAGGATTGTTTAAGCACTTGAGGGAAAAGGGAGTTAGAGCGAGGGACTTCAGGTGTAGGCCAGATCCCTACAACGGCAGACAACAGATCAACAGTGTATCCTGTGCTTGGGGAGGAACAACCCCACGCACCAGGACAGGTTGGGGCTGGCCTGCTGGGGAGCAGCTCTG
>VZSC01003369.1:97086-130039 GCA_013398225.1 Steatornis caripensis | reverse complement strand
GCTGGAGGTGACGGAGGGTGAGTGAGCGCCGGGCCGCGCTGAGGCGGGGTGGCGGTGATCGGGTGGGGAGAGGCCGCCGCTGCCTGCCCCGAGCGTTTCCCGGTACCGGCGCCTCGTGGCCGCGCGTTGGCCCCGGCCAAAACTTCCAGCTGCGGCCCCCGCGGGCAGCCCCTGCCCCGGCGCGGGGGTTCGGCTGCGGCCCCGCGGAAGGACCGCGCCGGGGCCGGGGCCGGCCTGCAGCGGGGGTCGCCGGGCGAAGCCGCAGCACGGGTTCTCCAAGGCACCGCTCTCCTCAGTGGGGCAGGGGGGAGCGTGAGCAGGCTGCGCGGAGCAGTGTGGCTGCCCCCTCCGTGGGAGCGCCCGAGGCCGGGCTGGATGGGGCTCTGAGCGCCCTGGGCGGGGGGAAGGGGTCGCTGCCGTGGCGGGGTGGGACTGGTCCCTGCCAACCCCAGCCATTCTGTGGTTCTCAGTGGCTGTGGGGCAGTGTGGGGGACAGCCACGGCACAGCGTGGTGGTGTGCGGGAGCGGAGTGACCGAGGGACACAGCTCGCTGCTCGTGGGACACGGAGGGGGAGGTGGTGGAGAGGCAGCAGGCCTGTTGCGTTGGGCACGTCTTTCCACCTGAGCCGAAGTCTCCGGGGTTGCTCACACGGTGGTTGTGGAGACCCTTCCTGCTGTGTGCTTGGCCATGGGCTCTGCCCCACTCCCACAGTGATCCTCTCCACCTCTGGGCGTCCGTGCCCGTGTCCTGCAGGTCATCACCTGTACGTGGCGTGTTTTAGGTTGAGTGTGGTCAGGGCACAGCTGCACCCTCATCTTGTGTGAAACTCCTGTGCCGGCTCTCTGTTATCTGTTGTGGGGAGCTGAGGGCATGCAAGACGCTGGAGCTGAACGACGACTGGCCTAAGGCTTTGAAAAGACAGAGCTTAAAAGAGCAAGAACTCCAAATTCAAGCAATGTCTCTAATTATTCTAGTACTCATCTGGCCTTTTTATGGCGACACTAAGCTATTTCATGCACTTGCTGCTTTTCCTAGGTGGAAGCTAGACTTAAAAACCTATTGACGGTAGCGTATTTTACTTCAGCTTAAATTTTGTGACCCATCCCAGAGAACGGAATCTGTAGAAACCGCTGGAAGATTTGCAGGTAGTCTGCCGTGACGGGAGCTGGGCGTTGGGGAGTGCAGCACTGCAGCCCTTGGCCCTAAGTTGTGCCAGTGGTCTGGCAGCTGCATGGGCTGGTAGTTCATGGACCCTCCTGGAAACCTTGCCGTACCTTTGTCTGATTTTGCTGTTCTGAAAGTGTTTTAAAGTCTTTCTGCTCCTGAACTATTAGCTCAGAAATGTTATCAGAGGAAGGTTGTGGTAAAGAGAAGGAAAGTGTAAGGGCGTGACTGTGTTGTGAAGACGTTACCCTGGGAATGAGACTGGGGCAGTGAAAGGAAGGCAGATTGCTTGATAAAATGTTTCTTGTTGTGCAGCCCCTTAATGTGTGCTCGTAACACTCTTAGGTTACATCTTCCTTGACGCATTACGGGGGCATCGGTGTGTTGCCGCCGCAGCTATAGCAGGTTTTCGTGAGAGATTCAATGGCATTGCGGTAGTATGAGTCTGGAAGTGCTGTGAGGCTCACTGACCCATAGAGCCTTTCTTTGCCTTGCAAATCAGCGTGCTCTTCATTGGCAACTTTTTTTTCCCCAGACGGTCTGAATCTTATCACAAGAAGTGAAATCAAGTTTGTGTAATGGTTTGGGTAACAGATTTCCAGAAGAGAATACTTTTTGAGGTCTCTAGGTGATGGATGTCCCTAAGGTCCGTTTGATTGCCTAGGAATGCAGCAGAATTACATCTGGTGGATAACGTTAAGCACGAGAGGAATGGAGTCACCTGCGCTTCTGTTTTTTTCACTGTTTTACAAATACCCTAAAGTCTCCCTGTACTTCTCTGCAGTTGCAATCCCAGAACTGCACAAGTCTATTGCGGGACCTGTACCCATGACCTGGAGGAGGCTCCACAGTACCTTCTTGTGCAGATTGCAGGCGTCCTCAAACTGGAGGGGAGGTGGTTGATGTCCTTGAAGGCAGGGCTGCTGTCCAGAGAGCCCTGCAGGAATGGGCTGAGAGGAACCTCCTGAAATTCAGCAACGACAGATACCGAGTTCTGCACCTGGGATAGGAGAACCCACCACAGGGATGCAGGTCAGGAACTCCCTGGCTTGGGAGCAGCTTTGCCGGTGAGCTGGACAGGGCCAGCAGCGTGCCCTGGAGACCACCTGCATCCCTGGCTGTACGAACAGGGTTAAAGGCAGTGATCAGCCCTCTCTAGACAGCACTTGTTAGACCACATCTAGAATACTTTGTCAGCTTTGGCTCGCACCCCCCCGGTACAAGAAAGACAGCAACAAACAGGAGTTCAGCAAAGGGCTGTCAGGCGGTTGGGGAACCGCAGCACTCGTCACATGAGGGGACATGGCAGGAGAGGGGTTTTCCAGTGTGGAGACAAGAGGGTTTTGGGGGTGGATCTGGTAGCAGCTTCTGGTAACTATGAGGAGGTTGTCAAGACACTGGGAGGTGGGAGGGAATGAAGGAAAACAGGCACAAACTGAAACACGACGTTCAGACTG
This sequence comes from Steatornis caripensis, assembly GCA_013398225.1. NCBI lineage: Eukaryota > Metazoa > Chordata > Aves > Caprimulgiformes > Steatornithidae > Steatornis > Steatornis caripensis. The sequence continues at coordinate 127,417 of VZSC01003369.1, read as the reverse complement.
GGTATAAGGAGAAATTTTTTCACTGTGAGGAGAGCCAAGCTTTGGAGCAGCTTGTCCATAGAAGCTGTGCCATTTCCTTCCTTGAGTATCTTCGAGACCTGCCTAGAAAATGCTCTGAGCAACCTGATTCGATGCTGCTGATGCTGCTTTGATCACGGAGGCTGGACTGGAGACCTCTTGAGGTCTCTTTCAGCTGAATTATTCTGCAGTTTTGTGATTCCTCCTCTCTTGTCCTAGTCAAGCAGCATGGGAGGAGTAACTGTATTCTCCTGTCTGTGTTGTCTTTGGTACGGAGAAACTTGCAAAGACCAAGAGGAGGAGCTAAAGGAATACAGTGTTTGCCAACACCATGTTATTGAGGTAAAGAAATGTAGAACGTGTGTGTCAGAAGTACTTTAAAGAAACAAAAAATGTAGTACTATTAAGCAGCACAATGATGCTGAAAGTAAAAGTGAGGGCAGTAGAAAAGAGCATAAATGCTGGCACTATTAATGAAAAATAAATGAAGATAGGCGAAAAAAAAGATGAAAAACTTGTTAAAAACATAAAAACTGACGATGCTTTCGAATGTTGCAGAAGCAGAAAGCATTTCAGGGGTGTTCATAGCCACCAGGTGACCGAAGCGTGCGAGGTACATTCAAGGAGTACAGGGCTGCAGAAGAGCTGTATTCCTTGTGCTGGTGTTGACTTAACTTCCCACAGGAAGTTAAGTGTGTCCTACAGGACACACGTTGCAGAGTCCAGGTCCAGTTGAAGCATGAGCAGAAGCACTTTCTCTCACCAGTTCACTTTAAACATCAAGTGCTACAGGTTGGTTCTCCAGTGTTTTAAAGGGACTTAAATTACTGTGCTATGAATTGTGCTGTAAAACTTGCCGCTGAAGGTCACTTAGAGACCAGATAAATGTAAGTTGGTAAACATGGGGCAGCTTTTAGTAAGGGCTCTAAGGTGAGGAGTGGAGAGGTGAATGTTGGGGTTGTTACAGGGGAGGGAGTGTGGTTTTTGCACTGCCTGCAATAGTTAAAGTTATATCAAGAGAGCAGGGTGCCTGAGATTGTTGTGGCAGAGTCAATCTATATTGAAGAGAAGAGCTGTTTGAAGGAGCCTTGGGATTGCCAACAAACTTTTAGAAAATTCCCTTACTGAAACTTTTTGAATAAACTAAACTTCTGCGGACAGCTCTTGCTCTTGAATTAATAACCGATTAAAAGCTTGAAGACAAGAGGTGGAAGTGACTGCTCATTTTTCACCCTGCAGGGAGATAATCAAGAGTCCCATGTGAAGCTGGACTGCTCGGCACATTTGCAAATGATGTGGAAAAGGGTGAATAGTGGTGTGGCAAAGTTGCTGGTAGTGCTGCTCAGTCTGGCCAGAGTGAGAACCGATGGCAAAAATTACAGAATGATTTCACAAGAGTGAGTTGAGTGTGCAAACAGCAGGTGTAGGTCAGTGTTGGTCAGCAATGTAATGCTGAGGGAGGGGGAGATGGTCCAGATGACACCTTAAAAGATAACGAGCTGTCCCAGCTATTGTCAGTGGGAGAAGAAATCCCATTGTCAGTGTGGAGAGTTTCCTGAAAATAACCATTCACTGCTCTGCTGTGCTCCGAAAGCCAAATGGACCGTTAAGGAGGGAACAGAGAACAAAGCGCAACATAAATTCCTCATGCTTCTGCAGTCTGGGTGTCGCATGCATTACATGGCTTGCTGCTCTCAGGAGGGATAAAGCAGGGCAGTAAAAATGCAGCACAGACACATTCATGGAGGTGTGGAAAAGCTTCTGTTCGCAGAAGGAGTGAATACATTGTCGTTTCTGCCTGGGAAGGAGTTAATGGAGATGGAGACTCTAAAATCATAAGCGACAGAGAAGGTGAGTGATTATTTGTGACTTCTTGTAAAGCTAAGCGCAGATGAAAATGCCTCTGAAACAAGCAGAAGGAAGCAGGTTGTTTGCCCCAGTGCAAACCGTGGAACTCATCGCTGTTGGATGTTAGAGGTAGACATGATTTAAAAACTGTTTGCCATTCCTGGAGGGAAGAACTCACCAAGAACCATTAAATACACTGGTTGGATACAACACCTGCTTCAGGAGGTTCCCAACACCAGGATTTCTGAGGGCGTGTGTCGGGGGAAGCGTTGCTCTGCCCCCGCCTCTTTTCTTAAGCTGCTTGCCGGTTGGGTTGCATAATACAGTTAAGCCAGTACAGCAGTTAGCTCTCCCTGTGTGTTGCGTGCTGCCCTGTGCTATCTCCCGCTCTCTTCCATGCAGGTTTTAGCCAGGTCTAGATGGTTCTGGTTTTTGTGAGGATGCAGTCGAGCTCCCTGAAGCGGGTTGGTAGTGGATCTGGCCGGTGCTCGTACAAGGGGATGGGTAGAAATGCCCAGTCAGAGGCGAGCCTCTGGAACGGGCTGAACCCTCCAAGAGGAGTCCCCTGTCTTGACCCGATACAGCTGTTCTGGAGCAATACAAGATGTCAGCTCTGGAGTAAGGACATGGCAGCAGTTTCTTCCTGCTGTGTCACGCTTTAGCAACTTCCAGACATATCCCCAGTGACTTGGTCTCTTTCCTGCTTCTGTGTGTTCTGTCTGCTGAGAAAGTGTGGGAGTAGGCACCACCTGACAGCTCGGGGATGGGAGATGCATGATTGTCAGTCTGCGAAAAGATGAAAGTTCACCTGGTGACCTTGGTTGTCTCTAGGTTTTAATGGAACATAAATAAAAGCAATGCCTGAGACTGTGCAGGGGGAAGGCAGGGGAAATGAGAGCTCTGGGTTGTGAAGCGGTGCTGCTGAGTGCGTGTCTGACTTGGCTCGTCTCTGCCATCGACTCATTCCCGGTGAAACGGGGATGGTGTTTCCATTCCCCTTGTCTAGCCTGTGCAGGTGCAATCGTAAACCACCTCTGATGGTGTACGGGTGCACTACAGCTGACGTCGCATGACTTGAGGATAATTCCATAATGTGTAAAAGTCATCTCTTCCTTTAGGTCTTACTTATTGGGAACACGTATGGAGGCCAAGCCATCTCCAGGAGTGTCAGAGCAGGGACAGCGTCACTCTGAAGGAGGTGCATGTCCATCAGGAGGGATTGTACTTCGACCCTATGAAGAGGAGCAGTGTCTGTAACGTGTTCCTCTAAATTATGCTGATCAGGAGTTTTAATGCCAACTTCTTACACAGTTGAAAAATACTGGTTAGATAATGAGTTTGATGTTTTATGGTGGTGGTATTAGGTCTCTGAACTATTTGCTCTTATGCTCTGGAAGTGTGGTGGTGATAGATGAATGGCTTCAGGCTGGAGAATTGCCTTTCTTTTGCCTGTCAACATTATGTGTTTCTGTTTGGCCTTTTTGCAGGCAGAAGAGGCGTTTGTAAGGCTGTCCTCAGCGTGCCTTATGTTGTGACATCTTGTGTATGAAAAGGCGTCTTCAGCTCATTTCATTCAGGTCATTTGTTGCCAGAAGCTGAGATATGCAGGTGGCCATGAAGATGGTGCTGACCTTGGCAAATTGACTCGTGTCGATCCGAGCACGCTGACCCTCTTTAAAGTTTCTTGTCCATCTTGTTTGAGACTAGTCCCGTGCAGGAGACGACCAATGCTTGGACTTGAACCTGATTGCAGATTTGAATATTGGTTTGATGGGTCTTGTAAATGTTCTTTCAGTATCTTCTGTTCCAGAGTAGGTGACTCAGCACATTTAGTTTGATGCTGTCACGTTAAGAGCAGAAAGTGTGGGGGGAAAAGTTCCCGGCCCGTGTGCATTTGACTAGCCTGTTAACGTCCCAGAAAAGACGAGACCCTTGCACCCGATCAGTGTGTCCGAACGTGACTAGGCAGCACGCTGTACCGGAGGGTGATTCGAATGTCCTCTTTGGGATACCCCGTTCAGACTCCTCAGTCAAACCAACTATTCAGGTTTCTGGAAACTTACACTAAAACGAAACTCAGCTGAGAATTTTATTATGCAAATCCGTGACAGTTTAAGGTTCAGAAATTGCTGGTGATAGTAGACTAACCGTGAAAACAGTAGACATACAAGACCTAGTCACTTAATAAAAGAAAAGCTAGCCAAAGTAAATAACTGAGCGCACTTAAAGTACAGTTCTTACCCAGTAGGCGTCCCTGTGGGGGAGAAGGCAGGTTCGGCCCGTTGACCAGTCCCAGTAGGTACGATGGAGTCTTCTCTAAATTTATTCTCTCCCCTAGTCTTTTTATATTGCNCTAGTCACTTAATAAAAGAAAAGCTAGCCAAAGTAAATAACTGAGCGCACTTAAAGTACAGTCCTTACCCAGTAGGCGTCCCTGTGGGGGAGAAGGCAGGTTCGGCCCGTTGACCAGTCCCAGTAGGTACGATGGAGTCTTCTCTAAATTTATTCTCTCCCCTAGTCTTTTTATATTGCTTAATTTTTAGGTGGAGCTTGAGTGACTTGATGACCTGAGTCATACACACTTTTGTCACCGATTGCTGAAGAATTCTCTTGCTTCGATTTAAAGGCACAGCTCCCCTGAAATTCACTGCGCGTGCTCAGTGAGGGGTGGTCATACCTTGGAGGGGGGCAGCTTTGGGATGGAGGTGTGTTTTTTAGTATTATAATGAGATTATAATGAGCAATGCTCATCCGAAGGACAGCAATTTTTGTCACAGTTGTTGGCTCAGTCTCTTATCCTCCTTGGTTGGCGGCCGCTACGAAGTTTACGAGGAGNGTTAGGGGTGGTCATACCTTGGAGGGGGGCAGCTTTGGGATGGAGGTGAGTTTTTTAGTATTATAATGAGATTATAATGAGCAATGTTCATCCAAAGGACAGCGATTTTGTCACAGTTGTTGGCTGAATCTCTTATCTTCCTTGTTTGGTGGCCGCTACCAGGTTTATCAGTTCCACAGTACCATCAAGTTCCCATCCTTGCAAAGTTTAGAACAGAGCCTGGCCGTGGAGTCTTCACTCCGCTCCACCCTCCGTTCTGTTCCTCTTAGCACGTGCTAAGGTTGCACAGAGTGTTGTTTAGGGAACTGTGGTGGGAGTAGCCAACCGCGTTCCATCTTGGAGGCCACAGCTTTATTTTACCCTAACATTTCTTTAGTGTTATAACTTTAAATTTTAGAAGGTTTTCCCCCTACTTTTCTCTAATTTTACCCCTATTTTCCTCTAATTTTACACACACACCCCCTCCAGTTGTTATCCCACAGATACTTTAAAACTCCTTTGGTTCTCTGATGATATTTGCATGACGCGGTTTGCTGTCCATTTGTATCGGGAGAAGAGCTGTAGGTACAGTGATAGCACGAAACTTACAGCATTGCTTGTGCTTTGCCAGCTCAGCATGTCTTTGTTTATGGTCGGCTCTTTCCCAGCATAACTGTTTTGATGCACATGGTGTTGAGAGTAATTTCTGTATTGCGTTGGGTGTCTCCTTGAATACATGATTTTATGCCATAAAACCAAGTATTGTGTGGAAGGAGGGATTCTGGATATCTGGTCACAATCATGACTGCAATATAGGGTTGTATGGGTGGTCTCTGGGCTGTAAATTGAATTATAGTAGATGTAGGTAGATTGTAGTATAGTAGGTGGTACTATAGTATAGTAGGTGGATGATGGGCAGAAATGGGTGGAAATCCTGTGAATGGATAAATTGCACTGAATTTTTAACAAGAATTATCATTTTAACATTGAACTGAATTTTGAACAGGGAAATTGAAACAAGAAATGGCCACGTTGGGACATCTGACTTTCAGAAGAAAGATTCACAGCAGCAAATGCCGTTATTTGCACCGTGAAATGCTGCATACATGTTGAGTGTAGTGAGAAGTTGTGAAGAAGGGATTTCAAGTGAGATACCTGAAACCAGCACGGATGCTGGAGAAGAATGGCCTTAATCTTTCTGTCCTTTGCGAAGAAATGAGGAAAATACAGCTGTAGTTTTCAGAGGGGTGCTGAAAAAGAAGAGTGCTTTTGGAGTAGTCACTGACGTCATGATGGATGCTGAAGAAGTTCCTCAAGGAAGCGCATTTGTAGTGTGTAAAAACTATGGTTAAGCATTAGGTTCTTACTTGATATTTCTTCCTAGTCTGTCTGCAGATGCCCGCCATGCTCTGCACTGGTCTGACCTCGCGGCTGACGCTGCTTTGAGCAGGAGGTTGGAAAGGATGACCTGAGGTCCCTTTCAACCCGAATTACTTTATGATGGTGTTATTGAAAACCAGTCCTGTGGAAAACATCGCCTGTGCCTCTATAGCCGAAGACTGCAATGCACAAGGAGTGGGCAGATGTTGGGTAAAGGGAACTTGATTTCGGACGTCGCTGTGTTTGTGAGATCTGGTCTCTGCGAACTGAAGGTTGTTTTAATTTGCAGTGTCGGTTGGCGTGGGTCAGCGGATTCACCTGGGTTGGCTGCAGCAGCTACCACAGCGTCTTCCTCTGCCACTGCCTGTCTCTGCCCACAGCAGAGACAACTAAAATGGATGTGTAGCAGCTCCTGAACCAGCTCCGTACCGGCGTACTGAGCTGGGCTCAGTTGGTGCTGGCCCACTTCTACAAGGCAGGATGTGAAGTGCAGTGGTTCAGTAGAAGTCCTGCTTGTTTATTCCTCCATGCTTGCTTAATACTATTTTTCTGTTTGTTCCAGCCTGATTTCTCCAGAAAGTTAGGGGTGGAGAGGTAGTAGGTTATGTGGTAGATGGAGCTTGGCTGTGAAGGAGGAGAATTGGAGTTTGCTAGTGGGTTTGCTAAGTGTTCCTGTGCCAGGCCCTTCCTTAAAAGTTTCTAATATTTTGGTTTTACAGACTATATCTTGGGAAGAAGACTTGATGTTTCTGGTGTCTCAGATTTCCAAAATATAAGTGAAGGAAGCGCTTCTGAAGAGGTGCATTTGAACTGCAGTCACCCATGCTAAAGATAGAAAGTTCCCTGCCAACTGGGAAAAAACCAATAATAAACCAATTCTCGGAGAAAAGAGGAGCCAGCGAGTGATACAGCGATCAGTGTAATTTCAGTCCCTGGGAAGATTCTTGGCCCAGCTCGTTAAACAGCTTGCCAGTGCCTATAACATAATGGGATAAATAGATGCTACACAGCTAATACTGTTTTATATGATCTGTTCTTGATAAATCCATCTAATTTTTGTTTCATGGGAGAGGTGACTTACTGCTTAAACAAGCAAGCACTGGGCATGAATGATCTGAGTTCAGTAGGATTCCTGATACAAATTGGCCACAACAGTCATTTATCAGTTAGGAACGTACAGTTTTGTAGTATTTTTAAGATGCACAATTGGCTGAAAGCCTGTGAGTGGAGTCGTTATTGATGGCTTATTGTCAAACCCAAGGGGCTTTTAAGACAGAGCTCTGGGTCTCGGCAGTCATGAGTACACCTCTAGTTTACCAGCCATGGCACTGCAGTCTGCTTGGAGAGCAGCATTTTAAAAAGATTGTGGAGAATTGGAAAGATGGCCTCAAATCCTTGAAAGAAAATACTGTAAATCAAGTGCAGAGTACCGTATGTAAAGGGAAAAACCAAATGCCTGTACGCAAACAGATTTAAAGATCGCAAAGTAGAGTCGTAGTAGTGAGTTGCAACTCTGTGAAGCCGTTGTGTTTGTTCTGGCTTCTTGGTTCATTTTTACCCTTCAAAAAGGTGGCTGAAACGCAGTGCGCTGTTCAGATCTGGAGTATTGCAGACAGATAGGAGAATAGTTGCTGCTGCAGTGAAGAGGAGTATTGTGTTAAGTACCTCTCAGAATGAGGCTCCCTGCTTTTGCAGCTAGGATAAGAGCGTTTCTTTTTCTTTTTTTAAATGCATGATCTATGAAGGAAGGTTGAAGGAACTGGGCATGTTCAGTGTAAGCATGGGAAAGTGAGAGGCAATTATCTTCCAACCCAGAAAAGCCTCTTACGAGTGAGATGGATATTAGGAGAAACTCAGATAACAGCATTTGTAAAGCGCTCAAATATGCTGCTAAGGAAATTTGCAGAACTCTTTTTCAGAATAATTTTCAATACGTTTTTGTCAGGGATGCTGTAAGCATATTTATCCTGTCCATGGGAGTCGGGTTGTGCTAGCGGGACCTCAGGGCATTGCCTTCTGCTCCACAGTTTCTAGAACTAAAACCTCGCAAATTCATTTCTTAAGCAGACTAGAGAAATTAGATTAAGTATTTAGTACAGGTATCAGCTATACAGAATCACAGAATGGCAGGGGCTGGCAGGACCCTCTGGGGATCCCCCAGTCCAACCCCCACCAAAGCAGGTGCCCCCAGCGCAGGGGGCACAGGGACACGTCCAGGCGGGGTTGAATCTCTCCGCAGAAGGAGACCCCACAGCCTCTCTGGGCAGCCTGGGCCAGGGCTCGGGCACCCTCATGGCAAAGAAGTTCTTCCTCACGCTCAGGGGGAGCTGCCCGTGCTCCAGTGTGTGCCCGGTGCCCCTCATCCTGTTGCTTTGCACCACTGGGAAAATCATGGCCCCGTCCTCTGGACACCGCCCTTTATATATTTATAAGGATTGATTGGAACTTTAAGTTGCAGTTTTAAGCAAATTTATCGAGGCATAAGGATTTACGGTACCAGAACAGCTGCTTTTCCTGGTTTTTGTTTCCTGTCCTCAGTCATCAACAGAATTGGTATAAGCATTTTAATTTTGCCTTTGTTACAGAATTTGCTTGGCAACTAAAAGAAACTCTTGCTTTTTCTGGACAAATTTGTTGCTGGAGAAGGTCCTGCAGCCCAAGTGATTGTACAGGCAGTCCCTGGTGTCAGTGTGCCCGGGCAGGGTTTGCTCATGAAGGCGCTTGGTGTGTTCTGAGCTGGCTTGGGGTGTGCTTTGGGACAGCTGAAGTGATGTTTCCGAATCACTCTCTGGATGAACCCGGCTTGTCGGAAAAGGGACTGCTGGCTGACAGTCTTCTGTCTTACTCCATCCTGGATCTTATCCATGCATCCCTCATGTAGGGACTTGACAAATGATGTAGATAAGATTGTTTGTAAAAAAAAAAAAAATAAAAAAATTGTAAATCGTTTGCTTGTTATTAACCTGCGTTGCAAAATTTTTTGCCCATGAGAGAAAGAAATAAGATGCTGAGAAAATAAATGAAGTTTGTGCAGAGAGCACAAGAGAGAATTAATGCTCGTCATTCATTTGAGTAGCTACGCTTTGGAATTGTCTTCTCCTTCCCACATATGAGTCACTCAATTGGTATGATGTCTTTCTCCAAAAATCTTGATGAGTTTTGCTGTGTGGGAATAAAAGTTATGATACCAACTTTTTTTTTCCTTGCAGAATTTGGTGTTCATTTAGCAGAATTGACTGTAGATCCCCAGGGAGCTCTGGCCATCCGTCAGGTGAGTTTACCTGGAACTGCAGAAAGAATTTTGGTCGTAGTTTCCTTGGTTTTTAAAATATTCCCCCACATTTCCAGGTGAAAAATTGGAGGTAGCCTTCCGTAACTATTTCTGCATTTTCTTTTACGTTTCTCTAGAGCCATCACTTTCTCTTTCAGCATTATTCAGGTGTTATAAACTTACCTTTTTTGAAAATAGTACTTTTTGGACTTAATAAACCTGGTGCTGAGACAGTACTGTACTGCGAATTGGCACAACATACTAGGTGGATCGTAGGCATCAGCAAGCAGAAGTGTGACTTGTCTTTGCAGCAGCTTTTTCTATAGGTGTTTTCCTCCTTGAGAAGGAAGTTTAGGTTCTGTATTTCTTCAGTTACCATGTGGCGTGTAACTGGTGCCTGTTTAGAGGTGGAGAAATAAAGCTGCTGCCCTGTGTCAGTGCTGTACAGGCCATCTCATTGCTCGATGAATGACCATCAGTTCATCTTTTTACCCCGGTAACATTTCTTTGTCCGTTTCACAAAGATTTTTGCATTTTTTGGCAAGCCCTGTTGCCCCTCTAAAAGCAACAGGATGGGAGACTGAGCAAATGGGTCAGGGGTGACGCTTGCTTTGGTTGCAAGATTTGTTACTGATTCTTGACCTCTCTTCTAATACAGCTAGCATCTGTCATTTTGAAACAGTATGTGGAAACTCATTGGTGTTCTCAGTCAGAAAAGTTTAGACCTCCAGAGACCACAGAAAGGGTAAGATCTGGTTTCATGTTGTCTATTTTGAGATGCTTTATCCATCAAGAATATTAATTTTGTAGATGGTTCAAAAAGTGTCAGCGCCCTTGTGTGTTATGAGGATTAATGGCTTCAGTTCAGTTTTCTGACGTTTTCCACTTTGAAAATCTGTTTTCAGTTGCTTAAAACAATGCTAGACTTGAGAACTTGGGCTAATTTCTGTAGGAAAAGTTCAGCCATAATGTTTCTGCTGCTCTAAGAGCAAGACTAGAAGAAAGCTTCTGTGTAAGTTTTACAAATACTGATTTGGGCAGTCCTTTTTTCAGAGATGCTAGATTTTGTGTTTTTCATCTTGAGACTTAAAAGCTATTTTCTCATGACAAATTTCAGTTTAAAGGTCTGCTGAGTTTCAGTAAAAATCTGTTCAGTAGGAGTATCTAACAGGTAAAATGACCAGAGATTCCAGCCCTTTGCCACTTTGACTGTTGAGTAGACCTTCTTTCATATCTAGGGTATGATTCGTCCCATCCAGAGACAGTTGCTGGAGTAGATCTTGGGAATTCTGCCCCAGAAGGGCTGGCTTTTTTCCCCCCGTCCCTTCAGAGTTGGGTGACTAGTTCTTGTTTTCTAAAATCTTCCAAAGTACGCAAACACAGTCACTGACACTGGGATTTATCTTGGCTAACTCTGGATGTCTTCCATGTAGATATCTCTAGCCTGTCTAATTGCAGCTGTGAGCGATTTACGGTATGCTTGGCCGAGTGCTCTGTGTGAGAAAAGTGCTACATTACAACACACCGTGCAGTTGTCCATAAAATATTATGGGATGTAGCATGCAAGGCTTTGTTGTCTCATGAGTGTTCATTTTGTGAAACCAATGTTGAATCAATATCAGGATACGGTCATAGGTATAAAAATGTCTTTGATTAAATTGCTTTATGACTGGGGATCTGCTTTGCTAAACCATGTTGTTCTCTGCAGGCGAAGGTTGCCATTAGGGAGCTCCTACCCAATGGGCTGAGAGAGTCGATCAGCAAAGTGCGCTCGAGTGTTGCTTATGCAGTTTCAGCAATAGCCCATTGGGACTGGCCTGAAGCCTGGCCCGAGCTTTTCAATCTCTTGATGGAGATGCTGGTTAGCGGAGATGTGAATGCGGTGCATGGAGCCATGAGAGTGCTTACAGGTATGTATATGCGAGAGCTTTGGCAAGGCTGATGTAGGAAGCGGTTTAGGCTTTTCCTTACCTCAGTATCCTATCACTTTTCCCTCCAAATGGAAGAAATTGGAATTTGCTGCTTCTCTTCTGCTGGATACGATGCCTGTCAGTCACTGTTGAGTTGCATGCTCAGTAGATGTTGCGAAAGCTAAGGAAGAGGATTCTGTGCTACAGGTTACATAGCTCAGAAGGAACTTTGATTGTAATACCCCGTTTTCCAGATATCACACTAAAAATAGTAGGTATTTTTCTATTTGTCTTCAAGGATTGCCATAGGTAGGCCAGATGACACTGGTTTAGTCAAGTATGAACCAATGTGTTTCCAATATGTTGTTAGTGTTTCCCAAAGATTCAGTTGTTGCTGTTGCCTACAAATTTGTTTTCTTAGAGCTTCCCTTCTTTTTCCATTTTCTAGAGTTTACGCGGGAAGTGACAGACACACAGATGCCACTTGTTGCTCCTGTTATTCTTCCAGAGATGTACAAAATTTTCACAATGGCAGAGGTATGATCTTCACTATTAAATTGGTACTGAGTGGCATTAGTGGGAATGTTTCTGGGAGCAGAGAAACTCCGGATTTAATGGTTAAGCTCTACTGTGGTATGAGTTAGACTTAAAGAATTTTCTTGATGATGTGGTAGTTGATGGCAGCTAATGTTTCAACAGAAATGTTGAAGCCAATGATAAAATGAGAGAATCGTTAAAGCAAAAAATAAATACAATTAGAAGAAAATTAGAGGAAACAACAGCATCTTGTGTTCCTGATCGGTTATTTAAACTTTTTTCTAGGTGTATGGTATTCGCACAAGGTCGCGTGCAGTGGAGATATTTACCACGTGTGCCCATATGATTTGTAACATGGAGGAACTGGAAAAGGCAAGAGTTTAACTTACCCTACAACATACATTGAATTCAAACTGAGCGAGGTTCTAAATAAGTGTCGATATGAAAATGAAGTGTTGGAGAATTACGTACTCTGTCAGCTGTAATTCTGTGGAAGATGATGTGATTTAATACATGTAAATGACTTCCTCCCTCCTTTACATGCATGCTTTGATTCTGTGGCTTGATCTCCGTGATTAAGTTTAATGTGTGACCTACAAACAGACGTGCTTGTAACAGCTCAGAGAAAGGGGAGTCAGCAAGAGAAGGAGATAGTGTATCATCCCCTTGCTTGGAAATCCCTGCCATGGCTTCCAGGCTCGAGGTGAACCGCGTGCCCTGATAAACTGCCACCCGGGTTGTGATGGGCAGTTTTCTGGCCCTTGGGCAAGCCATTGCTTACAAGCTCCTGGAACTTCATCGGTCGCTTTAGCAGGCATGTTAGCTTTTTGTTCATAAAGAGGTGATGGAAAGCAAACCAAACCAAATTTTAGAAGAACAGCTGTTAAGAAAAAAAACAACATGCAGTTAAGCAGCTTTATACACACGAATCTTCTGTCTGGCTCTGAGCACATCTGCATTTTATATGGCCTTTGACAAGTGGGTTTCCCAGCACTCCCCAGGTAATAAATTGTTCTTTTTAATTTTTGGGGGGGGATGAGGATAGGAAAGGGTGACTCTCAGTCTAGTGGCTGGTCGTTGCTGAGTGGCTGTGTCTGCTGTTTTCCTCCCTGTTTGCACAGGGAACAGTTCAGTGCAGACTTTTGGAAAGTTCTGATAATTACACCGTATCTCTACAGCACTGACAAGGTTACTTATGCAATAATATCGTGCAGCTGGTAACGCTATCTAAAAGATAGTAATAGCTCCCCACTGTCTTATTCTGGAGGAGGGCTGAAAGTGTCCTTTACATTGTAAACAAAACCTCTGTTAAATTAAAAGATTGCCTCTTTTTCTCTTTTTTCTATAAATTGCTAAGCTGCTATTTCATAGTTTATTTAAGCATACAACTTTGCTGTCTTAGCTATGGAGTTATGAGGAATAGTCTCAACAAAATTATTTTTATCCAAGATTACTTGCTGTGCCAAGCGCTGCTTATGGAGTGCTTTGACATCTGGAAAAACACTGACTGCATTTTCCTAGGAAGAATCATCACGGTAATCTCCAGGCCAGCTGTTGATACTCAGCTCACAAAGAGCTTGTTTGGTTTGGGGGAGGGTGGCTCAGGAAGGAGATAAATGCCATCCGCAGGGTTCAGTGTAATCGCTGGTGTGTGATGTAGTCTCCCCAGGTTTCTTTTATAGCCTGGAGGGTCTCCGGGTGGTAGGGTGCAGGGTGTGATTCATCTAATCAAATGAAAGTGCCTATTTAGGAGAACATGCACTGCTCCTGAGACTCTCCGGACTGGATTGTCTGGATCTCTCTTTAGAGTCTGAAGTGATAAGCTTAGATGTAGGTGTGTCTTTTGCAGCAGTCTGTGCTGCGCGATTTTGAAGGGCAGGATTCAGCTGAGTTTGGTTCCCAGCATGAGGAGAGAGCCAAAGTGATGTCTGAAACAAGCATTTCATGTGACGTTGCAACATTCTGTGGTTGCCGTGAGTCCCTCTTTGGTTTTGGAGCAGAAAAGTGCAATTGCCATTGCTTCTAGTGCTTTACTTGTTGCATGTGGGGGTTCTGTATCTAGTATTCACCTGTGCTTGCATTGGTTATAACCAGGGTGCGGCAAAAGTCCTGATTTTTCCTGTGGTGCAGCAGTTCACAGAGGCCTTTGTTCATGCCCTGCAAATGCCCGACGGACCTACATCAGACAGTGGGTTTAAGATGGAAGTCTTAAAGGTAAGTCACTTAAGACTGATTAAATAAAGAAAGAATTGAATACCAGTACACTGACAGATGTGCTGGAAAACAGAGAAACATGAGTGCGTGTCACCTCTCCTAGTACTGCTCGTGTTATGAATAGAGAAGTTTTTTGGCTCCCAGCCCCATACAACATTGAAATAAATTGTTCTGCCTGTACTGAAGATACCTGTGGTGAGATCCATAGGGATCTGTCCATAAAATGATCCACAGGGATCAATCTATAGGACGATCTGTCCATGTCATTCACTGATCCAAGACATCTTGAATGCATCTTGTTTGCACACCGTACTCAGTAGTTAAGTATCTGTCGTTTCTAAAGATGCTGCAGAGTTCTGCTGCAATGAAGTTTTCAAAGCTTATTACGTGCAGATGCTTTTCTAGAACTTGCCTGCTCTTTGATACTAAATTATCTCTGCAAAAGAGAGATGGAAAATCTTTGTATCCTCCTGGTTTCCCAAAGAAAGAAAATTGAATTGCAGAGGTCTGTATGCATGCAGCTCACTGCGTGGGGACGAGAGTGCCAGTGTAGGTGTGAGATCCCTTCAGCAGCTGGGAAAGCACTGCAGTTCTGGGGTGCGCTGCCTGCAACGTCGGAGAGAAAAGAAGAGGAGCTCAAAAACACAAGTTGCAGAATCAAATCGAGATCTTTCACTTGCTTGCTCATGTGCTGGGATAAGCAAGACTTGGGTCATAGCGTACAGGTTTCTGAAGGCGAACGGCTGGGGCCCTTTCAGCCGCGTTCCCTGAAGAAAACAATAAGGAAGAGCTATTGAAGCCAAGCACCAAAAGTTTTTCATAATGACCAGCTTTGTGCTGGAGTCATGAAAATAAACGCTCGGAGGTGCAGGAGGCTGCTATCGTATTAAACAAGCTAGCAACTACCAAGTTCTGTGTCGTGGAACTTGTTTTCTTAGTCCTGTTAAAGGCAGCAGTACCCTGGTTGTGGCACTCTGTCACTTCTCAGTAAGGGGTTGCAGGTATTGTACACAGCAGGACCTTGTTTCTTGCTGCGCCGCACCAAATGGAGGGGAGTTTGGGGTAGGATGGTGGCAGGTTTTGTTGGGAGAGTGCCTCTTGGGTTTTTTTCCTTTCCATTGGCTGTGCAGTGGGACTCCTGGACAGTAATAAAGAGGGAAACTACCGTGAAGGGGATACTCCACAGTGGGCAATCTTTGTTTGAACAGGCTGCAGCTCAAGAATGTTTGAATCTCTGATTCCAGATACATGCATTCGGGTGTCTAATGAGTAGAAGTTTTCAGCCTACATGGAAGGCAGTTGTAATTGGTAGTTCCACTCTAACCATAGACCAGGTCTTCTGTTCTTGTTACGTTCATAAATTCTGCAGCTTTAATAACTTTTTTGTTATATACATAACAGTGCTTACTGGAATTGGAGCTATTTGTACTTCTACGTCTCCGCTGATGTACAACGGTAGTGTCTTGAAAGATGTGACAAGCTGGGAAAGTATTTGAGGAAATGTCATTGTGTTCTTGCTCTGTTCCTTAATTGTGTGTGGGCGTCTGCTTTTGGCCACTGCTAGGCAGGTGCAGTACAAGAGAGGATTGCAGTCTGAATATGCTGTTGGGTGGCATTGATGGCAGCAGAAAATCGGTATGGATTTAAACAGTAAATTCAGGAGATCTGCTGCTGCCAAGTGGTTTGTAGGAGGCTTTTTGTGAAGAGATGAGTATTCTGGCTGGTGACTTGGAGCAATTCATGATTTTGTCACCTAGGGTTTCTAGGCTGATGACACCAATTTTCTAAGGGAAAAGGGATTCAAGTAAAAGACCCATAAATTGCCTTCCCTTCCAGAAAAGTGAACTTTATAGTCATTGTAATGCAGAAGTAAGAGACGTCAAGGGATTAGTTAAGCCAGCTCTACAGATGAGAGAGCATTATAGGAACCCCTTGAAGTGCTGATGCAATGGAGGGAATTGCGACTTTTTTTGTAGTACATTTTCAACCATATGCGAACTCAATCCTACCTTTTTTCCTTGATGAAGTGCTGTGCTGCAAATGACATGAAGATTTTTTTTTCCCTGTCTCTTGAGAGCTTTGTACTCCAAGGTTCACAGAGTTCTCGGTGAAAATCAGAGGCAGCCCTGACTTAAAATGTCTTGCTTTCCACATAAGAACGTTGTGCAGGACAGTGTCAAAAGCTTTAATGAATAACACTGAAGTGTACGCATCATCCTGATCCGCTAGGACAGTTATCCTGTTTAAGAAAGTAAGTAGGTTGGATCACATCATGGCAAACCACTGATGGCTAATTTGTCCCCAATCTTTCCAAGTGTAGTCACAAGCTTAGAAGCGGTGATCAACCGGGAAAGTCAATGCCTTTAACCCTTAGAGGAGATGAAAGATTGGCCACAACAAAAATATTTTCAACTGCGAAGACTAGAAAAAAATACGGGTGGTGTAATTTATTGTTTTGTTGTTTGATAGTTTAGCATGAGTTAAATTGATATCTCTGAGGGTGAATGAGCTGCAACTAAATGATTCTTGAATCCAAATTCCAGTGTTGTTGTTGAACTTGCTGCTATTGATTGTTTTGAAAGAAACGGTGATTAAACATGACAAGTAACGAGAGTTAAGGCAAACTTCATAGCAAGGAAATACAAATATGATGTACTTAGTATGCAGTAATTATATCGAGAGCACCAATAAACCAACAGTGTAAAGTATCTTCCAACCTTGCTTTAGTGCTTCTTCACTTATGCTTAAAATCTGTTCTTTTGACACCTGTATGGTGTAGATGGGTCAGAAAAGTTATGCTTATATTTTTCCTGCTGTTGGAACAAATAATTAGAAAAAAAAATCATACCCTCTTTGTTCTCGGATGGAAGACAAGGTGGTGGCCAGCGTCTTGGGGAAAATTTCCTCAGTTTATGAGCAAAGTAGATAACCTGCACCTGCTGCACCCTTATTGAATGGCTAGCTTTAGCGTGCTCTCCTGCTGCTGGCTAGCGTATATTTTAAGCTTTTTGTCCACGAATTTGGGGATTCCTTCTCTGTCTAAAGACACAAGTAGGAAATGAAGCAAGAAAAGGCTTTAATACAGAGTGACTTTAAGGAGGTGCTAAGAAATTAGTGGAGATGTGGTTGGATGTTTGCTTGCGGAACAGCTGCAGAGGGTTCAGGAACAGTCAAAGTGGTGATTTCAGTGCGTCGGTGCGGTGCCTCAGGCTGCAGGTGTGGATGCAGTCGCTTATTGCCTGGCTTGGCCATTAAACAGCTTGGGGAGCAGCTTGGCTTTGAAGAGAATGGATAAGGGTTTTCTTGGAGGATTTACTAGGTGGTGGAGCAGTATGTGGGGGTTGGTAGAGGAGGTCTGTGAAATAGTTCTTTTAGCTCAGACAAGCAATGGGAATTGGCAGAACGGGAGGCCAGGGGTTGAAATACAACGTTTGTCAGGAGAGAGTACTCTGTTGTTTTGGTTTTTAGTGATGTGCACTGCGGCAAAGTGGTGAACTTGCAAATGCAGCCTTCCATTGTTAGAACTGCAGAGCTATCAAATTGTAAAACTCTTACCGCTCCAGCAATGCCTCCTGTTTTGGATTGTCTTGGCAGCTTAGAAAAAAGTGCGTGGGGTTTGTAAGCAGTGGCATATGGAGCAAGTCTGTTTAGATGCTACCATGGCCGTAGTCGAGGTGTTGAGTTTGCAGCAGATGGGGTTCAGATCCTCTGCTAGCGCCTGCATAAACTTTTTGGTTTTTGGAGGCTGGTTTTTGTTAACAGGTCTTTTCTGTAATGCTTCTGTCATCTCCCAGGATCATTCTCAAGCGTACGTATCTGGATTATCTCTGGCTGCCCACTCTACACAGACACAGTGGCCGCAATACAGACGTTAGAATGCTGGGGTTTTTTTTCTGGAAGGTGAATTTTTTTTTAATTTCTATTAATGTACCCAGCGCTACAAACGAACGAAATGGACAAACTGTTGAGTTTATAGTATTGGGTAAGTAGAAATAAACTTAGACTCTTGTAGAGGCTGCCAGTCAGGCAGTTTGAGGGGCTCTTTTGTAACCAACATAAAATAACTGGAGCTGTTCCCCGTGGGAGGAGAGAATGTCTGTTAGGTGAAGTGAGCGTTCTCTGACTCCTGGAGGATCCCAGAAGCTTTTTGGGAAGTGTCAGTGGAAGAGCTCCCCTAAATCAGGGTGATCAGCTTCATGAAACCCCAGACAGAATCTGTGGTAGACCTGCTGAGCTGCTCCCAAAACAGCCCCTGGGCTGGGCTGGCACAGCTGCCTGTGTCTGCAGTTAAAATGGATGAGAGAATTGATCTGGGTGGGTGTTTCCATCTGCAGCTATTCCCTGGATATGCAAACGGATGCGTTGCTTGCATGTGTAGAAGTGTGGGAAATAGGCTGTGGTTTGGTTTCACTTGTATTAGAGTTCATATTCCAGGACAAGATAGCTTCCAGGTAGTAATCGTATCCAGGCAGTGCTGCGTGATGTGATGTGCTTCTGATGGAGTCTGTACCTTACCACCAAACTATTGCCTTGCCTTCATTTCCAGAGTTGTACATCTTGCATTAACCCTTTGCTTCCCTGCAAAAGAGCAATTATGAAGAGAGGTCTGTTTGTCAGAGTTCGTGCAAGACAGGGGTCTGCCTGGTCAGAAGTGAGAGGAGGAGACCTTGGTGGCAGGAAGATGTTGGGTTATCTCAATTGTTAGTGAAACACCAGCCCGTGAGTTGAGTGTTTGTTGATGGTTTTCCCTGGTTTTGCTTCTGATGGATATTCTTTTTTGTTCCAGGCTGTGACAGCACTTGTGAAAAACTATCCGAAGCACATGGTTTCGTCAATGCAGCAGATCCTGCCCATTGTTTGGAATACCCTTACAGAAAGTGCCGCCTTATATCCTTTGTAGTGAGTGGTTTTAACTAGAATAGATCAAAACAAGCTCGGTCTCGTACGCAATAATGTCCTGTACCCAAAGATCATGGTACGTGCAGTAGCCCACCGTGACAGACAGAATATAGGCATCTATGGTGAGGATGTACTGGGCATTTCTGTTACTTCAGTAGGCTCCATTAAGTTTCTTTTATCTTAAAAGTCATATATGGTGAATGATACAAGTGTCTGTGTTATACTGGCTGTAGAATTGCAGCCTATCTGTGTGTTGTTTCTGGTAGTCTTCAGTGAAAATCATCGTCTTAAAAAGATGTCTAGTCACAACGTGAAGACTTCAGGTAAAGGAGAATCTCAATATCCCTTGCTGCAGCGGTGCTAATGGCTGCGTACACTTGCTGCTGAAGTTGAAAGTTGATTTACCTTTTAAATTTTATAACAGTCATTACTTTACTGCACAATCAGCCATGTTAGAGGTGTTCTGTTGGTAGTTTTCCCAGTACTTGCAAACTGACAAGTTAAATGTTTCCATATTGTTAATCCAAAAGTTGCTTTTTTAGCCTTTTATAATGAAACAGTAATTGTAGAATACTGAGCCTTCTTGTAGCTTCTTTGGAATTTTTGATATAAACACTGGAACTGGGCACCTTGTTGTGATAATGGTGTACGGGTTGACTGAGCTTTTCCTCTGTAATTTAATAAGAATGACTGTTCTCCTAGAGTTCATAGATCTAGACCTTTTTATATCAAAGCTGCCTGCACAGTCTTGTGTTTCAGAATCCTGATGCGTATTGGGTGATAAGCTCTTGTAGAGTGCAATTGGGCAGGGAGACCATAAAAGTAGCCCGAGTTCTGGTGCAAGTAGAGGCTGTCTAGTTTCAAGGTCAGCTGTTTTTTGGGGGTTTTTTTTGGACACCCGTTAAAATACAAGGAGCTGTGTGTTAAATTTTTGATGGTGTATTTCTCCCTCTCCTGTCCTGAGTCCCACCGCAGTCCTGCTGGCAGCTGAGCTGACAAAATAGTTTTCTGTTTGCGAAACGGGAGTCTTGTCTTTCCTTCCTTTGTGTTTGCTCTGACATTTGTTGGACCTTCAGGTTGCCATCCTCAAAGAAACCTCCTTCCTCTCCACCCCCAGGTTAGTTTTCTGCTGCTTCCCAGAGTCGGAGGCTCATGGAGAGGCCTGACGAGGAGCAGCCAACAAAAGGTAGCACAAGGGATCACAGGGTGGCTCCTCACCCTTCAGCAGCAGTGAAGCGTTGAATTGGCTCATTGTCCCCTGGAAAGAGTTGAGTCTGAGTGGTTCTGTTCTTGCAAAGGTTTAACATAAATGAAGTTTTGAGTTACTTTGGAGAATTTGGTGTAAGTGAATCAAATGATCTAAAGGATGTACCAAAGTGATGTGGAAGTGGTCTTCGAAGTTGGGCAGTGTACAAAGCCAGGAGCTCCTGGGGCTTGTCGTCTCTCTGAAACACAGGTCTGTGCATAAAGTCGAAGTATTTTTAAGAAAGAAAACTTCCCTAGTTATCAGAAATTTTAAGATAGGAACAGATTAATTCCTAAATAGAATCACTTTAGAAACATGCATGTTTACTTAACTCTGTCCACTTATGTGAGAACAGAAGTAAATTACACAGAAGAGGTGGAGGACCCTGTGGATTCTGATGGTAAGAACTTGTTAAATTGCACTTCTGCCTCTCTTTTGAAGAGGAATGGACTTACCTAAATATTATTGTTGTCAAAACAGTGACTGAAACAGCGTAGGAGATCATGCTTACAGGTACATTTATGGTGATAGAACAATGTCCATTTTGCAAGTTACATGTGATTGTGATCAATGAAGCTGTGTAATTTAAATTTTCTAATGACTCAAGGAGTGAGTTCTGCAACAATTTTGAGGTAAAAGTAATAGGACAAAAGAAAACCAAACAGATTTTAGGTCCAGCTTGATCAGTTTTAATGAGGGGTGTGCGATGAGGTGGGCAGAGAGCAGAAAGTGGTGAGGTCAGAATCCTCCTGGCGCTGCTGCTGTCCTTGCTAGTCCAGGAGTAAAAATAAACATTATCTCATCAGACAAGCTAACCGTTTGTAATTATATTTGGCACCCATTTGTATATTTCTGTATGTTAGCATATTCTGTCATGGTTTTTGTTTTCACTTCTACTACCTTTCTGTATGTTGGCATGTTCAGTTGTGTTCTCTTTTCCCCTTTCTTTGTTCAGGTGAAGTATTGGGCTTTGAAAATCTAGTGTTCAGCATATTTGAATTTGTTCATGCCTTGCTGGAGAACAACAAATTTAAGAGCACAGTGAAGAAGGCTTTGCCAGAGCTGATCTATTACATCCTCCTTTATATGCAGATCACAGAGGAGCAGGTGAGCACATTTGTCTTGTGTAGGAAGCAAAGGAGACGAGAGATTCAAAACAATTAGTGTCCTAGGAAGAGTTTCAGTGCGTGGAAGCTGCTGTAATCTAGTAGGCTGTTTTGTCACTTTGCTGTGCCAGGAGTTAAGGCAATAGCATCCAACTGTTCCTGGATGGTGTAACATGGACAGCAGATCACAGGATCACAGAATGGTTTGGGTTGGAAGGGACCTTAAAGACCATCCAGTTCCAACCCCCCTGCCATGGGCAGGGACATCTTCCACCAGACCAGGTTGCTCAAAGCCCCCTTCAGCCTGGCCTTGAGCATTTCCAGGGAGGGGGTGTCCACAGCTTCTCTGGGCAACCTGTGCCACCCTCGTAATAAAAAATTTATTCCATACATCTAATCTAAATCTACCCTCTTTCAGTTTAAAAGCATTGACCCTTGTCCTGTCACAACAAGCCCTGATCAAAAGTTTCTCTCCATCTTTTTCATAAGCCCCCTTTATCTGTTGAAAGGCTGCCATAAGGTCTCCCTGGAGCCTTCTGCTCTCCAGGCTGAACAACCCCAACCCTCAAGCTGTCCTCCTTCATTCATTTGTTCATGAAGGATTACGCTGTGAAAACGAGCGTTATCATGCTGAAAGGGATAGCTGGTTTTCTGTGACAGTGAAAACATTGTGCCAGTAGTGCGAAATAATTTGTACTGAAATTCTATGTGGTTCCTGGCCTCCCAGGCCTGACAGCCATTGTCTTTTTCTCTTGTTTAGGTACGCATGCATAAAAACAGTCACTCTTAAAGATTCATCTGCTTCTCCTGTTCCTCATCTATAAATAAAACTGTGTAGCATTGATTCCAGGTCAGTCATTAGTTCTGTCAAATTCTGATCTCAAATGAGGAGCAGAAGAGCAAGATGAAGTCAGAACAGAGCGGGTCTCTGCTTTTCAAACTAATAGAATATAAGAAAAATCAGTTGAAGATGATGACGTCTTATGGCAGAGGAAACTTCTGAAAGTAGTTTTGCAAGACTGAGGTTACTGGGAGGACAAAACTCCCTTTTACCCTTGCTGTTCTGAGTTAGTAATCCACACTATCCTTCTTTTCTCCTTTCCGTTTCAGATAAAAGTTTGGACCGCAAATCCACAACAATTTGTGGAGGATGAAGATGATGATACTTTTTCTTATACAGTGAGAATTGCTGCACAGGATCTGTTGCTGGTATGAAATGTGTTCCATATTGAGATGGAACCAAAATAACAATAACAAATAATAAACCTAGCTTCGTGTAGGGCTTTTGGAGAAAAGGCCAACTTTTAAAATAAGTGTTATCATTTCGATCTGCACAGGCTGTGGCTGCTGATTTCCAGAATGAGAGTGCAACTGCTTTGGCTGCAGCAGCTACAAGACATTTACAAGAGGCTGAGCAGGCTAAAAACAATGGTGCAGAGCACTGGTAAGGAGATGGGGCAGCAGGCAATGACACTGAAACTAATAGCAAGCTCTACTGCAGCATTGGGTGCAGCACAATTTAATCACATTTTATCATGACACTGCTACTGATGGACAAGAATGGAACTTGAGAAGTCCAATCAGAAGAAAAAGGGAGTACAGCGGTTCTTGAGCTGGATGACAGAATCTTCCTGTGGAGTAGTTTCAGCAATTCTTAGCACAAGCTCACTGTCCCCAGGCTCCCTCCCTCCAGACTTCGACAATTCCTTAAAGCATATAATTGGAAACTATAATTAGTTATATGCAATCCGAAGAGAAATTGGCAATACTTTCACTTTTTGTTCAGTTAATCGAGCTCAAAATTTCAGACGTATCTTCTTTTACGTGATGTAAAGAAGAGATATAGGTGCTGTATGCAGGGGTGTGTGTGTGTGTGTGTGTGTGTTCAATTTTAGAACTTCAGAGTTGCAATTTTTAATGTTACTTGGGCATAGAAGGAGGAAGCTTGACTGCAAAAGTACTTCGTTGCTGTTCTGTAACTATTCTCTCTTGGTTTTCAGTGCATTAGTTCAGTGTTTGTGTTTATTTTGAATATTGGTGTCCGAGTCCTACTCTGTATAGTGGGCAGCACAACTGAATGTCAGAGAAGTTGGACGTTGAGTCCACATCTGCCTTAGTTGTGACGAGGTTTAGAGTAGGTTATTTGCTTTACAAGTAAAACCAAGGAGAAGTGGTATTTGCCCATAACCCTGTTTCATCACAATTAACAAAACACAGTGCAGAAATAGACGTTTTTAAACCTTTAATGTACTGGGTATCACAGTGCTTTTGCACATAGAATAGTCAAGTAAGGCACAGCTGGAGATGTAAGCCTTCATGGAAAAGTCTCATTCTTTTTTTATTACGGAAACAAAATTGGTACAAGAAGTAACAATTATTCTAAAACACCAGTTGAAAGTGATTTAGAATACTGCCTATGCTGAGTGAGTTTCCAAGCTCTCAACTTGCTGAGTTTTGCAAACGTTTGTTTCTTTCAGGACCTTTTTAAATTCTCTGCTTTGGGATCAAGAAAACAGTTGTGGTAGCTTAGACCAAAAATTTTTTTATGGTTTCACTTCAGAATTTTTATTTATCTATTGAGGCAATGTTGGGAGTAAAATCTATAGGCATCTGAATTCTTTTGCAGGTGGAAAATACATGAAGCATGTATGCTGGCCCTGGGCTCTGTGAAATCTATTATTACAGACAGTGTGAAGAATGGTAGAATACATTTTGATATGCATGGCTTCCTGACAAATGTTGTTCTTGCAGACCTCAACCTTTCAGGTACGTTGGCCCATGCCATTACTCAGAGTAACTGCTGAGTGCCAGACCTTGGAAATCTCTTACAGACAAAAGTGTCTGACGAATCGGGTTGCTGTGTGCCTGTGGTGATGTGAAATGCAGTTGTGCACGTTGTGCATGTGAAAGGGCATAAATTTTGTGTGAGTTCACACTGCTACCAGGTCTGGTATGTCATTTGAACGTAGGACACTATGCCTTTTGTTGTAGCTCACTGTTGTCTACATGCTTGAGCCTGTAGGGCTTGGAGATGGAACAGCAATTGCTTGGGGAACTTGGTGGAAAACAGCTGTTCTGTTGTCTTGTATCAGTTTCTGGGAAAGATACCAGGAGTGTTTGACAGGCTTCAGAATTCCTGCAGCAACATACCATTTTCTTTATGCTGACACTAGTCATAGCACACGAATTCAAATAATATTCCTAGCTGAGTGGAATCCTATTATTGGAATCTCTGCAGGCTTCCGCTTTCTGTTTTGCCTTACGTCAGCGTGCAAGAAAGTCAAAGGAGTTGTTGAAAATCGGACCTCGAGAGTCCTTGCAATAACTAAAATTTGAGAAGTTCAAGCCAATATTGGCTTATTGGACTCACTTGTTGGTGAGTCCGCATTAAGTTGTGTCAGTGCAGAAACAAATTTCTGGATGCTTTCATCAAAGAAACATTTGTTTAGCCTATTACAAAGAAAGCTTTCTTTTGTTGAGTTAACTTTGAATAAAGAAATAGTGTGCAAAGTGCATAGTATGCAATGCTTGTAAAACAACCAACCTCAGCTGTTTACGTATATTTACACACATTTACATATATGAGCTATTGTGCTCTAGAAGGAGCTCCTGGGTTCAGTGTCTAGATAGTTCTCAGAAGATGTCTGTTTAATGCTCGGTGGTGGTAGTAAGAAAAAGACATCTTGCTTTCTATAATACTTGCTTAGAAAACAAAGCTTTTCTCTTTCTATGTGTCTTGCATGGAGTTTTTTATGTCCTCATCTTAAAATTAATACTTGCAGGAGTATAAATAATGGGAGTAAAGATGCTGGGACATAGAGAGCATCATCTGTTTGAGGATAGCCTAAATAGATAAGGGTACCTTTAGCCCAAAAAGGCAGAAGGGTTAAGTGCGGTAAAGATACCTCATACCTTGATAAGTGTAAACAAGCGAGTAGAGAATGAGTGTTCACTGTTTCTCTGCTGCTGTTGAACGTTATGTTCTGTAATTACAAGGTGATGACTGGAAACTAGAAAAGTAATCTGTAAAAGATCTCTGTATACGTGCTCTGTTTCTCTGATTCTTTCCCCTGAGCTTCTACTGTTTGCTGCTGTTGGGGACAGAATGCTGAGCTAGATGAATAGGAATTACTGAAAAAGCCTTCGTTCTCTTCCTTTGCCTTTGTTCTGTTGATCACTAAAGTATGTATTGATGAACAAATTCAAGTGTGACTAGTTGAGGGAAGAAGGCTTTTTTTAAACGAATGAGAAATTTCTTTTTGAAATAACTAAAAAGACTAACTGGATTCTACCAATGAATAAAAATTCTTTGTATGCCTGTATGCTGGTCTTCTGTGTCATATCTTACCATCCCTGCTGCAATGATAAAATTTGGGATAATGGATGTGGGAGCAGCTATAATTTTAAACTCATAAAACTTACCTAAAACCACTCGGGTTTTTGTTTTGTTTCAGTGTCTCCTTTTCTCCTGGGTCGTGCTCTGTGGGCTGCCAGCCGTTTTACAGTGGCTATGTCTCCAGAACTAATCCAGCAGTTCCTGCAAGCTACTGTCAGTGGTCTACACGAAACTCAGCCTCCTTCTGTCCGAATCTCTGCAGTCAGAGCTATCTGGGGGTAAGTAAACCCTAAGATATTCCAAAGCTCCAGGGATAGGTGGTACAAACTGGACTTACAAAACTGGTATGTTAAAATATTGGTAATAGTTCTGTATAGGCTGTGGAAGTATTTGCTTTGAATGAAATAGATGTCAACTTAAAAAGTATAAGCAAGAAGGTTCAAAATAGATTAACTCTAATGAAGAATATGAAACTGAGATTCAAGGTTGGCTACAATAAAATGTTAGAATGGGTACAGTCCCGAAGAGAAGCAGAACTAGATAGTGATGGAAAGCATAAAAATGAAACCAAGATTACTCTGTTCAGTCACAAATGTGACTGAATGACATAATGTGGGCTTGTGAAGCAAATCACAACAAGAAGGAATGTTTGGGGTGGGGTGTGTGGGGGGTGTTTGGCATCCCGTTTTGTAAATAAGTTGCCAGAAGAAAAAGGGAAGATCTGCTGTATTGATTCTAATGTGAAAATTGAACATTAATTTAAAAACAAGCACACAGAAAACCCCCACAAAAGAACTACTCTTCCCCACCCCACCCCCAAACCCACCTTGTCTTCTATTTGCACTGAAATGATAATGAATAAAGGCAGAGACTTCCAACTTGGTTATTCCTGGAATTGATTTGTTTTTTTTTTTTTCTTCCCTACCTCACTTGTAGAACATGGTGATTAAAGCCGCTGTAAGCAGTCAGTCTCTCTGTTTTTTTTTCTTCAAGGTTTATTTCCTCCATCGATGGGCAGTTCTTGAGTGAATTGTTACTAAGAGGCAGTGGAAGCTTTTAACTCCACTTGGCTCAACTCTGCTTCTGCTAACCATTGGGGATGGAAGGAGGAGGAAAGATAGCTGAGCTGTTGAGGGATCAGGGAATAGTAGACTGACGGGGAAAAGTCCTAGAGGAACGAACTTAATGAAAAAGAATGCGTGGGATGAAATACCCCCTTACATATCATCTAGTGTTAAATGTATAAATCACTTTAATGTATTTGATACATATTTTTGTATCACAAATTTCTTGTCTAGCTACTGTGACCAGCTGAAGATCTCTGAGAGCACCCATGTGTTGCAGCCTTTCCTTCCTAGCATTCTTGATGGACTGATCCACTTGGCAACTCAGTTCAGTTCAGAGGTCCTAAACCTCGTGATGGAGACACTGTGCATTGTCTGTACAGTAGACCCAGCGTTTACAGCAAGTGTGGAGAACAAAATCTGCCCCTTCACGATTGCAATATTTCTGAAGTACAGTAACGGTATGCATTCAGGTTACGTTCTCAAAGTACAGTTGTTTTGCTACTGAATCCTGGTGCTGAAAACTTAATAAATGGTAGTTGAATGAACATTGATTCGTTCAATGGTAAAGCTAGAAGGGGAACTTGCTGCTTTGCCTATTTGAAGTAGCAGTAGCAAAAATTGAGATGTTTGTTAGTATGTTTGAGTAAATGGTGCTTTCTCTTTCCAGATCCAGTTGTTGCTTCTCTTGCCCAAGATATCTTTAAGGAGCTAGCTCAGATAGAAGCCTGCCAGGGTCCAATGCAGATGAGGCTAATACCAACTCTTGTCAGCATCATGCAGGCCCCTGCTGACAAGATCCCAGCAGGGCTTTGTGCAGTAAGTGCTATAGTGGTACATGGTCTTAGCTGGAGATGACTCCCTGTTCTTTAACGTATAGGATGGCTGGTCTGCAAAGAGTAGAAAGGCTGCTTTTGAACTGCTTTGGAACAATGACTTTGGTCCTTGCTAGCAGTTTCTTTGTGGAGAGAAGAAAACCTGCAGGTGGGGGGAGTTGCTGCCAAAAGTTAACTTCAAACTGCTCCTCCAGCCTGCAAAAAAAATTTTGACATGGCCGTCTTTCACCAGTAAGAGTCCCCTCTTTTTGGTGAAATATTCTCCAGCAGGGTACATGACTATCCTTGCACTTTTTTCTGAGGCTTTTTCCAATTTCTGTGTCACATATGTGTAAATTGCTGGAGATAAATTATACAAGTTTGTCCTTTCTATAAAAAATCTGCTTACAAAAGATTAAGCATTGACTATATGGAATGATTGGAATTAAACCTATAAGCATCTTTATCAATATGCTTATAATCTGCCTATTGATTGGTACGACTGTAACAATTGTTCATGGGTAATTAAAATAAATTTAAATCAATATAAACAAAATGGAGCAGGTCAGCTATAACAGTTCTCTGGCTGTACTGATTAGCATGCGTGAGGGTACCGTGAAATTGTTTGCCATATTTAAGTGGTTACACTGCTTTTAATGTTTGAGCTGCCTTGGGAACTTTTACAGTACACACCATGTGTCTGTCTCATACAGTGGTGCTGTGGGTGCATGGCTCCAAGGTTCTCTGATTTAAAAAATACTCTGGACTGTAAAATCAGGATGTGACCGCAGTACTGGCTCACATCCCTCCAGTTTACACCTTTGGTGCTTGCGTCAGTGGTGGGTAATGCTGCCTTAGTGTACTATGGCTGATGCTGCAACAGTGCTTTTGTTTGTGTTTTCCTTTCAGACTTCTATTGATATATTGACCACAGTTGTGAGGAATACAAAACCTCCTCTGTCCCAGCTCCTGATCTGCCAAGCATTCCCTGCAGTGGCTCAGTGCAGCTTGAACACAGATGACAATGCTACTATGCAGGTAACACTGTGGGGCGTGGTAAGGATTGCAGGGCTACACGAGTCCGAGAGGTGACCAAGTAAGACAGGTGACGTAGCCTTTAAGGGAGCCCAGGCTTTACTTGCCTATACCTATATCGGCACCTCCTCAGGAGTCTCTGCCACATCCAGTTTATCATGAAAGTGCTGCTGTTCAAGGGCCTGCAATGACACTTATTGATCATTCTGTAATTTGGAGGACCGGAGTGAATAGAGCAGCAGCCTTGGGGTTTGAGGCACACTTAAAGAAAAATCCCGAACCCTCCAAACTTCAAAGAAAAAGATGCAAAACGTTATTGCTTTTCTCCCTCCATAATAACTTTCAGCACACCTAGGAATGGCAGAGGCTGTCTGCAGGTGCATGCTCAGGCACAGGGAAGCAAAAGACCTCCTGCACAGAAGACCTCCTTGACCACCTCCTCCTAGCAGTTTTCTCTTGTATTCATTTATGTGGGAAGGGGAGGGCAAACTTCTTTTTGGCTGAGCCAGGTATAGGATAGAGGGAGAGCAAGGATTCATCTCAAACAGCAGTAGTGCCTGAGCTGTGCTTGTGGGCAGGCTCTGCTATTACCTGATGATGTCTTTAGAGTATTTAAGCAAGAAAGAAAAAGCATCAGAGGCTAAAAGTGCAGGATGTCTTTTTGTTCCAGCAGCTAGCTGGCATATAAATAATAAAGCTGGCTTCATTCCTTACGTAAGGAGTTTTATAGTGCCAGCTACCCTTTCCCTGTGAATACAGACCATAGAAATTACTTTCCCTAAACAACATACCAGCAAAAAGAGGTTGGAGACCAGCATGCTGGTTGCTCTGCTGGATCTTTGTTTTAAGAAGAATTCAAAAAGATTGCAGCGTGGCTGCTGAGTTGTTTTCTTCATGCTAGGCTTTGCTGTCTTCATCTCTCACTACTGGAATCTCTTGGAGTTTCTCTGGGTAACAAGACTGGCACAGAACTGTGACTACTTCAGGTTGTCTTTGTATTTGCTAGGATATCTTCTGGAGAGCTGCCTGGGCAGTGAAGAGTTTTGTACTTGATAATGAATTGAAGTCCGTGGAAATTATTTTTAAATTTAGGCACTCATTTTACTGCGCATTAGAGAGCTTGGGTCTTTTACAGGTGCCGCCCATTTGCCCGTTTTTTTCATTTTGGTTAAGGGTCTTTTTGGGGTGATGAAAGGAGATCTCTTCCTACACCTCCCCGCTCCCTGGACTAGAAAGGGAAATTCTAACATGATAATTTTCTTGTTTAGAATGGTGGCGAATGTCTGCGTGCATACGTCTCGGTGGCGCTGGAGCAAATCGCACAATGGCACGATGAGCAAGGCCACAATGGGCTGTGGTATGTGATGCAGGTGGTGAGCCAGCTTCTAGATCCAAGGACCTCAGAATTCACTGCTGCCTTTGTGGGCAGGCTGGTCTCCACTTTAATTTCAAAAGCAGGAAGTGAGCTGGGAGAGAATCTGGACCAGATCCTGAGAGCTATCCTGAGCAAAATGCAACAAGCGGAGACGCTCAGTGTAATGCAGGTGAGCAGGTTTGGCACCCAGGAGAATAAGTACAAGTGTCAGGAAAAGAAATTGTTGTCATTTTTTTAATTGTGTGCCTGATTATTTATGGCTATTGCTGTTGGATGTTCCACATATCTTCTTGCCATCCAGAGGGATATTGACAGGCTTGAGAGGAGGGCGTGTGCAAATGGCATGAAGTTCAGCAAGGCTAAGTGTAAGGTCCTGCACACGGGTCGGGGCAATCCCAAGCACAGATACAGGCTGGACAGAGAATGGATTGAGAGCAGCCCTGAGGAGAAGGACTTGGGGGT
>VZSC01003369.1:84098-96168 GCA_013398225.1 Steatornis caripensis | reverse complement strand
GAGCTGGGGAGGGGCTTTGTACAAGGGCGTGGAGTGACAGGACAAGGGGTAACGGTTTTAAACTGAAAGAGGGCAGATTTAGGTCAGGCATTAGGAAGAAATTTTTCATGATGAGGGTGGTGAGACACTGGGACAGGCTGCCCAGAGAAACTGTGGATGCCCCATCAGTGACAGTGCTCGAGGCCAGTTTGGATGGGGCTTGGAGCAACCTGGGCTGGTGGAAGGTGTCCCTGCCCATGGCAGGGGGGTTGGAACTGGATGGTCTTTAAGGTCCCTTCGAACACAAACCATTCTGTGATTCTTCAAGTAGTCAGGAAAATGCTTGCTCTGCTCGTAGAGTTGTCTGGATTACAGCGCAAGCCAGGTTCTTATGGGTAAGCTTTAACGCACCCTAAATAGTCCCTCATGACCTTGTGCTTGCAAGCAGTGAAGCTTTAGAGGGGAGAAGAGTTGCCCAAGTATGGATGTTGTGGCAAAGGTAGCGCATATTTTTGAGTGGTTTTGTGCTGAATTCAAAGGATAAATGCCTGGGAGTTGAGACAAGGTGAACTTTTGGTGGGTGGGAGGTGTAGTTGGCCTGCGTCAGGTGAGAGGCCACACAAGAGCGTCACCATCCCTTCTAGCCTTGGCCTGCTCATAGTGGCACACTTTTATGGAATGATTTTATCCCAGTGGTTTTCATTCTCTCTCCTATCTTTCTTGTCTGTGCACTTAATGTAAAACATCTAGTGATGGCTGCCCTGATTCCTTGGCAGCAGCTGGGGGAAGGTGCTTTGCTGGCACTGTTGAGGAGTTCTGCCTTCTGGCAAGATCCCACCTTTGCCCTCACTGTGGCACTAGGCTGAGGCTCATTCTGCTCTAACCCTTTTTTATCTTGTGTATTTCTCTGAGTTTTGTACATGGATTTTTCAAGCCAGCACGTGGTGAATTGAGGCGGCCATTCAGATGTCAGCACAGATTTAATCTTAAAGCCTTGATTTTTTTTTTTCCCCGCCTTGGGAACACTGTTGATTCTTAACTGTTCAGAATGGCTCTCACTTTGCCTATTTTTGGATTTAAAAGATCCGGAAGCTTAAATCTGAATTAGTCACATGAAGCCGCTGTAGGCAGGGGAAGAGAAACGAGCCTTTCGCAGTGCTGAGTCTCTTCCCTGTGTCAGCCCGAAAGATGGGCCCCTGGAGGTGGGCAGCTTCTCCCCGAGGAAGCCTACAGGGATGCGCCCAGAGTTGGAGACTGACATTTCGACATACGCAGCATATGAATTCTACTCCTGGTCTTTAAGACCCAGACTGTAAAACAGCATCTTGTAAGAAAAACCTTTCTAAAACTTGCAGTTCTTTCCCTAAAACTTGTGTTCAGAGTGCGGTCAGAATTGGAAAAGGGCTGCTGAATTATGATGTGATTATGTAGGAGAAGGGTGGTCCTGTGGTGGAAGTGATGATGGTGAAATCCCTGGGGTGAAAGGGGAAGAGAAATATGGGTTCTGGCTCTGGACCAGTAACTTCTGTTCCTTAGCTTGATAATGAGACGTTTCCGCTAGATAAGCATAGATTGAGAGCTCTGTGCATAGAACCGTGTGTACAGCGTCTGGTCTGTTGAGCACACCAGGACAGTGGCAGTGTCTGAGTGTTGCCATATGATATTTTTGCTAGTTAAAAGTCAACTGCAACCTCTGACATTTTTTAAATAGTTTTTTAATCTTTGCTTTAGGAACGTTTGTTAATTTGGGGCATGAGTGAGTAAATTTATTCTTGCTATGATTTTTTGGTGGGGGATAAATACAGCTGTTGCTGTAGTAGTTTATTGACTGCTTTTGCAGCCCACAATGTCATGCAGAGGGTTATGCTTTCCTTTCTCTTCCTCTTGGGGTTGGCAAGCACAGTCTCTACTCCTGCAGGATACTCAGTTGTTGAATATTTGATAAAACATTTTCAGCTATTAAATTATGTACAGCTAATGTTTCCTTTCTCCTCCTGTAGTCCTTGATTATGGTGTTTGCTCACTTGGTTCACTCACAACTGGAACCGCTCCTAGAGTTCCTGTGTAGTCTCCCTGGACCAACTGGCAAG
The DNA here is from genome assembly GCA_013398225.1 of Steatornis caripensis. Taxonomy (NCBI): domain Eukaryota; kingdom Metazoa; phylum Chordata; class Aves; order Caprimulgiformes; family Steatornithidae; genus Steatornis; species Steatornis caripensis. The sequence goes on along the minus strand of VZSC01003369.1, from coordinate 94,099 downwards.
CCGGCCTTGGAGTTTGTAATGGCCGAATGGATGAGCCGGCAGCACTTGTTCTATGGGCAATATGAAGGCAAAGTCAGGTAGGATGTCTTCATAAGCAGGATCCATGCATTAACAGTAGCTGACTGATCATCCCATTGCAATTAAACGCACCAGGTGTGAGGGAGAGGGGAGCTGGTTCAGACTCGGAGTGGTGCGTGCCAGCATTGGACAGAATTCATTTTTTCCTGCGCTGTCAGTTCAGCTCAGGAGAGCCGTGGTAATTGGAGCAATCTCTGATCTTCCTCTAAGTGCTCCTCTTGTTGCCTGGTGTTTCTGTGTTGAAACAGGGTGACCCAAGGGGGAAGGGGGTGTCTCTTGCAAGCACGGGAGTGTTTTTGAGATTGAACTTCTGTGAATGGGATGAGAATAGCTTCCAGATATGAAATTGCCTTTACGGTAGAGTTTCAGGGCGTTGTGGAGGGTTTCCTAAGAGAATATGGTGATTTCTTGTTGATTTAATGATCTCTTAAAAGTCAGTAAAGAAATCAACTGAAACAGTTTTCTCTCCCTTTTGCTGTCGGAGCACATTTGTGTTCGGGTGGAGGCTGAGTACTGTATTCCAAAGCATGAAATGCTCTGTATTAATTTAAATTTTGCCGCAGATGCTGTCTCTGATTTTTCTGGAATAGTGAAGCCTAACAGACCACTCTTAGGGGTCTCAACCGCTGTTGACTCACTTCTTAGTATGTGTTAGTGTGTTATTGATACAAGGCAGTCAAACAGCCTGTGAAATGAGTAAGAAAAAGCGTATTTAAAATGGAAGTTTGTGAATGATCATGCAGAACAAGAGGCAGTTTCATTTGGGGATCTGGTGCTGTTTTCAGTCACCCTTGGTCTGTTTCACTCCTAAGAGCAGTGGTTTATCCCCATTTTGACAGAGCAGGGTTGTCTGCAGGATCCCCTGAGGCTGCTTATGGCCAAGGGAAAAGCCAAGGCTGACACTGACAGGGAGAAGAAGGTTAAAATTGTTGTTCAGTGCTGTCTCCGTATTGTCCAAGATTAGAGCTATTTGGGTACAGATGACTTGGCAGGTCTCCACACTATATTAAACACTTTGATTTGCGTTCTTTACAGTGATGCTTATCGTGCATTAGAAAATGCTAGGTGTTTTCTGCGTACTGAAGAAAAGCAATGCCTGCTCAGAGGCCCCTCTTGTTTACAGTTAGTAAAAGGAACGTGAAGATAGCTGACACCTTCTGTGTGTGTCAGTCCCCATCCCTGTGAGTGGCAGGATAAAGAAGTGGCTATTTGCTCTTGACTTGCATGATGAAAGGATGGGAAAACTTTGGGCAGCTGAGGGGTGGCATTTAAGATCTAGGTCCGAACCAGCAGTATGGGAACTCAGAGCTGTAGTGTGGGAGCGAAAGCTCAAAAAGAGCTGAGTTCCATGGAGCTCCAAAACTTCAGTTTGAGACTTGTGGAGCCAGGAGAGAGGTGTAAGAGTGTCAAGAATAAATTGGTGGCCTTATCCTGTAGTCAGTCTCCTCAGTATGGCTTGAAAACAGCCTGGAACTGGAGAAGGTTTGAAAGTGTGGTGTAGAAATCTGAGCAGCAGAGATGGAAAGAAAACAAGATACCGAGGGAGCACGCTAGAAGCTCTGGGTGTAGCTGAGCTGTGAAGGACCAGACCTGAAAAAGAGCTTTGAGACTGGGGAAAAGTAGAAGAGATGTTCGTGGCTGCAGATCAACCAAATTACTACATTCTTGCCACTGATTTCCTCTTAATTCCACCTTCATTTGCATGCGATGCTTCAGGAGTGTGTTTAACCTCATGGCCCTTCAAACTGGAAAAACCTTTAATGTGCACTGTTTGGTAGTGTTTAATCCAAAGCTTTGTCAGTTTTTGGCTTGCTGTGCAGGTCAGGAGATCAGTCCAGTTTCAGATGCTGACATAAAGCAGAAGAAATAGGAAAATTCTGTAATGCTGGTTCTTGGCAAAAGTGTAGAAAAAAGCATCTGAATGTCTGCTCTGGAGATGTGTTCCCTATTAACAGTTCACTGTGAAAGCCAGGCACTTTAGAGACATTCTTATCTGTAATTTTCCTATTCCCTTCTCCCCAGCTCCGTAGCGTTGTGTAAACTCCTTCAGTATGGCATCAACACAGATGACAAGCGACTTCAGGATATTAGGGTAAAGGGAGAAGAAATATTTAATATGGATGAGGGAATACGCACACGATCAAAGTCGGCCAAAAGTAAGTAATCATTTTGCTTAACAGGTTTTTGTTTTTTCCCTGTTAGTAGGGGCTATGAAAGGCTGTAAAGCAGATCTTGCAGATCACACAAAGCTGTGGGAGATACTTCCTACAGAAGGTGCATGTTGTTACTTAAAGCTAATCCATACATCAGGCACTTAACTATTGTTTGCTTTAATTCTGCTGAAGACTGATTTGGAAGACTTCTAATGTCTCTGATTTAATGTAAGTGGATGAGGTGATGATGGGATAGGGAGTTAGTCGCTGCTGTCCTGCATTGTCCTGTTCCATCTAATGATATAGAATTGGTAATTCCATGATGCCTGGTAGCTTCTCTGAGAGGAAAGTGTGTTTAGTGAATGCGGAGATTTTAAAAAAAAAAAAGTGGAGTTTTTCTTATGAGACAGACTTTCACAAATACCAGCAATTATTTCAACAAGTTAGAGATCACTTTTAAGGAAAGCTTGGCCAGTCTCCTGCATAAGACTTGTCTTATTTTTAATTGGCTGAACCCAAAATCCTTGCTTGGAGATTACTGTATAGAGATTCATATATTAAATCAGAGAGAGCACTGGGCAGATTTTTTTTCTGGGGACTGAGCCCCAGAGGGGAAGACACTGGGAAGCCGCTGTCCTCAGCGGTCAGTCAAAACCTTGGCTCTGCAACTTGCTGTGCTAGAGCTTGTGGGGCAGGATGCAACGGCTGTGTGGATCCAAACTGGAGGTGCATCAAGGCAGTCGTTGCTCCTCAAGCCTTCAGCTGTCGTAGGCTCTGGGGACTTGGGGTGATGCAGTAACTTAGTAAAGGAAAGAAATAGGGGAAAGCACCAGGAATGTAAGAGGTTAAGTAGTGGTCATAAAACACCTGCTACCTTATTAGCCTTTCCTTAAAAAAACCCGATAACTACACAAACCAAACAAACTCAGATAGAAGAACAGGGATTGCTAGCATTTCAGCACCTAAAGTGTTAAAACTAGTGCTGCCAGTTTCTTTATTTGATAGCATCTTTACTTTTGCAATTAAGGACAAAACCACTGTGTAGCCCTATGGAATAATCAGGCCTTGCAAGAGCGCTGGTGAGAAGTTGGAGCTTGCAGTGTCTCAGAAAGGGTAAAGCCACGCATGGGACCACCGCGCTGCTGGTTTGCTTGAAAGCACTGCTAGATGTGCAATGGTAACTTCAGAGAAGAATGCTTAACGAAGTCATCTGTAGCTATGATTTCATTGAGTAGACTCACAAATTAACTCAGCTGTGAAGATTTTAACTATGCCTTCTCTTCATTCAAAATATGCAAGATTTGATATTGCAGTTAAGATCTTTGGAAATCTAGCTGTGAAGGCACGTGGAAGGAACATTTGGGGTTTTTTTGTCAGTCCGTTTTTCCTCCCAACCTGGGAGTTTTTGCTTGTCTGTGAGCATTTTAAATGTATAATAAAAAATAAAAAAACCCCAACCACCACTGAAAAAAGGCGTGCTTTTAATAACTTCTTATTAAAAGCTGTATGAATATATATTTTTCTTCTCTTACAGATCCTGAACGCTGGACAAACATTCCTTTGTTAGTAAAAATCTTAAAATTAATAATAAACGAACTCTCTAATGCAATGGAAGCAAATGCATCTAGACAGACAACTGCAGATTGGAGCCAAGGTAAAATACCGGGTTAGCTTTTCCTCTTTCGTGGCTTAAATCTACTTTGTAATCTCTTCAGAAGCATTTATACCAAGAAACTCACAATAGTAAATAGTATACCTGTAATTACAAAGGCTTAAATAGTGATCCAAAGGATAGAATCAGTGTTGTGTATTCTTAAACCTGAGAATTATTTTAAAATCATAGAATCTATGATTTAGGACAGTTTGGAACATGGGATCTGACCATATGCCAATAAAATTATCCTTTCTTGGTGTATCTGCTTTGCCTTTCTTTCTCCCTACTTGGAGTATCCATTCTTCCAGCTGCTTTTTGCTTAGCTGCAGTTCTTGAGTTACTCATTCCAAAGGGATGGTAAAGGTCGCAGGTGTTTCCTTCATCCACCTACCCAGGCAGGGATGTTTGCGTAAAAACTATACAGTCCCCTGTGTAGTGATTGACAGACTGGACCTCTTAGAGTTTGTTTATTTCTATAAATTTTTGTTTTCTCAACAGACGATTCGAATGATATGTGGGAGGATCAGGAAGAGGAAGAGGATGAAGATGAAGGCTTAGCAGGACAATTCTTATCAGATATTCTTTCCACAAACAAGTATGGTAAGTAACAGCTTTAAAGTGCCTGTCAAAGCGAAAATAGAGTAGATGACATCCTAGTCCAAATTTTCTTTCCTTGACAGCAGCTCGACAGAGGCTGCAGGCAAGGGGAAGGAAGTACTGCACTGGGGTTTTGAATAAGGACGTTTTTCTCTGAGAAGTGTCTTTGAATAACATGATGATTAAATAGCTGCATTTTTCACCTGAGAGTTCAAATGCTCTGTAGGCTTCACATTGCTGGGAGGTTCATGCAGGTGTTTCTTCTAAAGAGAAAACTAATGCTTGAAGATGCAGGCACCACCTTGGAGTGACGGTGTCGTAGGGGTGGATGAGCTTGTTTGTGGGTGACCTTGAGAACTAATAGCTGCATAAAGATGGAGCGGGTATAATGTCTGCTTTCCTCTGCTCTCCAGTTTGCATATAGTCTTAGACAAGAGAAGCTTACGGGCAAATACAATAAAGGACACTACTTAGAATAGCACAGGACTGGAAATGTGTCACCCTGACATAAGGTTAAGGCATGCGATAGTAATGCAGGTAACTAACAAACCTGCTTGCCTAGTGTCCCGTGTGTGCTCATCTCACCTGCGTGCTCCCTGAGACACCCACTGTGACCCTTCTTGTTCTGGGGCGTCATGGCGTCTAATCGTCTGCACTTACAGAGTGAATATTCTGAATACAGATTTTATTACCCAGCAGTGCTGAGGCTATTTCTTTTTGGATCCTTGGATTTCAACAGTAGTCTAATAGAATATTTCCTGAGATATTTTGCTTGGTTTGGTGTTGAAACCTGCTGATTTGCCTCTGACAGATGAGGATTACTATGAAGATGATGAAGAGGATGATCCAGATGCATTAAAGGACCCTCTTTACCAAATAGATCTCCAGGTGATGCTCTGGAATGTATTTTTTAAATCACATTCCTGTCATTCTTTATAAACTTAATTTTTCCATGTTGTACTTTAACAAAACTGTAAACACCAGTTATTGATTGATGTCCCGAATGTACTCAGTGCATTGAAATTGCTTTGGAAAGTGCTGGTATCCCAACAATGCCTGGAGCTATTTCTCCTCATTCGATCAATATCTATAACTTGGAAATGTGAGTGAACAAAACTTTTTGAACAGAGGGAGGTGAGACTTTTCTATCCACGAGCTCCACAGCTGTTTGCTGAAGTCAGAAGTAGACTGGAGACTGAACATGACAGAATCTCCTACTCCACTGGGAGATGCTGCCATCCAGTCAGAGCCCCCCTGTGATACTTTGCTCCTGCTCCTTAGCACCACCCGGCAGCCGTTTATCAGCCCTTCCCCTCTGCTGCCGACCGCCCTTCTGCATTGCTTTTCTGTTCCCTGCGATCCCTTTGCCTTGCTTCGTGCATGTTGAGGTTTATCTTCTGATACAAGAAAGAAACAGAATTTCCAAGGTGACCTGATGCTAACTGGGTCTTTCTGTCTTCTTTTCAGGCCTATCTCACTGACTTCCTCTGTCAGTTTGCACAGCAGCCCTGCTATGCAATGTTTTCAGACCATCTCAATGAGAATGAAAAGCGAGTGTTACACGCCATTGGTATATAAACCCACTTGAGAGACCATCCCGATCATATCTGAACAATATTTTTTTGGCTTATTCCATGTTTTATGATTAAACATAGAACATTTTCCAGTGTCTACCTGCTTGTTACAGGTGGATGATGGCCTTGTTGCGATGTCTTGAGCCTCATCTTAACATGAATCTGCTAAGGGAAGGAATACTAAGAAAGCAGCAAGGACAGAAGTCTGTAGAGCTTTGCACATTGGCCTCACCATGGGAGCACTTTCATTTTCCACAGTAACTTTCCAGGAAGTTCTTAAAGATTAAAAAAAAAAGTATCCTTAATATTTTTAAAAGCAAACTGTCTCTACCTGTGAAGAGGCACTTAACTGAGTTTCCCACAGCACAGCTGGACAGAGAGAGGAATTGGGTCACTTACAGATTGCTTGGATGTATCTTGAGAAATTGGAAGGTTGTTCCTCTTCACGCTCACATAACACATACAGGGTAAATATCTTGATCTTACAGCGTGACTTGTTTTTATAGAACTACAGACTCTTTTATCAGAGATGCCTAAATGGTATGGAAGCTGTTTACAGGAGTTTGGATGGGAAGCTGAGACAATAAAACTGAATGCATATCTTCTTTCTTCTTATGGATGGGGCTTTGTCGCTCACATCTGCTGTCCAGTCCCGTGGGAGCAGTTCCTTACTAATGCTTTTGTGTGCACATGCTCAAAGGAAGCTACCACTTAAACTTCTGTTCCTGTGGCATGTGGCTACTAAAGACTTTGGTTTTATGGAGCACAAGGAGCCACAATTTTTTTGGGGAAGAAAAACCTGATTGTATTTAACGTATTTTCTCCATGACAGCCACTCTGAACTACTTTGCTTCCTTCACACTCCTGTGTGTATTTTTATAGAGTGGTAAAATAACATTTGCAAATTGATTTACCCGTAAGAACAGCGTGATGTATCTCACACCACCTCTCTGCCTTTGGTTTCCCTTTGGGGAAAATGAAAATAAAACTATTAAAATGTACATTGGTATCCTTCTTATAAAACAGATTTAAAAGGAACTTGCACTTGTTTCCTGAAGTAACTTTTTAAAGGCGTATTTCTCCTTAGGAAACTTTCTGAATGTGCCACCCCGGGGTTCTTGGGGTATTTCGCAGGAGTCATCTGGACAGAAAGGGAGTCCTGTAATGGATACATCTTCTGCTTAAAAGAGAAAGGCTGACCCATTTTAAGAGTTTCCTTTCTTAAGAAAGGTACTTGCTATTCCTTTGTGGAATAATATGCTTCGAAGATGTATCTAAAAACCTCCAAAGAGCTGGAGTACTTCTGTATCTTGCTGGTCTAACAAGAGTATAGCTTTTCATTTTTTTACCAGGAAGGGACAATAAATGAACTTTTTAAGAAAGATGGCACAATTTGTTTAGCATGTACGGGGAAAATGGTAAAATAACCCTGAATTCTAAAGCAGACCTTGCTCGCCTCTCGCACCCCAGCCCCTCACGTTGTGCCTGAGAATGGGCGGAATGAGGGGCATTCCCCACCGTTCACTGCAGACTGATCTTGACCCATCCTTGAGTTCTTAATGGCTTGGTATTAAGAGCTCTGAGAAGCAGAATTGGAAGCCTGATTTTTGCGTGTGTGCATGTCTCTGCATGTGTCTGACAAGGCATAAGCTCTGATCAAAGTTTCCGTGCAGCTGTGTCACGGTATCTTTCTTCCCTGTGGATACTCTGGTGTATAAGAATATCTAATTAAACTTTGTGCCATGGCCTTCCCTTCAGTGGGAACGCTCTGGTTCTGTCTTCTATGTAGACGTTATTTTTATTTTTTTTTAAGTTTATTAGGATTTTTTTTTTGAGGCATTTGTCTCTCACAGCTTTACTTGAAAGGGCCAACAAGTTAAACAGTGCAGTCTCTTGAGGAAACCAAACTAGAAATCTATGGCCGAGGTGGTGTATCCTGATAGCTGTACAGGAAGGATCGAGTGAGTGTCCTCGGAATGACCGGTCCCAGCCCTGGGGAGAGGTAGGACCATCGCTTTTTGCCACACGTGTTAGCAGCAAGGCTCAAAACCAGTCATCCATTCTTGGATGAATACCAAATATCTGGAAACATCTAGGTGTGTTTTAGGGTGTCGGTAGTAAATGGAGTGCGTTCAGGTCTGGTTAGCCAGGGCGCATGGAGGGGTGCTGCTGGGGTTCACGTGCTTTCTGGTGGGAGGTGACTGCTGTGTGCCTCAGCGGGTGCTTTCGTTAAGTCAGATGGTGGGTTTAAACAAGACCGTGAAAATTGAGACTGACCTAGTACTACTGATACCATTCCTCAAATTGAACTGAGAAATCCAAGGATTTCTTTGCGATTGCAAGGTTCGAAAAGTAGATGGGCCAGTGTCAGTGTTCCTGTTGGAGTTCATCAGTGTGTTCCTTAGAAACTGCTTTGATTTGCAGGTACTGATGTTTTTTCCAGAAGGGTAGCTGGTGAGAAGGGAAGGATTGGGGGATAAGTGGCTTTTGGGGCCTCGTGCTCTGCACTCTCTCTCCTGCAGCATCAGCTCACACACAGCCTGAGCTGGCTGGGCACGGTGGTGCTGCATAGGAGCTGGAGTTTGGGACCAACCTTGGGGATGGCCCTGTCCACATCTCTGCATGGTGAGCACAGAACAGCAGAGCTACTGCTAGCAAACTCGTGGTGTGCAGGATGCCTTTTGGCAAGAGGTACTGTGACTCTGGCTTCCCCTAGAAAGAGGCCAGATAGGTGTGAGAGCGACAGTGTGCGAGGGAGGTGGTTTGAAGGGCCTCTGCCTGCTCCTTCTGCTGTAACTCCGTTGCGCTTCTGCTTTCCTGCTGTCCTTCCTAACAAAGTTGTGAATGCCCCATGACGCACCTTTAGACAGGAGTTGTGTTGGCTGGAGGGGCGTGAGCTTTGCTGAACCAAGCCTGACCCCAAACACCGCGATCGCTCAGGATGAAGAATGCCGGGCTCTACGGTTTCGAGGCGCAGAGCACCCCTCTTGTTGTCTGCTGTTGAGGAGAAACTAAACTAGTAGTCATAAAGGTTACGAACGCCACGCTAGGAAGTGCAAGCTCCCTGTTAAACGGAATTAAAACTGCAGGGTGCGCATGGCCCTGGGCGCGCGGGCATCCGCCCCCCCGCTGCTGCGCGCGTCTGGGCCCACCGGGTTTTGCCCACCGGGCGTTACCTTGCTGCGCGGGCGCCGAGCCCCGCGGGCCGCCACGTGGGCCCTGGCTGGTGCCCAGCTCAGCCGACCACGGAACGAGGCTTCGCGCGCGTTCCCGAGCAGTGTTCTCGGCTTGGGTTTGGGGGTTTTGCTGTATTAACACGAAAACTCTTCTGGCGTGTAAATAAACCCGCCCGGCTTCCGCGCGGGCCGGGCCCTGCCGTGCTGCGCCCCTCACCCCCGGCGCCTCCCCGAGCGGTGCATGCTGGGGGCTGCAGGCCGGGGGGGCGGGAGCGCTGGTCGCNGGTTTTTTTTTTTTTTTTCCCCTCCGCTGGCTGCTGTGGAGGAGAAATTCAATGGCTGAGCCGCACCAGCGCAGCCTCCCAGCAGGGCCAAATGGCATTTTATAACTGGTGTAACCCTTCACCGGGGGATGGGAGGGAGGGGGGGGTGTTGAGGATACCGGGGGCCTTGCACATGAACTAAAACTGCGGCAGGGATTTTAACCCAACCCAACCCAACCCACCACCAACAAAAGAAAGCCCCAACCAGCAGCTCGGTGGAGACAAAGGGGCAACTCCTCCGCTGCCCGCCGGCTCTAATGGGGGTCTGGCCGGGGAGATGGCTGCGGCAGGGAGGGGGGGGGGGGGGGGGGGGGGAGGGGGGCGAGGGTCCCGGCGGCTGCTGACCGCCGCTCCCTGCCGCCCGCAGGCGCAGCAAGCACACCGTGGTGGCCTACCGGGACGCCATCTACGTCTTCGGCGGGGACAACGGGTAAGGCCACGGCGGG
>VZSC01003369.1:43145-83827 GCA_013398225.1 Steatornis caripensis | reverse complement strand
GGCGGGGGCTGCCGCCCCCCGGCCCCGGAGCCCGGCTCAGCCGCCTCTCCCGTCGTTCCTCCCCGCAGGAAGACGATGCTGAACGACCTGCTGCGCTTCGACGTGAAGGACTGCTCGTGGTGCAGGTGGGCTGCGCTCTCCTGGCCCGGCCCCTCCCTGCCCGCAGGGCTGCTCGCGGCGCCGGGACGCGCCTCTGCTTTCCTCAGCGCCTCGGGCCCGGTGTGAGAGCTGGGGGCTCTACCCGAGCATCCGAGGGGAAGCACCGCCCCTGCAAGCCTGCTGCGTGGCTGAGCTGTCAGGGAGTGCCCCGCACAGCTCCCGCCTGCGAGGGGATGCGGGCAGCACGGCGAGGGACAGAGCCAGGGGCCGCCGCCGTTCACACCCGCTGTGGGAGCGCTGGAAGGGTGCGCGGGCAGAGGACAGAGGACGGGCTGCTGCAGCCCCTCGGGGCACAAAGGGTGCCGAGGGGGGCTCACGCTTGTCTTTGCTTTGCTCCTTTCCTCTGGGCTGTGCGGTCTGTGGTGTTTTATGTGTCCCTCACTTGCTATCTCTGCCAAACAGATTTCAGCAGCGTCGTGTTTGTAACTGTTTATGCCTGTAGTGCTAAGTCTGTCATAAAACCTTAGACAGTATAACTGAGAAACCAAAACCAGTGAAAATGCGCTGGAACAGTAGAAAAACTTTTAACAATTGTTTCTTTTTTGAATCTGCACAATAGCTTTGAGTGCCTGAAGCGTGACAAGGGTATTTGATTGCTGCTGTTCTAAATGTTGTGCAGGGCTTTTACCACGGGGACCCCGCCAGCACCGCGATACCACCACTCAGCTGTGGTCTATGGGAGCAGCATGTTTGTGTTTGGTAAGACAGCAGCAGATTACAGTTGTCCATGCTTGGAATGATAACGTGCTGGCAGTATTGTTTTGAAAAAAGAATGAGGTATTTTTAGGAAACATTAAAAGGACCTCACTCAGTAGCAAATCCAGTATTTTTCATGGCTGACTGATTTCAACTTTAGCTTGGAAATACTTTTGCTGTTTTGTCTAAGGCAAAGAAGGCTTGAAACTCATTACTATAGCATTTCTTCAGGGGTAGGAGTGGAGGAGAAGTCTCCCGCCTGTACTAGTCCATTAACCAAATACCTTCTCTTTGTGCAATCTCAACTTATGTTTTCTTCTAATGTAATGATTAGAAGTGCGTGTGCTTTATTGCGTTTGAGTCTAATGGAATTGTTGTTGCCCAGGTGGCTATACTGGAGACATTTATTCCAATTCCAATCTGAAGAATAAAAATGATCTCTTTGAATATAAGTTTGCAACTGGACAGTGGACAGAGTGGAAGACTGAAGGAAGGTAAGGAGCCGGTGTCGTTACTCCACTCTTCAAGGGGACTTGAGCATAACTCGACATTTAAAACAGCACAGTTAGAATTAGTTACAATGCTAATTCTAAGGCTGCGGGACGATTTCTGCTCTGCTTTCTTGATTGAAGTTTTCTGAAAACTGTCTTTTGTTCTGAAGGAGTTTTTTTGTAAAGGCCTCCTTTCCGGTGTGTACTATATTGGAAATTTGACCAAAATCCATTCTTCACGTTTCACTTCTGTGGCAGAAGGGATTGGGAGCAAAGGACATTTTTTTTTTTAATTGTTTCTTTTTCAAGCATAGCATGAAATTTGTTCATCCCTTACAGTTTCAATTTAGTTTTATCAGAAACCAGTTCGAAACTTATTTGTAGTTAAATCTACACATTATTTTCCGATTAAAGCTGGACTTTCTTGGTACTCTGAAACGCACACACTTGCTTGAAGCGCCTTAAGGTGGTGTGTGTTCCCACCATTAAATTGAGAAGCAGATAAATTCGGGTTGATGACGTGTGTTTGGATGTGTTGAACACAGGTTCCTGAGGTTCAGCTTTCCAAGGCAAAATCAAAACCAGTAACGCATTACATCTTAAAGTTGACTTTGTGCACATTTCAGGATGTTACCTGTGACGCTGATTTTGACCCAACTACTTAATGTTTACCACGCCCGCATGTGGGACACAGTGTGTCTTTACCCGCAGTTCATTATGCATTTGAAGTTTCTGAAATGCTGATTTTAGTGGGGGGAGGGAAGGGAACATTTTTTATTTTGATTTGTAGAAAGGGATGAGGGATGCTCAATCCTCTCTTAAGCTACTGTTGCTCACCTCTGATGAGCATGTGCTATGCTTTAGAACATAGATCACATTAGTAATTGCTCTTTCTGGTTATTCTAGCAACTTTGAACGTTTTGGAGAGTAATTCTTACTCATATTTTACGAACTTAAATGTCCGTGTCTTTCCTCCCAATTCCAAGCATGCATACAACACAGACGACCTCAGACGAGCTGACATTCTGTCTTCTGGCCTTGTGGCATCACGGTTTTGTTCAGCCCTTCTTGACTGATTTAGTAAAAACAACAAAGACTGGGGAAGAGAAATCGTAGGTTTGATATTCTGCTGTGGGTGCTGCATCCCAGAAACGCCCTGCTAAACAACCCCAAATAAGCCTTGTGAGCTCTGGCCTGAGTCTCATTTGTGCGTTCCACCTTCTTAGTGCGTGAAAATATGCATGGGATTTTTATAGCACGAGTGGATTGCTACTTCACCGTAATGGTAGTGCTGTTAATTACCCCACTATTTAGCTACTTTCCATAAAATACTTCAGGAGTATTTGAGGCCTGGCAAGGAATTAGTTGGGATTTTTTTTCTTTTTTTTCTGACACATTAAGGTAATTTTTCTGTAATGAAAGAAGCAGAGTTTAGAATTCTAGAATGTACCCTTCAGAGGCTTGCTTTGTGTTCTGAGGATGTGCAACACAAGCAATTTCTTGACTTGAAGCCATTTTGCATAGGGAACTTTCTTCTCTTTACACGTGCATTTTAGCTGTCACACAGATTCTTCGTGCAGCACCTCTGCACGTGATTTAAGAAATTTTTTTTCTTCATTTTCTCAATTGCAGATTGCCAGTTGCAAGGTCAGCTCATGGTGCAACAGTGTATAGTGACAAGCTGTGGATCTTTGCAGGATATGATGGCAATGCACGGTATGTGGTGGGATCGCTCTCTCCTTGGGTACTTTTGTAAAATCCTAGTCCCTTACTTTTCACCTCCGTAGAGCTGTTTTTGTATACCAAGTGATTTAAATGCAGCGCTGGAGCTTTGCAAAACCCAGCCTGTTGTGGAGCATTACATTTTTGCAATTCCGACAGTGCGTGTTCAAAGAAGTATGTGTTTAAAACCTAAAAATCTGCTGACTCAGAATGGCTGTGGATGTAGAATTTGACAGCTGCCTTGGTTGTGAAGATGCTAAATGATCTTTGAAATTTGGCAAATGAGCATTTCTCGAAAGATACCCACCACAGGCCGCCTGGTGTTGCTGAAGACTTCTAGAACATAGCATGGATTTTCTCTGAAGTCATACGACAGAACAAAGAACAACATGTCAGCTTTTTCTCCGAAAATACCTGATACTCTTGGTGGGATATTGACTTAAATACCAAGATTATTTAGGTTGAAGGGAGGTGAGATCTTGGATGGGAAAAGACTGGAAATGAGTGGTACTGAGAAGGTAGGGATCGGCTGGTGCCTTGTCCCAGGTGGCAGCTCTTCACCTTTGCTGTTAGTCTATCAGGGAAGGATCAGTTCTGCACGACAGCTGTGTCTTGAGAGTATATAGAGATTGTCACAAAGTAGGAGCTGCCTCAGCGTGCTGGGTTGCCTCCTCTTCTGAGGAGAATCTGCAGAAAAGTTACCAAGTCTCCAGGAGAACTGCTGTTAATTGGAAAAACAGCAGGGGTTTTGGGATCTTTTCTTTATTTCCGGAGGAGGAATTGGGGAAAGATGCATGGCTGCGTGGAACTGCTTAGTTCCAGCTGAGGGAGTTCCCCAAGGACCTTGGGTAGCTGGAAGGGGGATTGGGTGAGAGAAGCTGTCTAATTTATGCTAAATATGTCTAATCACTTGAAAAAGTGGCTTTTTGTGGAACGTGAGCCTCCAGGCAGATGTGAACAAAGGAAGCATCTGTAGTTACTATGAGTAACTTGTACTGGGAAAAGCATAGTCAGATATGTAGTAATCGGTGATGTGTGAGGCTACAGGCTTCATCCTCGTTTAATGTATTTAAGGTAGGATTCAGCCACATAAAAAATTACTGGGGTCAGTCTCAGGGGTTAGCAGGGCTGGGGAGAAAACGGCAGGGTAATAACGGGTATTTCTGTAAAACCCCTGAAGACTGAATAGCTCAAATCTTTAAGCTCCAGGCAGAGTTGCTGTGTGTAACCGTTAACTGTGGTATACTTGTATGCTTGTAACCAGAAGGATGCTAAAGCAAACTGAGGTGGTGGTATAAAATTTAGGTATAGGACAAAAAGATTCTAATAGTTTTATGGGCTAGCGGAATTCAGAGATTCTTCCTGTGCAGGAGAAGGAATGCTGATAAAATGGGATCTCTGTCCTTTCAGCTCCATGAGCTAAAAATTACTGAAAATAAACTGTTTCAAATCAAGCATTTTTTATGTTATAACCTAGGTTAAATGATATGTGGACAATTGGCCTACAGGATAGAGAGCTAACATGCTGGGAAGAGGTAAGAAGCTTTAATTTCGACTAACGCATAGAGTTATCTTTTTTGGTTTTCATACACAATGATTTAAAATTTCCTATGCTGGACTTCCCTGCTCTCTCTTCAGAATGTATTTGTCACACAGGTGAAAAGAAGCAGTTCAAATTTGATTTTGTTTGTGTGTTTGGAAAACCAAATGTATATGAAAGTGTGAGTTTTGCTCGTAAATCTGTGAACTGGATCTCGACTGCCCATGGTGGCTTTGCTGTGTCCCCTGTGAAAAGGGACTGCATTTCCCACTTTAACCACTGCCATAGGCTGGGAGCTTTGTTGGCTGGCTGGCGAGAGCAGAGTCCTGATCCTTACGGTATCAAATGTGGCCTCCCATCCTTTTTATCCATGGTAAAATTAATCTGTGCAGACATGTAAGCACAGCATTAGTTCATTGCCTGTAGCCAGATTTATAGGGGCTTGGTTGTGTGCACACATTGCTGCCATGTGGTCTGTCGATCTTCTGATGGATTGCATGGTCCTGCAGCTTACTCAACACGTGTAGCTGTGCACCACAGTCGTAGATTTTTAATTTTGAACTTCGTTATCTTTCAGATTGAACAAAGTGGTGAAATTCCTCCTTCCTGCTGTAATTTTCCTGTGGCTGTTTGCAAAGACAAGATGTTTGTTTTCTCTGGCCAGAGTGGAGCAAAGATTACCAATAATCTCTTTCAGTTTGAATTCAAGGAAAAGATGTAAGTGTAGACAGTTAAGTCGCACAGAATCCACATAATCCTTGACTACTTGAGAAATGCATGTACTTCAGGGTATCGAGGAAGAATACTGCATCTCATGACAAAGAACGGTAGATAAGATAAAATATGGACTGTTTTAACAAGACTTTGTCATTTGCCGTGTGCATCAAATGGGTCGTTTTCAGCAGACAAAGTTTAGTAGATTCGCTTTGAACAATAAGTATGAATCTTAGCGTATTCAGAGTGAGACGCCAAGTAATTACCTTCGTAAAAGTTGTTATATGAATCCCTGATTAAAACCAGACAGATGTCCTGCGAAATACCAGTTCATAGTGAAATCACTGGGAAACATACCATGCGTAGGATTTTTTAAAATCGTGACTATTCAGTTTGAGACACTTGGTGTGACTTGCTCAGAGTGCCGACCATTGCTCTGAAAATTTGGCCCCTCTGATGCAATAAAAATACCACAAATTGGGAGTGCAGATGCACTGGTCTGTTCTGACAGCCTGGTTTGTCTGGTTACTGGCTGAAGTGGAACCGCAACTGAAACAGCAACTAACGGCCTCCAGACCTTGGCTGAAATTTTGCTGCCATGGTGAATAAGCAGTGCCTTGTCAGAATGGTGCCCTTTACTTAGAAGGATTAGCTGTTAAAATGTGACAATAGATCACCTTCCCAAGTCGTGGTCCTTGAGCTGCTTGAGATGCATAAATACATCTGGGTTACGGAACCATGTTGCCTTTATCACATTTTCAGTTAGAAGTTTAGCAGCACAGAGCTGACGTAGATCTCTGAGAAATCTGCAGGATTAGTTGTCTGTTCTCATGCAGGTTCAGTAACTACTGTAATAGAGCTTCTTTATTCTTACAGTCTGAGAGTTAGGAAACTTACTTTGCAGAAAAGAATTGCAAAAAATAAATACTGTTTCATTTTTAATGTCTCAGTTGGACACGAATTCCTACCGAGCACTTACTTCGAGGCTCTCCTCCTCCTCCACAACGAAGGTACGGCCACACAATGGTTGCGTTCGACCGGCATCTCTATGTGTTTGGTGGTGCTGCAGATAACACGCTGCCCAATGAGCTTCACTGCTACGACGTGGACTCTCAGACCTGGGAAGTTATCCAGCCCAGCCCAGACAGTGAGGTAAAATGTTCAGCTCCTGTTTTTTTCTTTTTGTGCTCTGCCCTTTTTCTTTGACCCTTTTTTGCTGTCAGGCTATGGACGTGTTTTTGACAAGGACATTAACTTTTAGCTAAGTAGTAATAGCTCCTTCCCACTAATGTGTTTGGTATAATAAATACAGCTGAAATATTGTGTCTTTAAAAATTTGTCGGTGTTAACTCATTTAAAACTTTGCTTGGTACGGTTTAAAGAAAGACCGTAAACCACTTGTAATTCAATCTATGAGTCAATGATTACCTGACAAAGATTAAGAATGAATTCACTGTGTGGACCAGTGGTTGTGTGGTTGGCTGTGTGATACTGTTGGAAGCAGAATTCAGGATGAGACAAAGTTTTGATTGTTTCACTGTAATAATGCCCGTGTGCATAAAATCTTACGAATTCTGTGATCATACAGAATAGCATTTCACTTTTAGGTCGAGTATAATGTGTTTGCTTATAAAGGTATCACTGTAAAATAATAATAGAGCTCATAGGGATGCTCAGAAACAGCTTTTTTGAATGCATTTGCATTAATAAGATATATAAATTAAAAAACGCAGATTATTTACACAAACATGAAAAGGCAGTAGTCCATTGAGGGCCAAGTAAACACCCAAAATGACAAAATGTGTATATAAAAACAAGACTGCGAACATGTTAATGTTTCTTTTGAGCTACTCATTACACAGCAGTTGATTGTGTCATAAAATGTCAATTTTTTTTCATAGCGCACTCATAGATACCATCACTGGGATAACCTGGTACTTCAAGTTGAAGTGCTGAGGGTTTGCGTTGTTTCAGTACACATTTCAGTTCACACTTCAGTAAACGTGGTTCCAGTGGCCTCTGATCGCTTCATTCCCAGAGTGCAAAAGAAGTAGGTTTCTTGAAGCCTGCACTAATATGTCTGTTTCCTGGATTTAGAATGGATACATTGGCTGTATTTGTTTATTTTAATAGATTTTACCTTAAGCCATGTTAAAATACTTCAGCTGATTTAATAGTAGGTCTAGAGTGTGTCAAAATATCTGCGGGGGGAAATACTTGATGTGTGTGTCCTGTATACAGAATTGCAGAGATTAAGGTTATAGCTTAAAGAGATGAATATTACATGAATTAGGATCAAATGCAGATTTACTGATTTTGCCAGAACTGATAGACAGAGATGCCCACGACCTTGACTGTCACACTGTTTGTTTGCAAAGACGTGTAACAGCGTTTGATGAATAGGGAGTTACCTTTTACACACTGCTCTTAAATTAACAATGCATGTTGGCCTCCTTTTAAAAAAACCATTTGACCTAAGTATTTCATGGTAGCCTACTTTATACTTTACAAAGCTCATTTATTTTCACATGAAATTAGTAAAACTGCACCTCCAACTTCTTAAATATACAATTACCTTCAGGAATGTAGATCCTGTTCTGTTCCTACCAACATTGTCATTTCACCTTTAAGGTTTCCTCAGTCACTGGTTCTTCATGATCCGATTGCTTATCGCTTCCAAGAGCAGAACTGCTCCTAGCAGTGCTGTAAAACTGCATTGTTACCTGACCTATCCCCTGCTAAATTTCATTTCGTATTTCAGAGCAGTTCCTTGGCTGTGTGTAATCCCAGGCGGGGTGTCTGTCTCTAAGTTACTCTAAGTTGTATTTTGAAGTTTCTTTCACAGTTACGGCATCCAGACACTCGTTTTGTGGAAATGTGAAGCGAGATTGAAGCGCTGTTGAAACACACGATAGTAAATTTTCTTTAAAAACTGATTAACTGCAAGATCTGAGAGACTTTTAGTGTTTCAAGTAAGTTTTAAATTATGTTGTGTTTTCTGGAGAGGCAACTAGATCATTTCTCAGAATTGTGTTCCTGCAGGTTCTGTGAGCTTTCGGCAAAGACTTTCAACAGTGGCAATGAATCTCTAATATCATACCATTCCCAGGACACTCTGAACTTGAAATTTCCTTTCTTACCCATATCTGTGAACAAAATTATTCATGTTAAGTTGAAACAAAGTAGAAGACAATAAGTGCAATCCTGGCTCAGCTCTTGAAGGATTCCACTTCTATGTGAAGTCATGGTGACCTGTGTTACCAGGCAGCAGAATAATCTCTCTTGGCTTTAGATAGAGTTGGGGGGGGGTTAAATTTTTCTAATGGATGGATTGTATAGCATAGGTTCTTCTTGTATTTTTCTGTGTTACATGATGTTAGAAACGCTGCATTACAACTTAATTTGCTTAACAGCACTATAGCTAGGTTAACTTTTATCACATGATGGCAAGTGTGAGTTTAGCATTGAGTGGGTAAAGCCTCCAGAGTCCAAAATAAGAAGACTTGGTGCTGATTTAGCTATTAATTCAGCAGTGATTTTTACAGTGCTTTGTGAAAGAGATTTCTTATGCTGAAGGAGAGTGACTGCTGCCATTCCAGTCTTTCTCATTCTCTGGACTAAGGCTAAGCCAGCCCTGAGAAGCTTTTTGGAGTGATCCAGGTAGTGATTTGGACTTTGCAGACCTACGCAGGCCAGTAATAGAACTAGACTGTCAGGTGGAAATTATGTTTGCCCCTGCTACCCTGTTATGGGTAATGTGGAAGGCGACAAGTCACAGGAGACTGAAGAATCTCAAGTTTTTTACCTGGAGAAGATGACACAATTTGAGTGTTAATAACAGTGGTGCGGATGAGTTCCAGGAAGGTCATAGAAGCAGTTCTTGGGGACAAGCAGCAATCGAGTATCAGGCGCTGTAGGAGCACTGAGACAGTCTCGCATTTTCTGTAGTTGGGGTAAACAGGTAGAGCGAAAACTGGGAACAAGTCTGGTGATGGACCTGTTCTAGTTCTGTGGCCAGGTCTCGAAATTGTTGGCAGTGCGTCGCTGTGGCATGGAGGATGGGAAAATGACTTAAGTAGAAGAGGGAAAACTAAAGTGGAACAGGTCAGTACTTCAAAAATAAACCAGGAACTCCTATTTTATGCTTTTAGGAAGTCTCCAAAATAAGTATCAAGACATGCTTTCTGAACTGCACCATGGCAGTCCATAGCTCCTCATACCTTTGTCTTGATGCTGTAATATGTGTACATATATATTTTACAGAGCATGCAGAACTATTCTCCATCCTTACTGTTAGATGATCTTCACAGTTGGGAGTTCTGATTTTCTAAGGCAGCTGTCTGAGTCCACGCCTGCCTCCCTAACGCTGCCAAAGCTTCCTAAGGTGCTGGATTTCCTTTATACGGGGCTATCAGAGGATTTAAAGAAATAATTTAAATAGATTTTTTTATTTGCTTCAAGTTTTCCTGTTGAACTCAAAATATCCCTGGCTTTCTGAAGAAGGTTGGAACAGCATAAAAAATCAGCAGGCAAGAAGAGGGAAAATGCCCCATCTCGCATAGTTGCTTCCCAGCAGACAGACGGACACACACATGCGTGCGCGCAGCAGTCATGGTTTGTGTTACAGCAGAGGAGTGCATTGCAGGGAACAGCAGAGAAGCTCAATGTCTGGGAGGGATGCACATCCATTTGTGGATATGGTCCTGCAGAATCAAAAGTGTTTGGAAACAAGCAGTGCCTCATAGAGGACACGGTGTTGTAGGAAGAGGAAGAAAATTCTCCTTCCTCACAATGCTTAAAGAAGGTCAGTGTGGGGGGTAGTTATATTGCGGGTCACTCCCCTCTCACAGGCGAATGACTGTCATCGCCCCAGTGACTGCAGGGTCAGCAATCTGTCTCTCCTGAAGTTACCAGAGAAATCTCTGAAACTTTGCCTGTGAAACATTTTAGTCTCAACAATTAGGCTTTTCAAAGTTAAGAGCAATAAAAATTTCTGACTTTGAAGCTCTTAATTTTTCTTTTAATAAGCAAAAAGGGAGACTAATGTGTTGGTAACCTTCTCTGGCTTACTTTGACGCACAGTTCTGGAATTCTTCAGCTGACGTGGTTTGTGGGCAACTAAGAAGGATTAAAAGGACTTACTCATCCTCCTGTGGATGAGTCTGCCATGGTCTCCCTGTGCAGGGATCAGTTACACCCGTTGGGGTATCTTCAGGCAAAACCCCCATGTTGCTATGTGAACAAAATCCTGAATTCCTGCAGTGAGGCTTCCTGCACCTTCAGATGTGGTGAGTGTAGTTGTGAGGGTATCGTGGTCTGCTAGGAGACATAAATTTTAGCATTTCACAGTCCAAAGAGAAAACTGATACTTCTTATGTTTATAAATAATGTGTAGTGTTGAGACTTGCATCCTTTTTAGAAAATATTTTTTAAAATTTAGGCTCTTCATACCAGTGACCTTTCCAAGTTTGGGCTCAGTAAGCTGGAGGGAGACATCTTGAGGATGTTAATATTTTATAAAAACCTGATTATCAGAGTAACTGTAATTAAGATTGTTGCACAGCCTCATTTCTGTTTGTCAAGTGTGCGTTCATAACCTTTCCGAGGGACATTTATTACATGCTTTTACAGAGTTCTCCCAGAGAAAGCAAAATGCAGGCATATGTGGATGATAAGCAAGAGGAATTTATTTCTCTAGCTCACTTACCGAAATTAGAGCACTACAGTATTAACATGACTCACATTAAATGCATATGAAGTTGGATAACTGAAAGATATGAAATACGGTTTTGAATGAGGAGTAGTTACTCTGCTTAGGTCTGTTAGGGACTGGTTCCTGTTGTTGCAATGCTATAAGCTTTGGTCAACGACTGTGAAAGAAAACAGAAAATCACAGCTTTCCCCTAATACTGACTGATTGTCCAGAGTTTTGCCAAGTAATGATTAAAATAACAGTCCGTTCAGAGTAATTTGAATTTCTTCTTAAGGTGGGCATGAACAATGCGTATTTCAGTGTGTATGTCAAGTAACGCGTCGAAGGACAGGGTGTGTGGTCTATGCTTAATAGTTTCCCTTACAGTACGCCTGGAAACAATGACTTGAAAACTTCAGTCATTGTGGGTAGCTGAGAGAAGCTCCCTTAATGTAAAATGGCTGGAAGTGCTGATGGTGTTCTTGGCTCCAGAAGCCGGCGTAGTGCAGTATCATTTAGTAACATAAATACATTACTCTCATGTTTATGTGATAGATCTTCCAGTATAATATCTCACCATCTTGTGTTCACGAATCAGGGAGGTTGTTCAGAGAAGAAATCTGAAAATGATTAAAGATTGGGAAACACGGTGACCAGCTGTGAAGCGTAGTCTCTGCTAGGGAAGGTTTAAGAAATTAATTCTTTGCTGGCCTACCTGGGGAACAGAGGCGTTTTAATCTGTTGGTAAAAGATAAAGCAAGATCCAGTAGCGTAAGTTGAAACTAGAAGTATTCAGACTAAAAAAGAAAAGGAAATAAAACTTTACAAATTGTAAAGAATGAGGGCAATGATTCATTGGAACATTTTATCAGAGCTTTTTTGTAGATTGTTCACTACTTCTAAACCAGAATTTGGTGTTTTCTAAAAGGAAAGTTTTCCGAAAAGAAAGGCTCCATTTCAGCACTGCTTCAAGGAAGTCTTTTAGGCTGTTTTATGCAGGAAGTCAGATGAAGATCCCAAAAGTACCATTATGGTAATTTGATTTTTGAATACACACCATGATGCCAAGAAGAAGCAAATGGTTGGTCACTCGATTTTTGTCATCAGTTGTTAGATTTCAGTATGTGATCTTTTGAGAGGTGTTCATTGGATTTGGCAATACTTGCTCTTCGAATTGTGCCTAATCCTCTCTGACGAATTCTACATTAACGCTACTTTTTAAATTTGCAACTGATATATTAATATGCTTTTAAAGGAACGAGAGTGTACTATTATTACAGCTGTAAATAAGTTAAAGATTGTCTCATATTCTGACCTTTACAGTGATAAGGGCGTGTGTTGAAATGTCATTGTTGAAGAACTAACCTCTCTGTTTCCAGGCAGTATTCTCCAGTGAATGTCAAATGGAAAAATCTCATCTTCAGTGTAGAGCGGAATATCAGATGGTGTCTTCTGTCCTGTCCCCTAATTACTTACCATAACCAGAACTGCAAAATCTCTAGAAGAGCTGATACTGCAACAAGCATTTGTTATTTATAACTTGGCTTTTGTATCAAGTGATCNCAGATGGTGTCTTCTGTCCTGTCCCCTAATTACTTACCATAACCAGAACTGCAAAATCTCTAGAAGAGCTGATACTGCAACAAGCATTTGTTATTTATAACTTGGCTTTTGCATCAAGTGATCTATCCTGTGTTGTAGGTTTCTTCGTCATGGTCTTCAACTTCCTGTCCTCTGCTACAATCCATGACATCCCTCTTGTGTATTAACCGCTTTATGTGAGGAAGTGGTACTTACTGAGGTGATCCTCTGCTTTACACCATTGTTAAGCTATAATAGATTAATTTCTGTTGGCAGGGTAGTTACGATGATCTCAATGAATACCTTGCAGACAAAATATTTTTGACTTCCTAACAGTAGCGCAGTGTTGAAGATTTCATGAGAAGTTTTGAGAAGTCTCTACCACTGGAAGTCTTCAAGAACAGGCTAGATGAACCTCTCTCAGGAATGAAATAGGTACTGTTGTCCCTGGTTGGGGCAGAGGAATGGAAACAGCCTTTTGTGAGGTCCTTTCCAGGTATCTGTGTAGATTTCATTCCCTGTTTTCTTGTACGGTACAGTCAGCAAAATAAGAGGGGAAAAGGACAGGCTCACTTTTCATCTTAGATGTAAATTAAATTTAAATCGTAAATTAATTAATTAATGTAAATCGTAACAAGACCTAAGCTGGGCTTGCAGACCCAGAGTATGTTAAAGAATAGGAAGAAGTCTTACAATCACAAAAGCAGGTAGGTTGGAGAGGACCTCCGGAGGTTTTGAGTCTTACCTCGTGCTCAGAGCAGGTCTGGTTAGGGCAGGTTGCTCAGGACCTTGTGCAGTCCATTTCTGTGTGTCTCTGAGGATGGAGATCCAACAGCCTCTCCTGGCTTCTCTTTCAGTGTTTGTCCACTATCATGGTAAAGGATATCTTCCTCTCATGTTGAGAAAGAATTTCCTGTGCTCTAACTTGCGTCTGTTGCCTGCCGTCTTTTGACTGGGCACCTCTGAGAAGAGTGGCTCTGTCTTCCCTGCACTCCTCCTGTAAGTACTTGCAGACAGTAAGGTATCTCCTTTGCCCTTTCTCCTCGTGCGTCCTGTGCTCCAGCCCCTGATCATCTTGGTAGCCCTCCACTGGGCTTGTTTATGTAGGTGAATGCCTTTCTTGTACGGCGAGCCCAAAATTGGGCAGAGTACTTCAAACGTGGTCTTACAAATACTGAATAGAGGAGGTAAAATCCCTTCGCTTACCCTGCTGGCTACACACTTGCTGATACAGCTGAGGCTGCTGTTGGCCTTACTGCAGGAGAGCTCTGCTGAATACTTTTCAGCTTGCTGTCCACCAGGACTCACAGGGGTTTTTTTCTACAGAGCTGCTTTCTAGGTCCTCAGCCCGTATCATTGCAAGGAATTACTTTGTCCCAGGGGCAGGTCTTGGCAGAACTTCACGAGGTGCCCGTCAGCCCATTTTTCTAGGCTAGGTAAGTCCTTTTGAATAGCACCCACCAGCATCTCAGCTGCTGCTGACAATTTGGTATCAACCGCAGACCTGCTGAGAACACAGTGCCCTCCTCTGACCCGTGAAGCCATGCAGCATTTTGTAGGAGGTGATCAGGTTAGTGAGGAGAAATTTACCCTTGGTAAATCCTTCCTGACTGTTCCCTGTCACCTCCTTCGTGTGATGGAAGTAGCTTCAAGGAGGATTTGCTCCGTAACCTTCTTGGGACAGAGGTGCAGTCGACTGCGCTATGGTTAGCTGGATGCTCCTCCTTACTGATGAAAGAAGCGTTTGCTCAAGGTGTGTTTCTAGGTTCGTATCATGCCAGAATTTAAAAGTAATAGGTGTTTAACGGATTATAAACTGTACTTTGTTTACTCTCAGGTCCCTACAGCCATAGGATAGGATAGATGAGTCCATTGCCATAATCTGAAAGGAATCACTAAGCAAAGGCATAATACAGCCCCTCAGCATTTGCCTCCTCTTCTTTGTTCATTTGCAGAGCTGTGTGTCTTGAAGTTCACTCTATAATGAATGAGTCTGATCCAATTTTGTCTGAAAAGCGTGTCGATTTTCTGCACCCAGCATGTGAAAACATTTTAAATCCTTAAACCTGCTTGAACCTGACAAATATCCAGAACTCTGTCTGCCCATCTGTTTGAGAGTTTTGTGCTATTTCTTGGTATGATAGTGGAGAAGCATCTCTTGAGTGTAAACAGCTACCAGTAGTGACATCTCATTTGGACCTGTTGTAGCATATGGTTTGCTTCCAGTTTCAGAGGAAAAATACTTTTTTTTACATTTTTGGTTATGTTGATTCACCAGGTTGGTTTGTTGATGGCTTTAGTCTTTTTATTAGATTTTGGCTTAAAGTTTTTAGCGATACTGGAGAATAGAGAGGCTCATCAGTGTTCCTAGATTGTAGATTCTCTGGAGTTCAGTGTAACAATCAGCTTCCTTAATACCTGCTCATTCATATCTGAGTGTGGAGAGTTAAAATTGACACAATTTTATATTTATTCTGTAAATATCAGAAAGCTTCTGAGCAGCTGAGAGAATGAGAAGAGCCTTGAAACAACTGCAAGTGGATTTGATTTCAGCTATTTCCTAGTATTTACACATAGCATTGAAAAAGCACTGAAAACATGTTAGGAATGCTTTGAGAAATGGATAAGGATAGAAGATACGCACTGAAAACAATGCAAATAGACACAGCCTGCAGTAATAGCATAGCTGATACAGTTCTCACAGCCAAGAAAATTAATCTCACTACAAGAAACTTACATTTTTGTAACTGACCCAGATCTCTTGACAGAGGTACAGAAGAGTTAAGTCTGGCCCATGCATAGGGCCAGCTAAAGCTTGGCCCTTGAGGAGTGCATGGCTCTCCGGTGGAGCAGCAGCGGCTGCGTTGGCTCTGTGCGTGTTGCCTGTTGTCACGCCGTGGTGTAAGCTGTCAGCCGTAGAAAAGATTTTACTTTGTCGTCTTCCAAATGTGTTAGTCAGCTTTGACGTAAAGTAGAGGTTGTCACTTTGTGGTGATCCATCTGCCCCGCTTTCTCTTCAAGCCAACATGTGGGAAGCCTGTGGGAATAGCTGACAGATACTGCCTGTTTGCCATCTTTGTTCATGATCTGCATTCTTCCTACTTGCAGTAAACAAAACCCTCAGCTTCGCACGAAGACCCATGGGAGGAAGAGGGCAGACAAAAAGCAATTAGTACGTAAGATTTGAATTGCTGTGTACCTCTGTCATTGCAAAAAGCGTAAGAAAACTGCACGACTAATTTGTTGAATTGTTCAGTCACGGGGGTAGGCTCCAAACAGGTCCATGGTGCTTTCTCTGAGCTGATTCTGAGTATTTTGGATGCACGGGCACAATCTTTTGGAGCTTCAGCTGCAGGAGGGCTCCTGCTCCGTGTCCCGTCTCTCATGCCTCCCATCGATACTTTTACACGCTATTGTTTTTAAATCTTGTAACCAGGTGTCCTATCCAGAAGTGGCTGAGAGAGTATCTGCCCCAGACGAAGCTCCCTCGCCCTTGGAAGAACGTGGTTTAAAAAAATCTCGGGATGTATTTGGTTTAGATTTCGGCATAACAACAGTTAAACAACCACCTACAGCAGACTCAGAGGTAAATAAAGAAATACTTGGAAGTGAAAAAGACTTCAAAAATACAAATTTCATTTCTTCCAGGAGAGAGAAGTAAATTCCAGCCTTGTATATACTCTTTCTCCTCCACTCCTTCTTTCTCTCCTTTAAATTTAATCTTGAGCTATTTCACCTTAAACTGTAATCTAAGAACCATTTAAGCCTTGACTCTGCACATGTGACTTCTAAACTCCATGTAGAAAACTAGTATTGACGCCTGAGTGGAAACTTCTAATTTGATTTCATTTTACTTTTACATCGATTCAACTTAATTTATTAAGGACTTCAAGTAAAGCTGAATGTATTCCTGGTGAGATTAACATTTAAATAAATCAGTTTAAGTAGGGGTTTGCACAGGCTTAAATAAGTTTATTTTAAAGTATGTAGAATCAACCCCAGAGATGATGCTCTGAGCTGTAATCTCAACTATTTAAATGATTGCTAGGCACTGTAGAACAGGGAGAAGCAACACTAATGCACAGCTTTGTAAGTCAAATCAGAACCCTGATGAGCGTTGCAGGACAAACTCAATTTGTGCTGTCTGGACAGGATACAGAGAGAGTTTTGAGCACACGAAATGCCAAGAAAAAAAAGAAAAAGGACTTGATAAATACTTGAATTTTGAAACCGATGGTTCGAATCATGCTGCAGTGTGGAAAGGTATACTGAAAGGAAGCAAAGGTGACTGATGAGATCTGCTGATCTGCTTTTGAAAGCAAAGACTCCAGCTTGAAAAGAGCCTCCGATTGCAAATCTCATTAACCTTTAATAGAGAAAACACTTCAACAGATGAAACAGGGCAGTGTATCTCAGAGAGGGGTGCCAGCCCCGGACCATCAGAGGTGTCAGGATCGAATCTAAAATTATTTTTGTCAGGCACTGCTAATAAAGTAAGGAGATCACGCTGATCGAGAGAGAAGTATGGGATCTAGAGCTGACAAATACATTCAGACTGGCAGTGCATCTTCGTCTGTGCTTTTTAGCATTCTCGTACGCACTGGGAGTGAGAAGGACAATAGCCCTTTGGATTCACAGCGACCGTCTGGAGTTGGGCCAGCAGGAACCCTTACTGAAATTACATTTATTGCAAATCAAAAGTACAGTTTTGCAGAGATTATCTCACCTACCAGACTCAAGATACATTTTTGCACGGTGCTCATTTTAGGTAGCAGTTATTATTACACCAAGAGGACTTTACCGTAGGTATGCTGGTGTGCCTTTATAGTTAAGCATACCTATCACAGGCCTGGCTCTGCAGTGTAATGGCCCCGTTTATCACTAGAATTCTGAGTGCAGTTCTCACCCTGTTACCTGGAATGTTTGCACTAAGGTACATTAGGGAAGGGTTGCTGTCATCGAGGAGAAGCGAAGGTGTGGGAGGAAGCATCGGGTGCATAACAGGTTGGCAAAGCTCTTGCTCTGCCCTTGTGAAAACAACGCATCTCAGCTACCTCTGCACAAGCACATGTAGCGTAGGAGACAGAAGGAATTAGAAGGTGGTGCACAGTTGCCTAGCTATGACCCTGTTGGACATGGTGAGATAGCTCACATGACCAGAACGACAGACTGGGAAGGTGAGTTGGAGTTGATCTCCCTGTGAAGGAGTGCCTGGAGCTTTGCCTTGGGATGGGTGGTGAGCCAGTTGGGAGCTAATGGGTAAGGATCAAAGGATAGACCAACATGGATGACACTGGAAATATTCTAGTTTCAAGGGAAACAATAAGCAGCAGGAAGAGAGTGCTGACTTCTGGCAATTTAGAACATGGCCAGGTCTAAATGGAGTTTCACGGGGCTGCAAAGAGGCAGTGGTCTTACTACCAGGAGAACTTTGGAACCTGGCAAGGTGAAACACTGGGAGAAAAGAGACGACATCAGAAGAGAACTGTCCAAAGAAACCACTGACAGATTCCTAGCATAAAGTGTATGTTCATTACTTGGCAGCTCTTAAGCAGAAATCTGCACTTCTTCATATCACATTCAGGGTGCTAGCAGCTCTGCTTAGGATGCAGAAAGTACCAGAATAACCTTAAAATTTTACCCAGCTGAAAGACACCCTGCAGACTATGCACATGCTGTTAATCTACTGTAGTCTTTGTTTATGATCTCAGAAAATTAATACAATTTCTTTGAGCCCCTTTGCCAGCTGTAAAATGAGGATGAGCAGCGCATTGCTGTATCACAGGCAGGATGTGGGAGAGTTGGTAAGACTGTGCTTGTAACAGACAGAAATGAGGATCAATGTGTTACGTTGCAAAACAAATGCTTAGTTTCACATTTGCCTTGCTCTGCCTTTGTTTCTCTGAACGCAGGAGTTCCTAACTGTAACCTTGGCTTATAGAGTTGTGAGCAGGGAGTCACTCACCATGTATTCAAGGTGTGGATTTGTTGTCTGAGGTAGTTCTAATAAACTGCAACTAGTAATAATCCTTTACTTGCGCAGATGGATGGAGTAGAGTACAAATACGCGGAGCATCGGGAGCGTCCGTAGGAAAGCTGTAAGAGCAATCAGCAAACATGACCCCACTGAAAAGTGGAAAGAGCTGGAGGTGCCTAGTGATGGGAAGATGAGAGGTGAAGCATACATTTTGAAATGCAGGAACAGTTACTGCAGAAAGGAGGGGAAGAAGCTCTTTTCTGTGTTAATGTGATTAATGCTTAAATTGCACTAAGGAAGGCATAGCTTGAACAGGAAGAGATACGGTGCACCTTTTCCTACCTACACAATTATTTGGAGAGTGATTATGTGTTGAAAATCGGGGTTCCTGTACTCTTGCAGGCTCTAACAGGAGATTGTGATCCAGTAGCTGCAGCCCTGTAGTGCTTGATACTGGCCTTTCAGGTCTTAGACAGGTTTGCTCTACTGTAGACAGCGATTCTTGTCCCACCTTTGCATGAACTGACCTTCTTGGTGTTTTATCAAACCAGATTTGACGGTGTGCACTAGTACAAGGGATGAGACTTTGCTCAGTCGTGAGGAATGCACAGATTGATAAATATCTGCATAAAAGAAGCTCACATTCAGTTCTTCTGGTAGGTTATAAGCCACCTAAATTCTCTCGGCCTGAGGCGGGACAAGCCGCATGGTTTCACCAGCACGCGTCCTGTGAAACGTCCTGTGACTCTGTGCATGGTGAGCAGAGGGATGGCTGTTATCTCTGGTGTTTAAAATAAGAGCACCTAACTCCAACCCTGCAGTGCTGGACTGCTGGTTTGGCATGCAGGGCATAGTTTTGTGTCTCCGTTTATATGAATTCCCTCGTGGACTCTTTTCCTCCACAGAATCCCATGCCGGGAGGATTTCTGACCGTCCTAGCTAGCAAAATAGGTATTATTTCATATCTGTTCCTTACAAACTCTGTCTGTGTTGAGTGTTCTCCGCAGATGGAGTTGGCAGCATGGGAGGTCTCCCAACAAAAGGTTCAAGAAGGGGCAAGCTTTTGGTGTCTGGTGTTGGTGCGTGAGCATGGAGCCCAGCCTGTCTCTCCAGCTGTTTGTGCTCCTGAGCTCTATGAACCTTTTTGCCCGGAATATTTTCTTCTTGAGCACCCAGCTCTACTGGTTTGCGCTGGGTCAAAGTTTTTCTCTGGCCAAAGCGTTGGTCCTGGGAGGGCAGAGCGTTGTTCGCCTTGAAGGTGGCATCGGTATCTCAGCGCTTGGCAGGGTTTCCGTCACTGTGTGAGAGCTTGTGCTGCCTTGAATTCTGCTCTTCTGATTCAGCAAAACAAATACACTGAAACCCTGAGCTGCACAATGTTTTGATGAACTGTATGTGGCCTTTCTTTTTCTGGGCTATCCTTTCATATCTTATATGTCTTTACCCGTATTTAAAAAATCGGGTCATTTGCTTAAGTTACTAGTACGTGGCAAAGCTCTTGTTCCTTGATGACTCCGGTACCAACCACTGCAAATTAAAAATCGTTGTTATAACATTCCTTCCTTACAGATCGTTTGAGTTAAATATGATGTGACTAGCAAGTATGGTGCTACTTGGTTAAATATTCAGATGGTTCATGTTTCCTTTCTGGCACCAATTGTGAAAATGCTGTAAGTTCTTTTTATTGAAAAAACCGTGGTTGTTAAATACAATGGCTGCTTTTTAAAAGCAGCTGCTAGAGAAAATTGAGAATTACTTCAATTGAAAGCAAAGATAAAGTTGTTTGGGTTTTTTTTTTTAAAAAGGCAGGGAAAATGACCTGAATAAGTATAATCCAAGTGGCCTGCATTTGATCTCTGACAGAATAGTTGGTTTTGGTTGGATAGTCAGCTGTAAGAAAGATTTCTAATACAGCTAGTATCAGCCTGGCTAGTTGTGTGGAAGTAGGTCCTGGCAAGCAAACATCGTATTTTGGGATGAGGTTGGAGGTCCCGTTGATAAAGTTCACTGATGTATTTTTAAGCTACTATAATATGTTTGATTTTTTTCAGTCAGTACATCTTAATTAATGAGATTACTACTAAGAAAGAATAGAGGCGATATAAAATAGATTTTATTTGCCAGTAATCTCATCCTCTTTTGGAGAGGTATCAAACACGGGCCCAGCAGGAATGTACTAATAGATCAATTACTCCATAATCTTCCCATCGCAGTATTTATTAGCATCAACTTTAAAGTTTCCTTGATAAAGGACCCATGAAGTGTGCTGGAGACAGAAGGTGTCTTGTTTATCCAGAGGAATCTAGATGGCTTGTTAAACGGGCACGGGCAAACGCGCGTTTTAAGGTGACCAAATCTGTGGTTTGTACATCCGAGAAAAAAACCCAACAGGTCCTAGTTACTGCATGGGCGATTGTATCCTTAAAAGCTTGTAGTTTGAAGACAAGAAAAGGTCATGGGAAGTCTGGTGAGTAACAAGCTAAATGAGGCTGTTGTGTGATGCTGTGGTAAAAGGGATAATTTGGTGGTAATGAAAAATGCCAGTCAGCATAGTTTCCTGGAAAATATGTCTCTCCAGATAAAACATAATCTTGTTTCATGCCTTGAGTTTACTTGAGTGGTGTCTATAAATATGTACGAGAAGAGAAGATTTCTTATACCAGAGCACTTTTTATTTTGTAGGTAAAGATTTAATGAGATTCGCTGCCTGGAAGACAAAACAAGCCTGCTCAAACTAGAAAAAAAAGTGGAGTTACTATCACTACTTGAAGACTTTGTGTGAGATACCTCAGTGAGATGTGCTAATTTGATCAGATAGCTTTTGTGTAACTTCAGCAGAAACGGGTGTAAGTGATGTGGTCTGTCCTGAGCAGGAGGGTCACTGTGGCTTTGACTTGCAGTCACTCCTTCCCGCTTCCAGAATGGTCCCATTTTGCAGTTCCAAGGTGTACTGCCTTGCATGGCATTGCGATCCTTCAGTCCTATAAATAGCTGGGGCTTCATGCAACATGGGGTGGCTCTGTTTTCTGTGGGCCTGGCGTGGTGGAGAAAGGAGAGCTGACTCTGTGGTGCCAGCTCTGTAAATGTCTCCAACTTTGGGCTTCTGAGCAGAATGTGGCATTGCTGGAGGGGCTCGTTAGCCAGATGGTTCAGCCCCAGCAAGCTGTGGGGAAGGCATGCGTTTACAAGCCTGGAGTTCAGTGTCCTGCTGGGATAGATGATCATTTACCTTTCAAGTTCCCGACAATATTCAGAATAAGCTCTCAGTTTGCGAAGTGATCGCGTTTGCAGAATCTGCTTATTTCTAGAAGTGTGTTTCATTTTTCTGTGTAAAACTTAGCGTTGAGTCTGAGTTTGGTAAATGATATATTTTGTAACTCTTGTAATGTGTAGAGCCATGTGTGCATACCGTTTTGTTTAGAAGGTGAATGAACAAACATTTTAAAATGTGACTGGAAAGTATGTTCTAGATACGGTGGGAAACAATCCTAAATAAAATAAACGCTACACTTAAGACTCAAGTGGTTGCGTCGCTTCAGGCTACGTTGATTTTTCACTTCTCCCTGTTGATCGTTGCAGGCTCTTTTTCTTGGGAGACAAGAAGAAAAAGATGCTTTTATTTGTTCCCTCACCTATTTTGTCCTTTTCTTTCCCTAGTTACCCAGTGGGAGACTCTTCCACGCTGCAGCTGTTATCTCAGATGCTATGTACATATTTGGCGGCACTGTGGACAATAACATTAGAAGTGGAGAAATGTACAGGTTCCAGGTAATTCACTGATAAATGTACCCAAACATCCACAGCAGTTCCGGGTGAATCCTTCTGGCTCTGTCACGGACGTGGCAGGGTTTCTGGTTTGGCTCCCTCTGGGCTTGATGGCTTTCCTTTTGCATCCTTCCTGCAGGAAGCCTTGGCATTTCAGATTCAGCTGCCAGAGATGGTTGTATGTCCTTAAAATCTTTTGAGATATGGTATCTGGGCAGGTGTTCTGGTAAGGCCGAGCCTTCCAGTGCCTTCTGAAGTCCTAACAGAGATTGTGACAACTTATTTTGACAAGTTGTTGAAAAGTGTATCGGACGGGATTTGCCAGGATGTTAAACGGGAAATCGACTGTTCGTCTTCACGTACTGTCAGGTTCAGGATTCCTGGGTCAGAGCGTTTTGTACTGAAGTTTTGTCTCCATGCAGCACTCCCACTCCAACCCCCCCAGTAACTATGGGAATTTTAGAATTCAAATTTCAAGATACTCGCACCAGGTCAAATCTCCCTCTACGCTCGAGTTATTTTTATTGCATGGGACCCTCAGACAAGTCATGAGAGCAGGTGAGACTCCCAGCCACCAAATCCTGAAATCTGCAAGCTGTGATGAGGCACAGTTCTACCGGGTTACCCTGGGTTGTCCTTCATTGCCCTTACCGTAGAGGAAGCCCTTGCGTGTGTTTGCTTTGTTTGTTTTCTACTTTGTATACTGCAGTGAGGTCAAATGAATAAGAAAATCCAGTGATAGTGTATGTAACTACAGTGCTTTGGGGTATAGCTATTTGAAATGAATTCTGTCTTCACTGGGTTGTTTGGTTTTTTTTTTTTAAGTTTTCTTGTTACCCTAAGTGCACTCTACATGAAGATTATGGAAGGCTGTGGGAAAACAGGCAGTTCAGTGACTTGGAGTTTGTTTTGGGAGAGGTAAGTAAAATTTACTGAAAAGGTGCCAATGGGCGTGTTACTGTGTGTGTAGCGTGTTTGCTGGGAGAAGACAAATTGGATGATGATTTGGCCCAGAAACCCTGGGAATGAAGTTTAAAGAGCAGCGTCACTGGTGAAAATGATGTCTGTCTGGTTTAGTAAGTTGCACTAATCCAGATAAATGTATAAAGTTGCAAAGGAGAAGAAACTTTTAAACTGAGAAGATCTGTGGATCACAGACATAACCTGAATTTATGAGAGCACATTATATATAGTTGCAGTATGAAAGTGATGCTAATGACCTCTGTAATCCGAGATCCCAGCTGTCTCTGGGGAAGAGCAGGTCAGTGGTTTGCAGATCCATGTATCGTTTCAGGAGCCATTTTTGAGTCCTGAAATAAAAAAGAATGAGATAAAGCAGCAGAGGGGAATGATTCTCTAGTAATGAAAACAATTACAAAATTTTAAGAACATGTTTTCTGAAGAAAAACTTGAGAAATTTGAACTTACCTGCATTCCTTTTGCAAAAAAAAAAGTCATAAAACACTTCGCAGAGATCAGATAACAGATCCTCAACAACAGGTGAAGTAGATGATGGAGAACAATAGCAAACAAATGTACTGATGTTTTGAAAAGGGAAAATAAAACCTGAAATGAGATGGAACGATAAGAAGCAAAATCTGTGACAGCTACGCAACACCTTCTGCTCAGTGAACGTAACAAAGACTCTTTCCAAATGGTGTTTGCCATTAGCCTTTAGGGAAAATAGGTGTTGAATTTAATCTGTATGTGCAGAGCAGCTGCAAGATTGCCTTTGATTCTAACTTAAACTAAATGTATAGTAACCTGGAGTTCAGCCCGGGTTTCTATGGCTTCTGCCATCTGCCGCCATCATGTGATTTGGGAATGAAAGTTTAATATGTGTTATTCCTTTGCCTTTGACAGAAGGAAGAACGAGTTCGAGGGCACACCGCGATTGTTACAGCTCGCTGCAAGTGGCTGAAAAAGAAAATCATACAGGCAAGGGAGAGGTTGAAACAGGTGAATATTTTAGAAACTTAATCGTGTGGCAAGGTAATGCTTATTGTGCGCAATTTTGGAAATAAGGTTGTTAGGAAGAAGATAATATCTGCTGACACAGATGAAGGACTGGAGCAGCACCTGATGCTAAGGTGCTCTTAGGCAAGTAAAATAAAGAGGATAATTACTATTAACGTAGGCTACTGGATTTATATCGGGCCAGGCGAGGCGTGTAATGTGGAGAGACAAAATTAATCCAGTTATCTGGATTTGGCAGTATGGCTCTTGGGAGCTCTTGTAGCTGTCTAATCTTGTGGAATACCCCTGGGGAGGTGTGCGTACCCCTCCCTCTGGGGAGGGCAAAAGCTGCATGTCATCAGAGATGGCCTGCAAGATAAGACAGATTAGAGGGAAGGCAGTGTTCAGGTTTTGAGGTTGGCTCTGTTGCCTTTACCTTAGTATTTCCTGATTTTTTTCTAGGGTTGAAGGTCTGGTGGCTCTGGTTCATTGTCTATGAATTTTAACTACTTACAGCTTTTCAGCAGCAAACATTTTATTGCTCTTGAGGAAGTGGTAGCCCACAACCTGCAGTAAGACATATGGATGCCTCATTGCCCCTTAGTTAATTGCTTTGCCACCCCGCAGCCCTCCATCTTCACTGGAACAGGCTGTCAAAGTGAAACTTGAGAGCAACAGAGTGGCTTAAAATACTTATGTGCAGCACTTTGAGCTCTGACTTTGCAAGGCTGTGGAACCTGCTCCTACATCTTCCTTCTCCAAGGAGAGATGCTGTCCCTGCTGAGGGCAGAAATGTGAGCTCATTCATTCATGGAATTCATTCCTCCCTTTTTCTGAGGTCCTGCTTTTGAGTTTCATCCAAGAGCTCACGTTTGTTCTCATCTATGTTTGTCACAGGATTTGGAACAGTAAGTCTAAGACATATGAATCCCTTATTATCTTGAAGATAATATTGAAGCTAATGAGATCTTGCGTCTTGAATATGGTGCAGTAAATGAGAAGGATCTTTCCCCTGGTTTGATTTGTTTTGATTGTAATGGTGTGAGCTGACACAGCCTTGTTGCCGTGTTTGAGTGTCTTTTCTGTGTCAGAAATCAAAGCAAGATATTGAAGACGAGGGACACGCGACGTGTCAGAAGGACGGGATTGGCGGGAATGTCAAGTTGTGCCGCCTGCAGCCGCTGCTGGAAGTGCCCATCCGAGAGGCTGAGGCGCAACCCTTCGAGGTGCTCATGCAATTTCTGTATACGGATAAAATAAAATACCCTCGCAAAGGTAGGACAGCAGGATAAAAAAAATACTAGCAACTGGGAAGCAAACATTTACTTTGGTACAGAGCAGGGTTGAGCATTTGCAGACGATGAGTCCTACATAAACGCTTATTTACCTGAGATTTAAAAAAAAGCAGATTTCTATCAAAGCATACTAACAGTGCTTTGTTTTTTCCTAATTCTTTTCAAACATCAAGGAAAAAAAAGGTCTTTGTCTTTCCAAAAGGTGTAAAAAAACCCAAACAAATAAACAAACAACGATCTCCTGGTATTTTGAACATTACGGCAGCCTGCCTGGAAGGACCATGTATCCTGAGTTGGCTTATTTCCTTTCTCTGGTATTGTTTTGATCCGTTGCAAACATAAGCCCACACAGAAAGGCAGAGCAAGCCAGTATTTATCATCTCTTCAAAATGCCAATCCAAAAGAAGGGCTCAAGAAAGGAAAAATACATTTGGTGCATTTGTTTAAGATCCCTGAGTTAAAAATGCTTGCAGGCTGGGAGGTAACAGCCAGAGATCTCTCAGCTCCCACACAGCCAGTCTAAGTCGTGGCTGTGTTGGAGTGCTGAGGTCTGTGGGGCCACGGGGGTCAGACTGGATCCCCAGGGGGATCTCCAGCTGGTGGGCTGGGGAGGCTGCAACCGCCTGGCACAGTTACGTAAAGTGAGCTCTGTCTGTCCTAATGCTGATGGCTTTGCTTCGGTTTCAGTCCAGGATCTTTCTATAAAAGGTAATTCTCAGGAAAATAGCAATTTGTATGCAGTCATCCAAAGGCTTTCCCAGTGAGGTGGCTTGTCTCAGAGCAAACCTTAATGGGGACGAGGGAGCCTTCTCATTGGTGTCTGCCGACATTGCCAGATTCCACTCTCAGCCGGTTCGCTGATCCTCTGCGTGTTTGCTACAGGACAGGATCAGACCAAGGAAGGGATTATCACATTGTGCTCCTTCCCTTTGTTATAGATTTCCCAGGCAGCCTGCTGCCCTTCTCCCCAGCCCCTCAAACAGCCTCCCTGGTGCTTACCTGTCTGCTGGGATCCTCCAGTGGCCCTGTCCTGACCATTTGTATTCCTGGTTGCTCCTCTCAGTTCAGAGGGCAGCACCTCGGGGATCCATCCAGGGGCTGAGCTAATGTAATTGGCCATGCTTATCAAATGGGATTTTCCTGATTAGACACAGGGAAGGCACGTGACATGCAAGGCTTTTCTCTATCAAAAAGCAGTTACAGCAGATGGCCAGAGATCTGTGAGGAAAGCAAAGGCTGTGGAGGATTATTCCTTGAGTTGGCGTCCCAGTAGCCCCATTGCAGTGGCCTACAACGGTCCCTGCTGCCCCTCTCTTACTGCAGCCCTCTCTCCTACACCAGCCTCAGATCTGTACACATGAGCATTTCCTTCATAACGGTCTGTCAAAATCAGGGAGCTGGTTGCTAATACTGCATAAAGCCCAAGGACTTCAGCAGAGCTGTTAGCACCTGAGCGCTTTGGAAAATCGGGCTGCTAGCTTTGGAGCTTGTCAGTGTTTTTAGAGACTTCACTTTCTTTTGAGGGTTTTAAAAAATAGTGGTGCAGTTCGTGGTCCAAAAAATCTTGTGGGGTGGCTCTTTCTTGCCTCAGTTTTGAAACTCCTTTTTTAGTATCAGTTTGGATTTTGTCTAACCAGCAATGGAATTTTTTTCCGTTTCCATAAAAATACTCCAGTCGCTGTCCATTCTACCATTCTGAATGCTCGAGTTGATGTAGAAAGAAATAGTTTGAGAAAAGTTTCTCTTTTTGTCCTGTGAGCTCTCCAGCCTTTTTATCTCTTGTAATTTCAGGTCATGTGCAGGATGTGTTACTCATTATGGATGTATACAAACTAGCCTTAAACTTCAAGCTCTCCCGACTGGAACAGCTCTGCCTTCAATATATTGAAGCGTCTGTAGACCTGCAGAATGTGCTCATTGTGTGTGAAAATGCTAACAAGCTTCAGCTGGATCAGCTAAAGGTAATCCCATTTTGCATACAAAGTAACTGATAAGAAATTTTAAAAAATGAAATCAATGTAATTAATGCTTTGCAAAAGCATCTCAGCTTTTTCAAATTTGGTTCTTTCCTATAATTTACAGTTGCTTGAGTTATGTTAGAGTGGATTGTCCCGTAGTTGCTCATGAATATTATATAGGTTTTTTTTCAATAAGCATTTGGTATTTTTGCATGTCTGCTCTGTAGGATATAAAGGGCAGAGGGACTTTGGCTCTTCCTTGGTTCACTCTCACTGCAGTGAGATGGAACCAGTACATTTTCTGGTCCCACTGTTTAATACAGAGACAGCAAACAGGTTCTTTCACCTGGTCTGATGAAAAACTAAATTCTGTTCTGGTGCCTCTGATCTGAAAAACACTCTAGTGTTTTGAAAAACAAAATGTGTCTGCAATTCTTTGTCTCTGTAGCGGGTCAAGGGCTTTTAGGCATTTCCTGAAAGTCATGAAAGGGTCGATACGCCAGGCTTCAGACCGTGATTTGCTGCAATGGTCTGGTTCCTGCCAACGGTGGCCAGAACCGATTCTGCTTAAAGCTGCAGAGAAGCAGCTCCTCCACCCAAGTCCAAGGGTCAGTGCAAGACCATGCAATGCCTGTTTAAGCAGCCTGTGCACATCAGTTGGCCATATAGCTGACAGTTTTGAGCAGAGTGAGGCCAGAGAAACCAATATGCACCAGTGCTTCCTCCGGCACTCTTTGTGCACTGGATATGGGCAAAGGAAAGGCATCCAGGAGGACAGCAGCAGGGTCAGCAGCAAGTACGTAAATGCTGGCACAGCCTTTGGCACGTAGGAACGTGGTGCCATTAGCTGCCCAGAAGCTCAAGCAAGTATCTCGGCATTGGTGGATCTAATGCCAACAATTTCAAATCAGCCTGCTTACCTCCACCTGTCTTCGCCACCAGTGGGGTGACAGGGGCTCTTCCACACAACTCCATTTGGTCAGAATCACCTTGAGTTGGCATCTTGTCTTCTCAAGTGCGCGTTAGTCCTCGTGGGTAGGTGCCATCTGCAGAAGGCTGTTCTTTCTGGCATCCTGGTCATTGTTGAAAACATTTTACAGATGGGTCCTGGGCAGATCCCTGTAGATCCCAGGTGAAATAACTTGGCAGAAGATGGACAGTAGTAATGATTCTTTGGTTGAATTTTGTACTTGCCTTATGGTGAGCTGGGGTAGATTATATTTTTTGCTTATGAAAGTGTCCTGAGGGAAGGCCTTGGTTCGCACTGGCAAATGAAGTACCATTTTTTGTCCCTTTAACTGTTTAGCTTTAAGTCTGGTTCATTTGTCACCTTTCTAACACATTAATTTTTCTAGCAAGTTTGTCATGCGAGAGCCTACAAGAGCTCTTTCAGACTGTTTGCAACCTTTATAGAAAAGGCTAAGGCAAAATCCACACAAAGAAATCCTACAAATTATTTGTACCCCTAATGAATAGTGTTAAGAGTTAAGATCTCTTCACCCTTCTAATTAACTTTTGGTACCTATTTGTGTAAAGAATTATTAAGAGGTAGCAACCAATCTTAGTTAGTTCCCTGAGGTTTTCAGTGTCTCCTGGGATTCCTATTTTGGAAAGCTTCAGAGCAGCTGGACGGGAGACAATTAATCTTTTCCTCGTTAGTATTTCTTAGACAGGTTTTTCTAGATGTTTAGAATTGTCCTGAATTTTCTGTTCAAGTAGGAGCCTAGATGATCATTTAGTAAGGAGGTCACTGCTTGGTAGTTCCAGCTGCAGGATCCCTGCAGAGGGTCATAGGAAAAGGATGGCTGTTTGCACATGTAACTTGGTAACATTTCTGCGATGCTATAGGCTGACTTCATACAGTAAACGATAATTTTTTTATTAACTTGATTTTTTTTTTAAGGAACATTGCCTGAACTTTGTGGTGAAGGAATCACATTTTAATCAGGTAATAATGATGAAGGAGTTTGAGCATCTTTCTTCATCCCTCATAGTGGAGATTGTACGGAGAAAACAGCAACCTCCTGTTCGCACACATTCCGATCAGCCACTTGATATCGGTAACTTTTGTGCTTTATAAAGTAATCAGTTGTGCTATTGTTGTGTTGCTAATGGTTTGTTTAGTCTAGGAAGCGGCCTAGGAAGTAGATCACTGCAGACCACCAGTTTTCCGGTTGGTGTAACTATGCTTAGGGTGTTTCCCAGACTAAGATGGGGCATGCCAGTTCGTTTTCCAGGGAGCTTCAGTCAGAACACAGGATCCCCATCAAAGTACGTCAAGGGTGGTATTAAATATAGTCGTGTTCTTCTTGCAGTAAAATATCCTGATTCATTTCAGAGAGAGATGAGACAGAAGGAGCAGAAGGGTATAAAGAATGATTCAAAGAAAAGGCAGTGGACATTCAGTTTAGTGGACTACAAGGTAACAAAGCTGAGTTGGGGGAGTTGCCTGCTCATAGGGTTTCACCAAAGAAGGAGCAGAAGTGAGGAAGAGGATCTCGGCAGTAAGGCAATGCTGACAAGGTAGGCCTTATTGTGAGAGAGAGAGAGGTGGCAGGGGGTGGAAAGCGTGGAAAAATTAACTAAGAAAAAAAAGTTAATGGAAGAAAGAAAGAGAAGATAGGGAGGAAAAGACTTTAGGAAGATAAATAACCTGTACTGATGGTCAAGCCTTTAATTTTCATTCTGTGGTTCTTCTGGAAGAAGAAGATTTGATTTACAATTCTATTACGGAATTCATCAAGGACTGATTTGGGACTAGTCTTATTCAAGATTTTATCGTCCTGACACACAAAAAAAGGGATTTAATAATGAAATTTGCTGAGGCCACAAAGTTCAGAGGCATTGCCAGTATTGATTTGGAGTACTACACAAAAAGAGTTGAGGACTGGTGAGAAAGATGGAGAAGCCAGTCCTGGAAGGTCAAGTAGAAGCATTTGGCTGGCATTTGTCCCAGGGAGAAGAGAGGTGCACCGTCCGGGAAGATGGCGTAGCCAACTTCTGTATCCAGAGCCGGAACGGTGCGAGGGACCCAAACATTAAAAAAAAAAAAAAAATAGAAAGATGAACTTTGAAAATACAAGTGGATTTGGATCAGACTTGAGTGTGCTCTATTTCGCAGTTAATTGTGTTCAAAGGTTAATAAGAATGTTGGATGAAAGAAGCCTTTATTGAGCATTTGGAAAAGCTTTTTCATTAAGAGACAGAATTTTATATTCCTTTTGTTTGGAAATAATGAAAAGGGTGAGGAAAAATCAGATTTCTTGATCTCTAGAGACCAACTCAGTGTGGCCACTGCCGGTGTTTGCTGTGAGCAGTCTGAAAGCAGAGCTGCCAGGTCTGTTTCTGGGATGGGCAGTAATGGATTGCAGCGGGGAAGGATGAAGCTCGTTTTGCTCCAAGATTATGAGGAAGGGCCTGCCTCCCACTCACCCCAGGAGTCCCAAAGGAGGGAGGGACTGGAGCTATTACTCAGCCATGTATTAGTTTGACAGCGCCTGGTCACCTGGAACTACCATGTCTTTAACTATTTCATTATGTTAACTTTCAGGAACATCTTTAATTCAGGACATGAAGGCTTACCTAGAAGGAGCTGGGACTGAATTCTGTGATATCATCCTTCTCTTAGACGGCCACCCACGGCCAGCCCATAAAGCGATCCTAGCCGCCCGCTCCAGGTGAGTCAGTGTTCACTAGGACTGTAACAGGTACCGTATGTGTAAAATGCAGCCTCTACAATTTGTGGGTCAGCTTGGGTTTTTTGGAAGGCAGGGAGGAACTTTGTATCTGCGTATGTATAAGACACAGCTTTGCTCAATGAGTGTAGTAAGCCTTTAAGCGACAGTGATTAAATATTTTTTTCAGTTTGATACCCAGCAGGGAAAGAGAGGAGGAAATTAAAACGGTGGAGATTGTCTAGAGGATGTGTAAGAAGCTGCACTGCAAGACAAAGAATCTGTAAAATCGCAGAAAGGGGAGAAGGGTGTAAAATGTAAGGGGGTTTCAGTGAGGTGCAAAGCAACAGATGTCCACTGAGGTCAGAAGGAGTCTTCTGGTGGTGAACACCCATTCTGAATCACGTGAAACTTGAATCTCTTCCTCACTTGCCGCTACTTAAGACGGGGTGTGAATAAGGATAACGAAAAATGGTGCATAACAGAGACTGGATTGTTCCTGTGCTTTGTTGCAGAGGCAAGCAGTTCACCCTTCTGAAGACTGGTACTACTGTGCCTCCTCAGTATGTGGGTGAAGTGGGTTTGTCCTTTGCTCGTGTGTTCTGTGTACCTGCACCTTTTCGTTCTGCCAAACATTAAGTGTTCACATAAAATTTCTATTTCAAATACTGTCACAATTTTTTCCAGTCCCAGTAATAATATTCAGTATTAGTTACTGTGGTATTTTACCAGAAGCATTTCACAGCTCTTAAACCAGCCCTGTGTGATTGGCAGCCTGTAAATACCAAGGAAATTCATAATGCTTTAAGCTCTCTGCTGGGTCTTATGCAAATTAGATGAAAATCAAAGCACCGTGTGTCCTAATTTTCAAGAGAGACAAATTTCAGGTAGTGCCAATGGAAATTAGGGGGATTATATTTGGAGTTCTCTTACAGGCAGACATGTAAGAAACACCAATTTAGCAGTGGTTTTGCCACCTGAATTTACTTCTTTGGAAGCTGCAGAGCTTCATAACAAACTTTGAACGACGTTGGGTTAAACCACACGTGCAGAATGTGTGACACCGTTTTGTTTCCTTTTCCAGTTACTTTGAAGCCATGTTCCGTTCCTTCATGCCAGAGGATGGGCAAGTGAATATTTCTATAGGTGAAATGGTTCCCAGCAAGCAAGCATTTGAGTCTATGCTTAGATACATTTATTATGGAGAAGTAAACATGCCTCCTGAAGACTCGCTGTATCCTTACATCTAAAGTAATTGAAGTATTTGTCTGAAGTGCATGTATAGCAGCTCACCTTCCTTTAGCTCTAGATTGCCAGGCCCGGCCTGGGAGATTTATTTCTCAGGATTGCATTAGCTTCTGTCGTTGATTTGTATTTACAATCAGTGCTGTTACCTTCGGTTTATGGTTTTTTCCTTAATGAGACCAACAGCTACCTCTTTGCTGCACCTTACTATTACGGCTTCTCCAACAACAGACTGCAAGCCTATTGTAAGCAGAATCTAGAAATGAACGTCACGGTGGAGAACGTACTCCAGG
Source organism: Steatornis caripensis (assembly GCA_013398225.1). NCBI lineage: Eukaryota > Metazoa > Chordata > Aves > Caprimulgiformes > Steatornithidae > Steatornis > Steatornis caripensis. The sequence continues at coordinate 51,069 of VZSC01003369.1, read as the reverse complement.
TAATTGTTCCCAAGCGGCTTTAATTAGGCACTTGACTTAGATTCGGGAAAGCCAGAGGGTGTAGTCCAGTGGGTACCTCCAGTGCCCGGGTTCACTGAGTTGCTTCCAAACTGACGTCCAGTGAGACTGCGCAAACCCTTCTAATGACAGTGGCCCTGCGTGGTTAACGCGTGTGCAGGAGCGCAGCCTTCAGTGGCTTTGTTTCCTTACCTGCTTTGTGTGTCGCTAGTGCTCAGCTGGCCGTCAGGGTATTGCTCTTGAGCTCCTCATCCACCGTTATACTGTGTTTCTAAAGGGCTTTTTAAGATGTGCCGTGTGCTCAGCACTCGACTCCAAACCCTTTTTCAGTAGACATTTATACCAGGGCAAAGGTGATGTGCAGGTGACGGGTGACGTTAGTCTTGTTCTGTCAGCAGTGCTGACAGGATCTGGCAATGACGTTTAAGCTAACAAAAAATAGTCTAATAAGAAAGCCTACAAAGCCACCTACTAGGTAGGCAGACCGAACCCACTGCAACACAAGCAGAATCAATTCCAGCGATAACTGCTTCTGGCTCTTGCCCATGCCAGTCTCACTGGGGTACTTCAGGGAACCTGGCTCTGAAACAGATCTGCAGTTGCCTACTGATTATCTCCAGAGGGCTCCACACATTTTAAATCCAAGGCTTGTTTTTGTATAGTTCAGAAAAGACTCAGGTTTGTAATGAAAAATGGAGGTGTTTCCCTAGCTCAGAGGAGTTACCTCTTCTGAGTCAGAACAGTGTTTGTGCCCTGTACATCTGAGCTGTGCAGGAGGAAAATCACATTGTTGCTTTTGCTCTAGATTTTAGAGGCAGCCGACAAGACCCAGGCCCTGGACATGAAGAGGCACTGCCTGCACATTATTGTTCACCAGTTCACCAAGGTTGGTTGCATCTTTTGTGGGGCTTTTGAGAGCTGCTGTCCTCTGTCGCTGCGTTGGTTAAAGACACATTAATATAGGAATCCATTTCGTTCTTTCTCATGTGAGACAGCTGAGAGCTGTCTGCGTGCTACTGACACTCACTGACAAGACTGCTAGGCATACTTTTCACACCAAAAATAAATTAAAGACTAGAACAGCCTAGTCTGCAAATGTGAAGACCTTCCAAACAGAAGTTACCCAGAGTTGCTTCCATTTCCACTTGTTCCAGCTGTTAATTTTGTGCCATGCCATTGCTGGGTTCTCATGTGTATAGCAAGATAAATTTGTTACGTATTGAGGGCACAGATCTCTTTCACTGGCGATTATGAGTGTGCTGTTCATTTCTCTTGAAGAATTTTCTGTCATAGATGTTATATTGCCATGTGCTCAGAAGGCAAATTACCCTGTCCTGGCTTAGCTTTCTGTCATTTCCATGTTTTGGTGTGTGGAATGGTGCGTTAGTGATAGGAAAGGTCAAGAGCCTGATGTGCTGATACTCCTGTCCTTGCTCGGGAGAAAGGTATTGTCATTTAGTTGTTCCTATGAGATACGATCCCTCCTTGAGAGCTGCCCAGCATGTCACCAGCTCATTGCACAGCTCGTTAGCATCGGTAGCTAAATCATAGGAATTGGGATTTCTGGGTGCTACACACCTATGGATAGTAATTCCCTACTTAGAATTCAAGTAGCTTATTCTCTTTTGTATATTTAAACTCACAATCCTCCTGCTGCTGCCCGTGGGGAAGGAAAGCACCACTCGGTCCAGTTTGTATCTAGAGATGAGACAGAGGGAGGTATTCAGGCTCTTTAGGAGATGCCTGCATTGCCCAAGCGTAATGCATTTTACATTCAGAAATAACTGAAAAAGCTTTGAGAGTGGAGCCAGCATCCAGGAATTGCACTCCCAATGGAGAATCCCCAGCACGAGGTTACAGCCCCCCTGCCTTCATGTTACGTGTTTTCTTCTGGCCCCATGAATCCCGCAGAGCAGCCCAACTTCAGCAGGGGCTGGAGAATGGTCCCCCCGTGGGTTACAGGAAAGCCTGGTGGTGGGGACGTTGCCTCGGGTTTGGGGTCAGTGCTTTACAGTGCCTGAGAGCTGAAATCTCACGGTCTCAACTTCCCGGTGGAGGCCACAGGAAGACAAACAGGTTGGCGCGATTCTCACCAGACCGTACCGGGGGGAAACGAACGTTGCGACATTTCAGAAAAAGAGATTTGAACTGAAGGGCGTTACTCAATTGTACTCCACTAACCAGAATATGTGGAAATGTTTTATATTTAAACTCTTGACTGTTAGAACAGTTTTCATCAAAATGTGCCTGGAAGACTGTCAAGCAGATGTGCACGAAGAAATCTTAATTATGCAATGTTTTTCTTTGGCCTGAGAGGCTTCAGTGTGTGATTTTTGGCCCAGCGCTGGGTGACTCTATGTGTGGCTGGGCACGAATGCTTGCCGCTCTCCTCCCTGGCAAGCCACAGGCTCTGAAGGGAGATTTGTTCTAGCTGCGTGAGCCCGGTGGGTCATCAAGGCTTAGGCGGGCCGCGTGTATGGCCCATGGGATCTCCTGTTCTTCCAGCCTGATTAACGCCGTTCTCAATTCGGACTGTTCAGGAGTTTTCCCTGCAGTAAGAACATTAACTGAAGGGCTCTACCCAGAGGTTTGCTCATTTGGGCAATGTGGTTTTAGGCTCTTGTGTGTCGGTATTGTGCAAAAGCCCTAATAAAACTGCTCTTCCGAAGTGTTTGTACTGACACCCTGATCTGTTCCTCCATAGCGCATGCCTCGGTGCAGGGGCAGCATTCCCACCGGTGTTGAGGGGGTCTCTTTCCCTCCCAGTCCTCACAGACCCTTGTTTGGGGGATTTTACTTCAAGCACGTCCTGAGCTCTTTCTGAAAGTGTACTCAGCTGTTTCTTTCCTGGGTTTCAAAAGATGTTTGGGACATTTTTATTCTTTATGACAGTCGAGCTTCTTAGGCTGAGGCGATAATCTTTTATTAGACCAGTTAATACAGGCTGGGTAAGTGGACAGGCTTTTAGGCGGAGTCTGCCGTCAAGGCTGGGCACGTATGTTAGTAACTCTAGCGAGATGGGTTACTGGCTCATTACTGTGAGGTTGTGGAGAAGGAAGGAATGTGTAGAGCTTCGTTTCAATAACAGCTGAGCTTTTGAACAGTCTAAGACCATAAAGTTTGTTATAGATTCTGGTATATCTGACGCAGTGAAGGTTTTTGTTGGCTAGTACTCCAGTGACCTGCTTTGACTGCGGGAGGCATGCCAGCAAAACCAGTGTGGACGCTAAGCACGACCTCTCCTTAGGAGCACACAGGAGCGAAGAGATCGGGTCCTAAGTCACTTTCTCAGTAGAAAGCCATGGTCTTCAAAGTTCGGGGCTGTGCTGGTGCCCAGCTTTGTTTTTAGGAGAGTGCTTAGTTGGCATCCATTAGCAGTAGAGTTGTCAATCTAAACAGTAGTTACAGTCCTTTCTCAGAGAGGCTGTGCTGGGGTCAGCATTTCTGCTGTCCTCCATTCCCACCCCCTCTGTGCAGCAGCCTGAAATTGGGTTGTAAGCACAGAAGTCGTTACTGGAGTCTCTGTGGGCCATTCTCTGCAGCCCAGCCCCAGGACTGTGATTTCACGCCGTACGTGCCCAGCCTTTGACTTGCCTGACCTGCCTGTTGCACGTGGGGTGGCAGGGGTAAAGCAGTGATACGTCAGCTGTGATTTGGGGAGGGGTTTAATTTCTTTCTGTTTTTTCTGTTCTGTTTTTCTTTTCCTTGAAGGTCTCCAAGTTGCCAAATCTCCGCTCCCTAAGTCAGCTACTCCTTCTTGACATCATAGAGTCGTTAGCTAACCACATATCAGACAAGCAGTGCGCGGAGCTGGGCTCAGACATATGACGTGCTTTGGTAATCGAACTTTTCATTTGTTCCTCAAAAAAACTAGCACTTTACGTCTGACTCTCTTTTCTACCATTCCATACTGAGCTGCTCAGTGTCTGCACAGAACAGCAGCAGCCGAGAGGAGCGTGGACAGCTGCCTTGCTCTCCCGTGGATTTGCTTGGTTTGTACCTTTGTGGAGAAGGGTTTGGTCTCTGTTACACAAATGTAAAATTGAAACTGTTACAGGAATGAATGTATTCCACATGGTTTTGGGAGTAACTAAGTTCAGAATCAAGCCCATTACTAGTTTTGTACTGTAAAGTAAAGCAGTCTTGAGTTAAGAGACTCATTAGTACTTTGAAACACAAAATTTCAAGAACAGTATTTAAAGAACTCCAGCTGACGCAGTCAGGGCCTGTAACGGCAAGTCAGATACAACAAAACTGGAACCAGAGAGCGTGGTGTTCGCAGTGAGGCTGACCCTTGGACCAGAATGTAGTGACTTTTCAGAGATTCTCGGTGGTGTGGATTAAAAGATAAGCCCGTTTGCAACTGCCTCGGTTGGTGGGCTGTGGGACATCCAGACCTGTGCTCTGCAGCAGGTCAGACTAAAAGATTGCAGTGGTCCTTTCTGACCGTCAGATCCATTAATCCTGTCTCGCTAAGCCTTTCTAAGTCAATTTATTAATAAAGAGTTAACATCGTCTCCCGACATTTTGTGATTGACTTGGCTTTCATTTTGGAAAAAAACTAAGCAAAAAGAACTTGGAGCTTGATGAAGGCCACTTTGTTAAAAATAAGTGTGCTACATCTTGTTACTAATTTTATGCTGAAGTGTCTTTGTTAGTCGTTGCCTTTGCAGGAAGGTGAATGAAAGCAGAGCGCCCTTCCCAGCCAGTTTAGAAGCAGCTGCTGTTCCCTCTCGCTTGCGGCTCCCCAGCTCCCCGCGGTGCTGGATGCTTCCCGCAGTGCAGGGGTGAGAGGAGCTTTACTTCTCCCTGGCTGCTGAATGATGCAGCTTGGCTGGGGAGCGTTGGGGATCAGCTGGTGTTGGTGAAACATCTGCAGACAGAACAGCTCCCCAGCCCGAGAGCCACCGAGGCAGCCCAGAGGAGGGAGGTGGCTCCCTCCCTCACAGAAGCTGAGAATCAAAATCTTGTCCTGCTTTAAGCTGCACCAGTTCGCAGACGTGGAGCAGACGGCAGCGCTGACGTGGTGCTGGTCTCTGCTTGGCTTTTTGGAATGGCAAGAGTTGGCTTGAGCTGGAGTGGTGCAAGATCCCTCCTGCGAAGCACAGCTCCCAGCCCCTGTTCCCACCCTTGCGGACGCGATTTTTAATTCAGGACAGTGAAGTGTTCCCGGTGCAGTACGAGTTGTGAGCTCCCGTTCAGCATCCTGCAGCATGATGTGCACGTGCGTGTTTCGGTATGCTGAGGGCGTTGCAATCTGTGCAGTGGAGGTGTCATTTCATTTAATCCAAGGGAAGTGCTTTAGGGACCGCTTGATCTGTCTCCCAGCTGATGGCTTGCCCAGGTGAGTCAAACCAGAGGTGGCAGATGCATCTGAGAGCCAAGGGCTCGTTTTCAAGCAGAGGGATTATTGCCAGATGCCTGATCGGTAATGAAGTCTCTTGTCGGAGGTCATGTTAATTGTACTGACAGTCTGCATGTTCCCTGGGAAACCAGATCTGCAAATGGAGAAAGGTTGTATGCTACAACTTGTAAGAATACTACAAGTTATTTTCAGCAGTGCTGAATCCACTAGAGGACACCCATTTCCTAACCATGCGCAGCCTCATTCCCTCGGTAAGGAAGAACAGGCTGATACCAACCATGCCCTAACCAACCCCTTTGACCCCATTTTATCAAACTGTTTGGGGTTTGGAGCTTACTCCTGAGCCCAGCGGCGAGGAAATGTGCAGCCACTGCTGCCTCTGAGCCAGGGTGCTGTCAGTGTCTGTGCTTTGGGGGTGGTTTTGGCTTAGTCCTGGCTCTAGTGACTGTAGTGCTCGATCAGAGGTACATTGCATCAGTGGGATTTATTGTCTGAAAAATTGCAGTCCATGGCGCTGTTAGGTTGTCTTTGTGATTTGCCTCGGGGCTGCTGTTGTGCAGGGTGCTGGCATCGTACACCCCTCTGGGAGAGGAGCCGGGGACCCGCCCCGTGTGCCCCCTTCGGCCTGAGCTGTCCCCTCCTGCACCCAGGAGTGGAGCGGGGGCTATGTCAGGTCCCCCCGTGGCTTGGCCCTGCGGAAGAGGGCTGGGTCTCAGGAGAAGGAGGCAAGGGAAGTGCCAGGGCTGTTGGGGGGGGGGGAAACGGGCCCACCTTCCCATAGGATCTTGCGGATGCATGGACTGAAAGGGACAGCCCCACAGGGCAGCCCTGGGTTTCCCAAGGGATCTCAGGATGGGAGGTCCGGCAGGAGCAGCTGGCATTGGAGGAGCTACTGCCGCAGGCCTGGCAGCAGGGGCAGCTCACGTGCTGGGGTTTATTTGTGCTTTCTGCGGCAATTGGGTGCTCGTGCCATTGCTACCTCAGAGCACCCTTGTGAGCCAGCGGCCTCGGCGGCCTTTGTGGCCAGCAGGTTTCTGGGGTTACTGGTGCAAGTGTGGCCTTGGGGCAGTTTTGTACTGGAATTTTGGGGAGCCTGCTTGTGTTCCAGCATTTGGTAAGTAACAGTGTGGCTGTCTGTGTCTTATTCCTACAGTCTCTGCCATACGTAGGCCACGCTGGCTCTTTGAAGCCCCGAAGTCACGCTTTGCTGGCGTCATTGTCCACACTCTGGGATTTATCCCAGCAAACTGGGGGACAGGGACCGCTGGGGGGAGAGCAGGAACGCATGCCTCTCCCCGACCCCAAAGCGAGCCCCCTTGTGGTGGGGGGGGCAGACACCTCGGTGTGGGGAGGAGGAAAAGCAATTCCCAACTCCTCCTCTGCCTTCTGCAGCACCCGGGGCGCTGAAGCTGAGGTCCCAGTTTTGCCCCTTCCACCCCAGTGTCTGCACAGCCCCTGCAGGGTCAGCCCCCCCCCATCCCTGCTGCCATGTGGGACCTGCAACAGCTCGGCTAGAACCTGGCAAGGACTGGTGTGGATCAGGGCCACAGCTCCTTCAGCTGCTCCTGAAGATGCTCACGCCAGGCCCATCCGGGATGGAGTGACCTGCACGTCCCCAACCAGGGCTGGCACGGTCCCCTGCTGGGGGAGGGGAGCAGGGAGTCACGCTAAGGCTGCCCGTGGGCACAGGACAAACACAAAATGAGAAAAATGACGAATTTTAATAAGGAAACGTGTGCAGTGATGGAGAAAGGGCTGAGGTCCTGCCCGAGGGAAAGCCTGCGGAGGGAGCGGAGCCCAGGCTGCACTAGTTCTCCGCCACCTTCAAGCCCAGGATCTTCTTGATGTAGTTCTGGACGTTGACGTGGAGCTGGGGGGCTGTAGCTGAGAAGGTCTCCATGGCCAGGGCCCGGGCTGACGCCGACCCGCCCCACATAGCGCGGTAGAGGGGCAGGGTGTACTTCTGCTTCCCCTGCAGAGACAGAAGGGGAGTTACACCCCAGCCTCCTCCCCCGCTCCAGCACGGTGAAGGCCAGGAGCTCCACGTCTGCCCCCAGGGCACGACAGCCCTGCTTTTGGGCAGGACCACAGAGGACCAGGACAGGGTGGCAAATGCCGCCCTTGGCACTGTGGCACCTGGAGAGGTAAGAACACCTTGACCTTGGAGAAGGAGCAGGCCATGAGAAGCTCAAGTTCAACAAAGCTAAGTGCAAGGTCCTGTACCTGGGTGGGGGCAATGCCCAGTATCAAACCAGGCTGGGGGACGAAGGGATTGGGAGCAGCCCTGGGGAGAACGGTGGATGAAAAGCTGGACTTGACCCGACCATGTGCGCTCGCAGCCCAGAAAGCATCCAACTCCTGGGCTGCATCCCCAGCAGCGTGGCCGGGAGGTCGAGGGAGGGGATTCTGCCCCCCTGCAGTGCTGCATCCAGCTCTGGGGTCCTCAGCAAGGGAAAGACATGGACCTGTTGGAGAGGGTGCAGAGGGGGGCACAAAAATGACCAGAGGGATGGAACAGCTCTGCTGTGAGGACAGGCTGGG
>VZSC01003369.1:0-17805 GCA_013398225.1 Steatornis caripensis | reverse complement strand
CAAGTGCGACGACGAGCTGCTGGGCGGGAAGGGCCCGGCGGTGGCGGCGGGCGCTGAGGAGAAGCCCTACCTGAAGGTGGACCCCGAGCTGGTGGTGACGGTGCTGGGCGACCTGGAGCAGCTCCTCTTCAGCCAGATGCTGGGTGAGTGCGGCCGTTGCGCCCCGCCGGCCTCGCTGTCAGGGCATGGAAATGGCGGGAGTCCGGCTGCCTGAGGCGTCGAGGGCTCCCCCCAGCCCTGGGAGGGCCCTGCTGGAGGCCGCGGTGGCGTGCGTGGTGCTGAGGGAGAAGGAGAAGGGGTGCTGAGGGAGAAGGAGAAGGGGTGCTGAGGGAGAAGGTGCCGTCGGCCTCGCCAAGGGGCAGGGCTCCATTGCCAGCCCAAGGGCCCACACGCAGCCTCTCTGGCATTGGCTCCAGCCTCTTCATGAGGAGGAATGGCAGGTGGCGGTCAAGTGCGTCGTCCCCACGCGTCTTTTCGGTCACCCCTTGTCTCTGCACCCCACCAAAGATGATGGAGGTTGCCTGGCCAGGTGCCGCAGCTGTTCCCTGTCATCGGGGTGGCTCACCCCCGGCGTTGACCTTGGCCACTCTTGCCAGGAGGCTGTGGGTGGAGGTGCCATGCGTAGGGTCTGCGCCGCTGCCTGCGCTTTGGGCAGGAAGCTTCACATCCAGAGCCCCTCCAAGGTCATGGGCTGTGGCTGAGGAGGGTCTTCCAAGGATACTGCCACAGGGTTTGTGTGAGCCGGTTTCAGCCCACGACTGCCTGCGTCTTGCTATCCCGGCAGGTTTGGTCCCTGAGCCTGTGCGGTTGAGAGCCCGTTGCACAGTGGATTTTCATCAGAGCAACGATTGCTGGCCTCCAGTGCCGGCCGTGCCTCTGATCTCGGGGCCTGCTGCTGCCTCGTGGGCCGTGGCGCTCGGTCTGGGTGCAGGCGTGCCCAGCCCTCGCGTTTCTCTTGTGGCCGCCTGCTGACCTCTAGGAAACCACGGCAGACCTGGGAGCCCTCTGCTTTCCGCTGAAGCCTGTTCTCCCCTGCGTCCCAACCCGCAGTGCCTGTGGGCTTGGGTGAGCAAGGACTGCGAGGGGCTTGTGGCTTCAAAGAGCTCTGGTCTGGCAAACTGGTGTGAGAAGGGGCAAATGAGCTCTGTGCAGCCCTCATGGTGCTGCCAGTGCCCGAGCTAGCTGGGTTTAAAGCCCAGATGGTTGGTGGCATTGGGGAACAGCAATATAGGCAGGGCTGGGAGCCATGGTGTGTCCAGTCCTTTCAAATTCCCTGCCTGGGACCAGGCAGGAGGGGGCCTGGAGCTTCTCTGGTGCTTGGAGAGATGGCTTGAGATACCTTCTCCTAGCTGTGTTGTGAGCAGAGCTTTGCCGTGGGGAGAGAAGGGAGAGATTCGCCCCAGCGGGGGGCTGTGTGGGAGGTTTGGAGAGGTGGAGTGAGCTGCAGTATGTGCTGAAATCAGGCACCTGTAAAGCTGTGCTTGCTGAATGTGGTTCCCTGCTACACACTCTGCCACTTCAGGAGCCTTCGAGGTGTCACAGCCCCTGCTCCAGTGCAGAGCTCTCGCACAACGTGCACGGGCACGTGCTGGCACACAGGCTTGGAGCCTTGCAGACCATCACGCTCGGCCCCCTGGCCATGCATGGCCGAGGGAGCAGCAGCAGTGGTGCGCGCCCTGCCTAGTTCTCTCCCTAGCAGGGGTCTGTCCCAGCTGCTGGAACATCTCAGGGCTCGCAGGAGCTGTGGAAGCAGCTCATGGAAAGCCACAGAGTGAGCACAAGGCATGGACAGGTAGACCATGAGGATGAGCAGGCTGGACATAGGAGGTTGGCCTCACAGCAGGGGCTGCGGGGGGTCTGGCTGCCCCGCTGGGCTCATGGATATCCGTCCTGAGCCTTAACGCTGGGGTAACACCAGATACCATGGGAGCAGGGCAGAATTGTGGGAGGATTTGTCGCTTAGGGGACTAACAGATCTCCACCTACTGGTGCTGGCATGCCTGGGGGGAGCTTGATGTCCCCCTGTGATGCTCTAATCTTAGATGGGGGTTTCCTCAGCACCCCCAAGAGAAATTCTTGCAGCTTTTCTGAGGGCACAGGGCTGGCCCACGCGGGAGTGACACGTGGTTCGTGGCAGTTTCTGGAGTACTAGAGATCCTGCCTGCAAGACACGGGCTTGTGCGCGTGATGAGGAATACCACGGCATGCAGAAGTGCTCCCAACACCTGCTTTGGTTTCTAGGGTGGTTGCCTAGCCTCTGCCTGCATCAGGGCCTTCTGCAGGGCTGACCTGGACCTTGGGAGGTGTTGAGCATCCCTTTGGACTGCACTTACCATCTGAAGGCTTTGTTGCCTGGCCCACGAGGGCCAGACTCTGCTGAATCTGTCCTCTGACACCTCCTCCCCCCCCCCCTGCTCTGTTTATTTGCTGAAATAGTTAATTTTCTGAGATGTATGGACTGCTAGGCTTCCTGCGGTGGGGACTGAGGGCTGGTTGTCCAGTGTCGGGTGGGGAGGATGCCTGGGGTGGACAGCGCAGGAAGTTAACCCTCCTGAAACATCGCTTTCCTTCCCTGGGGCGGTACTTCCCGTGTTCATGGGAGTTGTGCTGTGGAGTCATAGCTCCTTAACCAAGCCAACCGTCACCTGGCACATCCTTGACAGCCCGTGGGGTGGGGATGCTGGCAGGAGCTTGGGGATGTGCAGAGGAGGGAGCAGTGTGACAGTGGTGGTGGCTGCTCTGTCACTGCATATGTGCCAGTGGCAGAGCCACGGCCAGGGGTCCGCGAGCCTGGACACATGCTGAGCTCCTGGTCCTGACCCCTTTGCTTGTCATCTGGTGCGATCCAGGCAGATGAAACCTTCTCCAGGGGTGGCAGTACCTTCCCCAACCTGGCTCCTCAAGGGAGAGGTGGTTCCTGCGGTGGGATGGACCCAGGAGGGACAGGATCCCACATGCTTGGGAGAGTAGGGCTGGTGAGTAGGGCCTGGAGGGGCTTTCTCCTGGTTGCTACAGCAGGTGCTTGGGAGGGAGGGAAGGTTTCTCTGCTGTTTTCATGGATCCCGTTGGCAAGTGAAACATCCGCCTGAGCTGTTTGGGCGTGTCTGCAGGAGGACACCCTACCCAGAGTGGCAGGAGAAGACCCACAAAGCTTGGTTTGTGCTGGGCGGAAAGAGGCGGGAGTTGCAGGGGCTTCCAGCCTCTGCAGATCTTGCTGTCCTTGAACTGTTGACCTATGTCGAGAAGCCTGCGCTGCCTCTGCCTAACCCGAGCTCCCTGCTCTGCCAGACACAGTGACTTGCAGAGACCTTGTGCATCTTTGATCTCCACACCTGAGTTCTCATCTCCACCTTGGCTCCTCCTGCCAGAAGCACTCCCAAGCCTCTGCTGGCCAAAAATACAGTTTATTTAGTAGCGGCCAAATGCTACCTCTCATTCGATTGCTGCGTCTGTGTCATCTGTTTGATGGCACTGAAGCCTTTGTAGAGCTGCTGGAGATGTAACCACATTTAAAGCAGAGCAGCCTGCGCAAGGCGGGAGAGGTCACTGGGACACAGCAACCACATGTGCTTTGTAGAGGCTGTTTCCATCATCCAAATTATGCATTTCACATCCACCAAAGACTGAGGCTTCTCATCAAAGCTGGTTGGCAGCTGGGGTTGCTAATTACACCAGCACCCGGCCACAGGATGAAGGGTACAGAGGGTGCATGGGCAGTGTGGTGGAAGAGCTCACCGTACAAAGCTGGCCATGCCTATCTCGGCACGTGGCGGACAAGAGCGTGCAGGTGCAGAGGTGCATACGGGCTGCTTGCGAGTTTGTTAGCACTGAGGTGTGGTGCACAGCGTGATTGCTGCACTTACCTAGAGGTCCCCAGAGCACCTCCCAAGATCCTGTAGTTACTTGCTGCAGTCATTTGCTTGGCCATCTCTTGCTGTATGTGGTGCCTTAAGTGGCCGCTAATTGGCATAAGCGAATAAGCAGCGAGTGTTGCATGGGCCAGAGTCCAGACGGACACACGTGTGATCCCAGGGGAGGTGGTGTTCCCCGAAATGCTCGCTGCAGGAGTCTTTGCAGCCCTGCCAAACTCTGCAGGTGCAGCTATAACCCATCTCAGTCCTGCAGCCCTTGGCTGGTAGGGGTGGGCAATGCCACCCTTCCTCGAGTGGCCTAGCAGGGACACTCACACCAGGCAGCATATGTCCATGGAGACCTGGTACCTCGACGGTGCTGACACGCAGGCAGAGCAGACCGCAGCTATGCTGGGGCTGGCGACTGGCTGGGCAGCGGGTGCCAGCAGCCCGTCGGTAGTGGGGAGGAGAGCCAAGGGGCTGTTAACAGGCAGATGGGCTCCTCAAAGAGCAGGAGCTTTGTGTTGCATCTGACTGTGGTGGGTTTAAAAAAGAAATCACAGCGCAGGAAAGACGCTTGGCTGGTGTCTGATACTTCCATTGCGAGCATGTTCCAGGCTCTGGTGGAGATGGTCTCACCAAGGGATCCCCTCCTGATGACCGTCCTTACGGCCAGGCAGGTGGTATGGAATTAAAATGATCACCTCTGCCCCACGGCATTCCTACCTTTGCCCCACGGCGTTCCTGGCCGTTAATTAAGCACTAGGCTCCCTGGCAGGAGACTGTAAGGAGGTCAGAGACCAAGTAGCTCTTCGCTGTGATGGGAGCAGGTTATTGCCTCGTAAAGTGGTGTGACTGTCCTGATATCACTGTCACACTAACATTATTCCTCTCTTAAGGTCTGTGCGTGACAGTGCCCACGTGACAAGGTCATTGGGGTGGGGATTTATTTCCTTCTGGACACAGAGCTGAGCTTCTGCGTTTGGGGTAGGGGTGAGAAGAAAGGGGAGAGGTACACAGTTATGTTGCTGCTTCCAGCCTGCTCCTGGGAGCTGACAATGAGTAGCAGATGTCTCCTCTCTCCAGCTGAGATGGCTGCAGTGACTGGGGAGAAGGTCTAGAAACATGACCAGAGGGCCCCAGAGCTTTCTGCTGAAGTTGTTTGGGATGTGCCACGTTCCTAGTGATAATGGCAGTGCAGAAAAAGTGCTAAAAAAAAAAATAAATTCAGATTTAGCTTCCAGAATTTCCTGTGGAAAAGTAACAGAGCAAACACTTGAAGGCAAAAATATTCGGGGATGCACTGCTGAAACAAATTCCTCCCCCAAAGAGCCTGAAAAATGCTGTTCAAATGGGGCTTTCCCAGTGACTGCCTGTATCTTCCCCCGAAATCCAACATTTGTCCACTGAGAAAATATGTAAATGAATGCAAAATTGTATGCAATTCTGGGGACACTATCTGAGTTCTGCTGCTGGGATGGGCCCACAGTGAGACCTGGCCCATGTCCCGTCAAGGTCTTGCTGTTGCCTGAGAGCAACTGCTGAGGGCTGTTGCAGAATCACACCCTAGGTCCTGCCCGGTCCAGGTGCCTCGTGAGTGCCGTACTTCCAGTTTGGGTGACACTTGAGGAACTGGTGGCAGTTCTGGGTCCTTCTGGAGAGTCCGTTCCTGATGCCCCCTGTCCTCAGCTTTGTGTTTTTGGCTTCTCGTAGTGCTGCACGTGCCTCCATGCCCACAGGCTCTTCCCTGGCATGAGTGCCCTCTGCAATCACCCTGTTATGTCCATTTACGTTACTAGCTCATTGCCTTCCTATGCAGCTTCTTGTGGTGCCAGAGAACAATTTTCACGGTCCTCCCTGCCCGCGGTCCTCCCTGCCCGTTCTCACTCAAGCATCCGAAGACAGCACTTGGCTGATGCTTGTGTCTGCTGGGTGGGGAAGGATTCGTTCCAGCTCAGCGCGGAGCCAGAGCGTGCTCCGTTTGAGTTGTGTGACGTGTGAGTGACACCAACCTCTAGTGCCTGCCTGTCTGCTGTGGCCAGTGTGTGCCGCCTGGCTGAGCCGTGGTCCTGCCTGGTGGTGACCAGGCAGTTTTCTGTAGGGCTGTGGTCTCAGGGTCAGCCCATGCCACTCACCTGGCTCTGCAGTGTCGGGCAGACCTGCTGACACATCCTCCAAATTGGTCACTTGTCCAGTCCAGAGGATCCTTTGTGCCACCGTGCATGTGGCGTTTGGTGCCCTGTGTGTACGGGGGCAGCAATGTCGCAGGGTCATGTGTGTGTGCAGCGTTTCTGGTACTGGTGGCAGCTGTGGTTAGAGCCCAGCAGTGAAGCTGCTGAGTCTGGGTCCGCTTTCTTGGTGGAGCGGGGATGGCTCCGTCCTTCAGGGGTAGCTTAGTCCATGTCCTCTCCAGGCTTCGCACCTTGAGGATGTCTGGTACGGAGCTGTGGGGATGCAGGGTGTGGGTGATCAGATACGGTGTGATTCTGCCAGATCCCCTACCCTGCAAAGTCATGTCCTCCTCCAGAAGCATGAAGCAGCTCTCCTGGGGGAGCCAGGGGAGGGGTTGCTGCTTCTCCAGCTGGGAAGCGGTGAGCTCGGGAAGGCAGAGCCCATGTGAAGTGAGGAGCCCGGACAGGGAGGCTCAGTGCTTCCTCCTGGTGAGGTGGAGGGGCGCGGGGTGAAGGGGGAGTGGGGCTTTCCCACGCTGCTGCATTGCAGCTCGGAGCTGGGGAGCCGAGTGCGGAGGGGAGCTGGGAAGGCAGGGGATGCTGCATTGCAGGGCTGAGATTAGAAGCTGTGCAAATGGAGATGTGCCTGTGTCAAGGCGGGTGTGACACTGAAGAGCAGGTGCCCAGCGCACCCACTGATCTGCTTGTCTTTCGTCTGATCCATTTCTTCCACGTTTTATTTTGCTCAAGCGTTTTTTTCATTCCTTACGCTGTGATTTGTCTTGTCCAATTGAGGCAGTAATGTATTTTTTATTAATTCAGGAGAAGGACTGAGATTCATCTCCTGCTGGAAGGAGCTGCTGGAATCCACGTAGGAGAGCTTAGCACAAACGTAGCGCAGCTGAGCAGGATGTTTCCCTTGCTCCTGGGAGCAGCCTTGCAGCAGGGAGGTGGCTTGAGAGCCTCGTGGCCCCAGCAGAGGGGCCAGCGCAGCATGTGAGCTCCCTGGAGGTGCTGCATGGGCAGACCCCGGGCAGGCACGTGCCCCTGCATTGCCTGGTGAAACGCAAGCGTGTCCTGCAGCAGGGACACCTGCCTCCACCTTTGTGAACATGCGGGCACACCAGTGCTGTAGGGAGCACAGGATTTTTCACAACTACCTGGCCACACCACCATCAGTGGTGCTTACTCACTCCACATCCTTCGTGTCAGCCTTGTTATCGCTGTCCTAGAGCCCTCCTGCTCATCAACAGGTGAGTGAGCACTTTGCAGCCTGCCCCTGGCTAAGGTACCTGGAAGGATCTGGCCTTAGCATCCGCCTGAAATTACAGAAGGAATTCATGGTGAACCCAGGAATTGGTTTCTGAAGGTGTAAAGGCAGAGCTGCTCTGTCCTTGCATCTCCCCCAGGCTGGATCTTGCCCAGTGGCAGTGCAGGTAAGGAGGGGATGGTGAGCTGGCTGGTAGGGACCTTCTAAATGAGATCCAGGAGGTACCTTCCAGTTGGGAACTGGAATGGAGGGTTTTGTGCTGTGCTCACGAAAAGCTGTAGTTCCCTTGGCAGGTTGTGAGCCTGACTCACAGCCACAGGTGACACGGCGGGAGGGCTGGGCTGCATGCCAGCTCCGTTGGCTCACCAGCTGGTCGGCTGGGTTCGACTGTGGGATGAGAACCTCTCCTGCTCGGTGAGCTGGAAGGATGGCTCGTGGCTGAGATCCTGTGCCGCTTGTTGAAGCTGCTGGAGGTTGTGGTCATTCTCGTGCGATGCAGAAAAACGGGAAGAGCTGTGCTGCGGGTGCTAAAGCCTGCAGTGCGTGAGCTGGAGGGGGAAATGTTGTAACTGCAGCATGGCGGAGGGCAGCACCATGCCTTCAGCACCAGGGAAAGGCTGAGCTGCTTTTATTTCTAGTGCCAGCCCCGCTGGGCATCAGCCTGTGTGGTTGGGATCTGGGGTCGCTGCGTGTCCCACCTCTGCACATCTTGTGCAAGGTTGTGTCACCAAGTGTGACAAAGCTAGCAATGAGACACTGCAACCAGACAAGCTTCTTCAATAGCGCCCTTAGGAAGTGCAGTCTTGGCCAAACCCAGTCCTTACTGGCTCTACTGAGAGCCCAGACTAGGTAAACCTGAGTTTTTTGTGAAGCTTACACCTCAGCGCTTTTTTGGTGAACTGAAACGTCCCCAGTGCCGGCGCTGCCCCAGCGCCTGCGTGAGCAGCCTGGCTCTCCTGATTTGGCGAGCAGCCGTGAGGCATGTTCAAAGCTGCAACTCAGGTACGGCTCTGTCGCCAGCTATTTATAGCCATGTGAGCTTTCAGCATAGCCGTGGGCTGAGAATAACTCACTGATGAGACACTTCTCAAAATCACGCGTCCGTTGCCCATGCGCAGCATTGTCGTCTCAGGCTTCCCGCATGTTGGCGTAGGGTATGTCTTGGTCCTGTGCCAGCCCAGATCCACACGAAAAGGAATTTACCCTAGTGTTTTTTCTAGCCTGGAGGGGTCAGCTGGTTTGTCGTGGCGTGGCTGTGCGGCCCCGTCCTGGGCAGGGCACGATCAGGCTTCTGTGGGCAGCATGGTGGGACCCCTTCACGTATGGGCACAGTTTGGCCTCCCTAAAACCCACCCCATGGAGAGCAGCCCTTCCCTTCATAGCCTGGTGTGTGGGGAGATGTGGGTGCTGGCAGGGAGGGATGTGCTTGGGAAGCAAGGCAAAAAGGAACCTGCTATTCAGGCTGGATGTTGAAACTCATCTCTTTAACAAACCCCTCGGGCTGGAAGCGTTAGATGCTGTTGGGGTGTTTCCAGTTCGCTTTATCTATGACTTGGCATTATATTTCCAAGCTGATGCAAACAAGTGGAAGAATAGATAATGGCTAATTCGCATTGATTGCTGTGGTGCGGAGCTCACTGATGGGAGCTGGGGCTGGCAGGAAACACGCTGCAGGCCATTCGACGGGGTGGGGGCGAGGGTGTCCCTCAGCCAGTTCCCGGTGTGGTGCCACGGGGGACATGCTGTCAGCCTTGCAGGCCCCCGCTCCCACATCCTGAGGCTTCTCCCAGCCTTGGTGGCTCAGAAGCTGGAGAAGGCTTTGCTGGGATGAGTACAGCGTCATGAGCAAACCCGGCAGCAGTGGAGCCGGGCAAGGCAGGGCTGTCTTGGCAGGCGCCCAGGTGGGAGCACTGCTTTGCGGGAGTGGGGACAACTGAGCCCCCCCGGGTTAAAACCAGAAGGAAAGGCATTTCACAGATGGTGGCTGGGACCTGGGACTGTCTGGCTCTGCCAGGGCAGGACCGATGTGGGGCCATGGATGCTGTGGCCACCATGAGCCCAGGACTCGTGGCCACCCAGCCGTGGCCTTTTGCAGCCACCTTCCCTTCAGCCCCCTGGCTTTTGCTGCAGCAAGGGAGTGATGAGGAGACAGCTCCAAACTCGCAGTGCTCAGAGCAAAAGCAAGGGAAATAATGAAGTCCAGCTTCCTCCCCATCCCAGCAGGGAAGACAGACAGGCAGCATCCTGGAAACGTCGCTGCTGTGAGCCTGGAGAGGCGTGTGCCGATTCCCAAAGAGTCGGCCTCGTGCCGCCGCTGGGCTTCACTGCTCTCGATGCAGCTGCAGGCTGAAAGGTGGGAGTGAATTGAGTCTCGCTTTGTTGGCATTTGGTGTGTTGCTTTCCCGTCCTGCTGGTCTGGGGACAATGAGGCTGCTGAAGACAAGCAACGGTGGGGAGTCAATGTGGGCTTTTCTCCGGTGTTGCTCCAGCTGCCGCCAGGTGCCACGGAAGATGGCTGCCTTGCACTCCTGTGCCTCCCACAGACCCCAGGTTCATTTAAAAAGTTAACAAACAACATTCCAGGGAATTGGAGTCACCTTGGACGGGCCTTGCGTTATACCGTAGGATGGGCAACCATGAGGGGTCCTGGGAGCAGAGATGCCAATGTGCAAGGGAACTGTTGGCTCCTGGTAGTGCTTGTTTCTCTCCCAAATAACATGCACGTAGACTTGGCGTGGGGTTAAAGTCCTGCTCAGCCTGGAGAACATGTTGTGTGATCCGTGGCCAAGGGAAAGCACTGGCATTTGCCTGACTCCCAGCTGCAGACCTGAGTCTTTTGTGCCTCGGGCTGTAGATAGCTGGGGGCTCACAGATGATCAGCGCGTTGTCTTTTGGCAAATTCCATTTTGATGGCTCAGCCCGGGTTGATTTGAGGCTGGATGTGTCACTGTCTGGACCTCCTGTCTGGAGTGGTTAAATGCACCTGAAAGCTGGCTGCATTCCGACTCTGTGGGGAACAGCAGCACTCGGAACAAATCGAGACCTCCTGCTCCCTCGGTCCGGCGAGGGTTCCTGCCCTATGTGGGCTCTGCCCCTTTCTCCCCAGGACTCTGCCCTGTGTCGGAGCACGAGAGGCACGGCCCATCGCGCTGCCATCCCCAGCCAGCCCAGCTGCAAGGGAGCCATTGCAGCCTTGACAGAGCTACAGCAGCCCTGCGACTGTTTGGTTTTACCTTGGAGACCAGAACATCCCTCAGCAGTTTCAGGGGTGCGGGAGGCACAGAGCTGGTGTCCTTCAACACTCCAGGCTGAGCCCAGCAGCAGCCTGGGGACTGGTTTACCAGTAGACTGAGACCCTCCTTACAGGCAAGAACATCTGGAAGAGGGCAGACGCTCCGGCAGCAGCACCTTCAGCTGTCTCAGTTTCATTTTCCTGAACCCTTTTAGCTGTGCTTTTGCTGCGCTGTGCCAAACAGCATCCCGGTGCTGATGGAGCGCTAAAATCCATCATCCGGCCGCGGTCTGTAGAGCACTCAGAAATTTTGTGCTATTTTCAGTTAGTTTTCCAAGTTGAGCTTATTCGCTCATGGGCATCTGCTCCCAGATGGAGAACATGTGGCCGATTCCTGCAAGGGGAGGGGAATGGCCCCGCTCGTAAAGCAGCATGGGGGATAAGCAAGGGAATCTCTTCCTGGAGCCTGCGAGCTGCTTTCAGGGCTGTGCAGAGTGGGGCCTCGAGGTTGGGATTTTAAAGCTGCTCTAAAAACCCTCTGCAAGCAGAATTCGCGTGGCAGTGCTGCTTGTGGTGGGAGGTCGCCTCCCGTCAGATAGCTTATTAGTCCTGGGGAAAGTAAAGTAACCTGCAGGCAGGATTAAGTCTCAGCTCAGCTGCTGTTTGCACTGCTGTGCACTTCCCAGCCCTGCTTACTTCTGAAAGCGAATAGCAAGTAATAAATTTTCCGGGGTGATTTCCTCGGCAAATAGTTGTTGCGCTAAAACTGGTGAAACTCTTGGGGTTCCTGAAAACCTCCCTGCCTCTAACAGGCTGCGTGAGCACTTGGAAAATGTAACAGCACGCAAGGAGGAGAGAAACCCAGAGCTCTGAATCAAAAGTAAATTTGCAAAGCAGCTTTTCCAGCCTCGCATTCCCAAGTGGAGCGTGTTAACGCTTACAACGGTGCCGTGCTGCTTTCCAAAACCAGCTGCTCCGTGCTGTGGCAGTGACCAGTGGGGCGAAGCCACGGTCCCTTTGCTCTGCTCTCGGTTTGCTCATCGTTGTGTTCAGGGGGCAGAGGTGCTGATTTGTTTTGTTGCTAAGATTCTCATTCCCTTTGTGGGAATAAAGCAAATTTTGTTTGGTTGAGATTCTCTACAGCTTCAAAGACAAATCAAATCTGGGTTGCCAGCTTCTTTTTGTATTGCAAGAGATGCCTGTTTTCCATCCCAAACCATCCATGTTTTGCAGCTCAATAGCACATCCTAGACAATGGCTTTAGAAATCAGACGCCTGTATTTTGGACCCACAGTGCTGAGGCAACGCCAAGCGACGCACGGGGTGCCAGAATTCGTGCACATGGGGGGAGAGAGAAGAAGGAGGAAGAAAAACTTGCTCCGATGGGATGTTTCCAAGGAGATCATGGTAATGATCTTCCATTTCTATGTAGCTTTTCATCCCCTTGCGGAGCGTTCCTGCTCGTAAGGAGGCGTTACGCACGTCCTGTGCGGAGAGTGCAGCAGCTGTCCTTAAAGCGCACGTTGTAGCAGTGAAGCTCTGGCACTGCAGAGCGGGATCACCCTGCGGTGGGAGCGACGCTTGAAACTGTGGGGACGCTCAGGGACGCAGGATGTCCCTGCCCCTTCGGCAGCACCCCACGTTCAGCATCTGTGGCTGCTCGGCATGGCACACCAGTGTAGGGAGTGACCTTGCTGCTGAGTAACGACGTCTGGGTACGGCTCAGTCCTTCCCCAAATCAGTGTCACATGTGGGACACACCTCACATCAAGCAGCATGCAGCTCAGAGCTGCACCGTGGCCAGGCATGCTCTGGCACCTGGCTCATTGGAGTGAGAGCCCTGTTACGAGCCGTTCAGGTCTCTGCGAGCTCGGTTGGGAGCAGGGTTTATGGTCAGTGCTGGAGCAGGCTGCATCCCACACCGACACACAGGGTGGTTTTCCTGCTCATCCATCCCTTTTTTCCCTGGTTGGGGCTGGCTGCCATGCTGGGGGAGCCGTGTTAGCCCAGGGAGAATCGCAGGGCTCTGCAGAGGGTCAGCGAGGCCACATCCTCTGCTGAGGGTATGCGGGAGGCTGCTTAATATATGATATTCCCTCGTCCTTGTGAGCACCTCTTGCTTTCCAAGAGGAGGAAGGCAAGTCTGGAGCTCTGCTTCTCCCCTGCACAGAGATGCGTTTGTGAAAGCCACGGTTTCTTCTGCTTTTTTTTTCTTCCCTCTTTTCCTGCCCCGGAATTTTTCCCTGGCCTGATGAATTTTTAAACAAAAACATGGTGAGGAGAGAATAGGAGGGGGGAGGGGGGGGGAAGCCCAGGAGAGGACGTGGGGGGAAAATAGTCTTGTTTTCAAACCCAGAGTGATTTCAAGTGGAAGTGAAAGTTTAGAGTGTGTTTTTAATTTTAAAATTCCAACTAATTTTAAGGCACTTTATTGACAGGAGAAAATACCTTTCCTAATGCTCTTTTTAATAAACCTCAGTTTTACAAGTAGAAGCTGTTGGTTGAAAAATGCCATGGAAATACGGAAGTAAAAGGCAACTGCTGTGCCCTTTAATTCCTCCCTTGATCTGATGGAGGTCAGTGCTCCCTGGAGGCCGGGGCCGAGGCTGGGTGGGAGCACACAGACCCCCCTGCAGATGCCTCCAGGTGCTTGTTTGTCTGTCCACGGCGGATGGCAGGATTGGTCACCTGTACACGGTGGCTTTGCACGAGGGCGGATGTGGAGAGATGTAGTTCCTTGCATGTTCACACAGGGTGCTGAGCCAAGGCAAGGCTTTGGGTGCAATGGGCCAGAATTTCGCTCAAATTTGAGCCCTCTACCTCTTTGCCCTCCAGCTGGAGGACCTGTTGCTTAATGCTGAAGAAGGTGAGGGAGGAAAAGGGGGAGCCTGAGGATGGAGAGTGGAGGTGGAGGCAGGCGAGGGGGCTGGCTCGCAGCTGAGCATCACCAGGGAGCTCAAAATCTCATCATCGGGAGGGCTCGTCCTGCTCCATAAGCTGGGTTTACGCCCAGCGCTGCTGCCAGCACTTCCTGTACTTGTGACCTGCAATAGTCATCCAGAGAGTTTGAATCGGTGACGTAGCCATGAGATACCGTGGACACCTTTCTGTGCCGTGCTTCGACCCCTGCAGAAATCTTCCCCCGCTGAGTCCCACTGACGCCGAGGCAAGAGCTGAGCGTCTGGAGCTAGGCTGCTCTTGCTGCTCCCCCTTGGGCTGGGCTGGTTTCTCACGGCCGTCAGCTTGGCAGGTAGATTGAGTGTTGTTAGAAAAACAGCTTAAATCCATCTCCTTTAAATTTTGCAGAGCAGAGAGATCTTCTAGCAGATCTCATTGTATTTCATACTGGAGCAGAAAAAGAAACATTTTATGGTTATTTTTTCAATGACTTTCCAATCTTTTTTTTTCTTGGTAAACTGTCTGCAATCACTTACAGTGTTCCTGAAGGGATTAATTACTTGCTGGAGCTCATTGTGTGTATTTCGTATTCAGAACTGTTGGACGCGATGCCTGGCTTGGATTGAGCAAGGGGTTACATGGCATTTCTTTTTTTCATCCTTTTTCCCCTGTTCTGTTTTATCTGTCAGGCTCCTGGTGTGAGCGCTCCCAGTCACCGATCTGGTGGTTGCTCGGTCAGTACGCCGCACGTGATCGCAGCTGACTTCCCTGCTTCACTCTCCTTTGTCAGGGGGATGCGTAGCCAGAAGAAGACAAATCACTTCCTTGTTTGAGTGACTTTTGGCTGATGCTTTCCCCCAAGCTGTAGTATTGGCTTAGCTTTTCCTGCAGCGGTCGTGGCTCTGGGCTGTGCATCGTCAGTCCTTGGACAGGCCCCCAGAGCAAATGTGGGGAGAAGAGCTCGAAGCACATTGCAGTGCTGCTTCCCACGATGGAGAGGGCTTGTCCAGCGCAGGCAGCTGTTGTGCAGAGGTGGGACATCTTAGAGGGGATAAATCCTGGCTGCAGTGCTGCTGGAGACCCCACCGTGCCGTCCTCGGAGGGTCGTGTCCCCAGCAGGGTGCTGCCTGCAGGACAGCCGTGCGCTTGGTGCTTTGGCGGTGCAGGGAATGACATTGTCTCCGGCTCAGCAGGAGGGATCCCAAACTGTCCAAGCCGAGGCGTGTAACTCGGCATGCTCTTGGCGCGCTTAAACGGTTCCTGCAGCATGCAGGGGACGGGGTTTGTTGCTGCACAGGGGTCCGGAGGCAAGTGGACGCTCTCTTGTTTAACGTTGGAGTGAGCCAATGTGCCTGGGGGCTCATGGCCGCTGTCACTGCACATCACTCAGCCCTTGATGTTGGTGGGTGCGTGGGGAGGGCAGCTGCAGAATCTGGCACACGACGGAGAGTCTGGAGGCTCCACTGAAATCCCTCCTGTCGGTGCTGATGCCTTTTTCAGAGTGTTTTCCACCATGCCCATCCCCAGCACTGCCAAGCCTGCAGTAAAACTTGGAGTGCCGGGGTGGAACAGCAGTTCTT
Source organism: Steatornis caripensis (assembly GCA_013398225.1). NCBI lineage: Eukaryota > Metazoa > Chordata > Aves > Caprimulgiformes > Steatornithidae > Steatornis > Steatornis caripensis. Next base: position 2,803 of record VZSC01003369.1, on the reverse strand, counting down.
TGCATTGAATCCTAAAGCATGTCAGGGTCCCTCCCCTTGCAGGGACGCAGGTGATGAGTTTGAGGTGAAGAGCACTCTTCCTCTATGCCGTGCCCCAGCTGTGGGAAGGCACTTCCCAGGGCAGGTTTGGAGGAGTGGGTAGCAAGGCCAGCAGAGGTAATGGCAGCGTTCACGGGGTGGGGAGCGTGCTGCTGGGTGAGGCAGGGGCAAGATGCTTTGCCCTTCCTTACCGCAGTGGGAATGGCCCTGGGGGAGATGGCATAGCAGGCAGGAGAGTTCACTTGCACTAATTTGGGTCACTGCAGGCCCTCCGCTAAGTTACTGGAATGCTTCATCCCAATTCTGGGCAGGAATGCCGGAGCTGCTGGTTCCTGTTGGCTGCATGAGGGACCTGGGGGACGAACGGAGGGTATCGGTGTGTCACTGTCAGAGCTGCGGTGCCCTCTTCAAGCAACCCTCCTGCTGCTTGCTGCGGACCACCTCGTCCTCAGGAGAGTACAGCGGGTTTGCTTTGTGGTGAATGTCACCTGGCAGCTGATGGGGCAGACTGAGGGGCCCCAAAATCTATGATGTGCATGTTGGTCCTCAGCATTGCCTGTGTTGCCGTTGCAGATGCTGACATGATTTTCAGAGGATGAATCTTGCCCTGGTGCCTCGTAGGACCAGCACCCCTGGGCACCCTGGCAGTGCTCGCCCACCCCACTGCTGGGGGACTGCAGGTGGAGGGAGGCCCTAAGCCTTGGGGGATCCCGGAGACGTATGTGCAGCGGACTTGTCTCTGGCTCTCCATAGGCTGCCATGCCTGGTGCCAGAGTGAATTTGGCACCTGGCCCTCCTGCAAGGCTGGGGTGGGGGGAGAAGAAAGACCAAGCCCTCCCTGCTGCCCTTGCTGCAGGCAGGAGATTCAATTACCCCGGCGCTCGCACAATGGCCATTTATCTCTGGGAGCAAAACCCTGGTAACCGTCAGGGCAGAGCGTGAAGGGCTGATTAGAGGGTGTGCGGGGAAGGGTGCTGGGGTCGCGTGCAGGCACTTCCCTTCCCATTTCCAGGGCTTTCCATGGTAATGGCTCCTATTTTCCTCCATTGTTAGGGCGTCACTCACACACGGCTGCAACGACATCTGTCAAAACACGGCACCCCCGTCCTTGGCGCTCCTGGGGAAGAGGGATCCGTTGGCCCTGTAATGAGCCTGACATCAATTAATCATCAGCCTTAAAAATTAGCATTGTGGCAGTACATGTTGGAGGGAAACGATTCCCCAGATGGAAGCAAAAATATCCTCGGTTATCTCCCTCCTCCTGCGGGAGGTGGCAACAATAGATCCACTAACGAGGAGCCTGGAACTCATTTAAGCTGGGTTCACCCCCTGGGGCAGAGGGAGCCTGAGGTGCTCTGTCTCCTTCCCTGGCTCATCTCTCGAGGTGCTCCTGGGGGACCACCTCATGCCATGGCTGATGACCTTCGCTGTGGTCTGATCCTGCCTGAAGCCAGACCCTTGTGGGCCGGTGTCCTCCAGGTTTTGCAGAGACCCCAGGGTGAGCTCGCAAGCATCGAGCCCCTTTCTGAGGCTGAGGTTTTGGAGGAGAGCAGCATTGCAGGGGGCTCGTTCTTCTGGAGTGAAGGATGCTCATCCCCAAGTGGTCTGGCTGGGCTAGGACAAGGACATGTCCCACTGTGGGCTGGCTGTCCCTTGCCGCTCTCCAGGGTGACAGCTCTGAGCAGCACCAGTGCCCGTGGCAGCTTGGCGAGTGCCTTGCCAGCTCCGATATTCTTGAGCTCGGCAATGGACTGGAGGTCTCCAGAGACCCCCTGTCCGGGAGGTGACTTGGGCACCTTCCCTGCAGGATCACGGTGACCTGGTCTCTGTGCCCATGCCATGCTGGGATTTTCCATGCTTGGAGCTGCTCTTCCTTGCTCCCAGGTGAGCTGCAACCCAAATGAGCAGCTCTGCCACCAGTAGCCCCCTGCAACTTCAGTTTCCCATCCCCATTACTCAGTGAGGTGAAGAGCCACTGCCCTCAGGCAGTGGTGACTGTGCTGTGGGTCTGCCTTGGTGGCTCTGATAAGCAGCTCAGCGCAGAGCAACTCCGCTGGCAGGGTAGCTGAGGAGGACATTTTGCATTCTTGCTGGAGACGTATGAGGGCTCTTTGGCTGATCTGGTGACGGACAGACAGACCAAGTGTCTACCAGAGCCCAGCTGAGGCCGGAGAGAATTGTATTTGCAACGCATTGCTCTGCACAAAGCTTGCAGTCACAAGACGAGGGGGACAAAAGGCTCCCTGTTTGCTCCGTCCCAGTGGGTGCGATTCCAGCAGTTAAAAAGCAAATGTGAGTTGTTTGTCTGTGTGAATATAAAGCTTCCCCAAGCATGGCCGTATTCTGGCTGGGAATGGGGAGTTTGGCTCTGCTAATGACTCTGTTCTCCCTGCAAAACGGAGCCAACTCGAGCCAAGAGCTGCCCGCCGGGCCCTTCCCCGCCGGCCCTGGTACGAAGATGTGGGCTGAGGAGGGGACAGGCTCCTCTGTCTGATAAATGCCCTTTCAGCCAGGCCTGGGTGCCTGGTGAAGAGCAGGGGGAGGGATGAGCATGGGGACCTCTGCCTGCTGCACTCCCAGGGGTGACTGCCACCTGTGAGCATCTGCCAGCGCGCGGGGTCTTCTCCTGTGCCCAGGGGCTTCAGTGTCCTCAACAAAAGGGAGCCCTGGGAGGGCGGGCTGGCTCCCTTGAGTGGTCAGATCTGCTGATTTGGGGCATCTGACTGCGAGTCCAAGGGCTGCTGTCGCAGATCGGGGAGTTGGG